>OX101749.1:1239980-1837145 GCA_944452665.1 Stenoptilia bipunctidactyla
ATATAAAGTCTGCCGCCAAATGTTACCGCTCTGGCGGTAATGTGTTCCGGCAATATTGTATAAAGAGCCAGTTCCTTCCTAAACCCGTGTGCTTTCATCTTCGACCTCATCGTCACTTACCATCAGGTGAGATTGAGGTCAAACGCGGGTTTAGTCACATATAAAAAAAAAAATAAAAAAAAAAACATATTTAATTGAGAACCTCCTCCTTTTTTGGAAGTCGGTTGAAAACAGGATATTTTATACTTTATTGTTGTTCAACAGTAAAAAGTATAATGTTGTGAAAAACAGTTTATTTCTGGCAACCCTACAGAAGTCCCATTCAAAAACGAATTTCCAAAAGATTTTTGGTTTGCAAATCTCGTCATTTTAGACAAAGTTTACGCTATAAAGACGGACAGGTTTTAGTCAAGGCTCCGTTTAATAAATTTGGAACTAAAAATGTTAGTTTCTAAAGATCTCAGTGTCGTTAGGCCGGGTTGTATTTACTTAGGAGATTTTGCGAACGAACTGACGTAAAAAAGCTCTTATAGTTGCTGTGATAAGAGACTTTTTTGAATGGTTTATGATTGTTTTTTTTTTTGTTGCGCCATGTATTGTAATTGGGAATTGATTTTGAAAAGTTTATAAATTTAAAAAGAGTGGTGGCTGATTGGTCAAAAGATTTATGTGTTTTTTGAAATATGACAGATGTGCTTTTGTGCAATTTTGATCCTTATTTTCTGCAGTAAAGTGTAGATGTTTGGAAAATATGAAGATTTAGCTAAATCTGTGCATTTTTCAATCAAAGTGACTGTAATGAGTGGAGTGTTGATTTGAATTCAGAATGTATTCGCTGCAGGTGAGAATTTATCAATATTAAATAGTTTATTACTTACTTAAAAATATAAAAAATAATCCAAAATATTGAGATGAAAATTAAGAGCCCTGAAAGTTATTTTTATGCAATGCGAGGTTTAGCTGTAAATAAAAAAATAACTACTATTCTATGTTAAAGTCCAGTATCTTTTTTCTTACCTCTTAAATTAACCATTTTATATCTTTAGATCTTTAATCTTAAAAATAAAAATAATTAGATCTGTCTATAAATGCCTGAAAAAGTTAGTGGGCTGTAAATGAATGAAAGTAACTGAGGTCTCAAAATAAAAAAGAACTCAATTTTTGAGGCTCAAAGTCAAAGTCAAAATAATCTTTATTTCGTAAGTATTTAAATACATTTGAAATAAGTCAAACGAACTAGTCATTCTCTACACTTGCCATTGAGCTTTACAGTGTCTTGCTACGGGTCATCCGTCAGGATGCCTGATGCGCCGCCCTGGATCCCACGGGGTGGTAGCTCATTACACGATCTAGGAATAGCTCTTGAGTTAGGGATCGGAGAAGGGGGTGTTTAGTGGGTAGAAGTCCCACACTGGCTGGGTATACGGTGGCAGTCCGTCGGCGAGCGGTTGCTACTGTCTCGGCGGGGATTTATTCCCGTGCAGGGTCCAGTTCGTACTAGGAGTATTCACCCTTTCCCTATCTGTGGTCGCCCTTTCGGGCGTCACAGTAGGGTGTCATCCTTTGGCAGGAAAAAAAAAGTCAAACAATTAACATCGATCCCGGCAGAGACCCGAACTTAGATCTATAATCATACATACATACATATCTTCACGCCTGTATCCCTTATGGGGTAGGCAGAACACCAGAAGTTACAAGACCATCTGATGTCACGTTTGACAAATGAGGTATTATAATGATGGAGGGTCAGCCTATCGCCCGCAAAAATGCCAATAAAACCTCTGTCCTTTAACTGACTTTTACAGTATGCCCGGGAAGAGAAGCAGCTGGTACATTGTATGTGTTTCTTTCGCTCCCAGTCCAGCATGGAAAGATTAATCAATAATCTTACTAATGTTGTAAATGTGAAAGTTTGGATGTATGGATGTTTGTTCCTATATCACGGCAGAACGAATTTGAATGGAAGACATTGATAGTTTCGAAATTGCGCGGGTAAAACAGCGCGAAACAGGTAGAATAATATATATTGTTTTATTTTCATAAATTTTTTTGTTTCTTCATTTGTATTTGTGCGTTAGGACGGAAATGCATTATGAAGTGAATGGACAAGAAAACGAAAAGCTCTAAATAGATGTCGCTTTATACGCTTGACTCATAACAAACAGTCAAATGAACAAGTTGCTATATGGTTATTGCTAGTTCAGTGTCCTTATTTTGGTAAATCTTTATAGTATTTTGTTTTTCTGTATCAAAATGGGAAAATGTGAACCGTAATAGATTTATTTCCACAAAATTTTAAATCAACTTTATTTTATATCAAATTTATGACCTTGCAATGAATCATTTCTCATTTATTGATGAAAATTATTATAAACTAGCTGCTGCCCGCGACGTCGTCTGCGTGAACGCTATGCAGCACCAAACGCACCTACGATTATAACACTGCTAGCGTGATAATATGTAGCCTATATGTTGACCCGACTTCTTAACTATCTTCATGCCAAATTTGAAGTAAATCCATGCAGTACTTTTTGAGTTTATCCCGGAAAGACAAACAGACAAACAGACAAAAATTCTAAAAACTATATTTTTTGTTTCTGTTTCGATTGTAGATCATACCCCAAGTATTCTTTTAAAAAAATATTCAATGTACAGTTTTGACTTTCCTACCATTTTATTACATGTATAGATTATCTTATTATGGTATTTGACAGTTGTTATGGGTCAAGTGTACTCAGTGCCTCTAGTGGAGTAAGTTGGCAGTTTTCTACCCCATTCAATAAGCGATTTTGATAACTAGACATGAAGTAACACTAGCTTTAGTGCGTCCCTTATGAAAAGAAAAATGCTGACAGCTACTATGTGGCGCCGAACCTCTAAACTAATAAGAATTGATTTATTTGCCAGTAACAATTTGATGTCATAGGGTCCATATTGGCTCACGTAAAAGGTTTTTACCCGAAATTCTTCTTGCTACCGATTTGTATTCCGAATGATCAAATTTTATCTAATTATACTTTTGAAAGTTTGCGTTTATACAAATTATCTGTCTGCCTTAGACGCCAGTGGCGGAGGGTTCGATTACCGCACAGGACAAAAAAAATGTTCCGTGTCTGGGTGTTTATCTATTTATGTATTTATATTGTAGGTTCCCCCCTAGTTCGCTACATAGTATCCCATATCACAAGCTATGCTTACTTTGGGGCCATGTAGTTGGTGTGATTGTCTGGGGATTTTATTTATTTATTATTTATTTTATTTGTAGTGCTGCCGAAGATAACATACGGTTTTCCGAAAATCCTTATTCATAACATTATTAATGAAAACATTTTTACTTATATACATACCCACATAACTTAACGCCTGTATCCCTTATGGGGTAGGCCGAACACCAGAGGCTATAAAACCATCTGATGACACGTTTTACAAATTTGGAGGTATTATACTTATGGAGAGAGACTACTGCAGTGACAGGAGGTCAGCCTATCGCCCACAAAAACGTCAATAAAACCTCTGTCCCTTAATTTACTTCTAAAGTAGGCATCTATGATATTTATACTAGCTGACCCGGCAAACGCTGTTTTGCCATATAAATAAAAAAAAAATAGATGTTGGCCGATTCTCATAGAGAGCACAAAAAAAAAATTTCATCAAAATCGGTCAATCCGTTTCGGAGGAGTATGGCAACGAAAACTGTGACACGAGAATTTTATATATTAGATAACTGCAAAAATGTGTTAAATATTATTAAACATAGCAATGCTTCACTTTAACTGAGATTCACAATGGGGAGTTTTCTGACAGCTCATTAAAAAAACAAAACTGTACAAAATTGGTACAAAAGGCTTCGATAGATGGCGCTTTACAAAAGGCGAAGGCGAAGAATTTATTCCACACTGCGTTTTTAAAAGTAAAATAAATTAATTGATGTCTGTATCAGAAATTGAACGTATAAATAACCATAGATGGTAGATACCACTTACCTACATTATAGTTTACAGACTTAACGCCTTCGGCTTTTTAAAAGTGTCATCTATAGAGGTTTTTGAACTATTTTTTATGAGCTGTCAGAAAACTCCCCATTGAAAAGAAATTGGTCTCGGGTGATCTTAGCTCCATTAGATGGAGCTACGTTAGCTATATAACGTAAAAACAAAAATGTGTTAAGTAATTTCGATGCGTAATGCCAGGCCCCGGTATCTCAGTGGAAGAGTACTCGTCCGGTAAACGAGAGGTCCCAAGTCACATTTTTTCAGTTCTTTTAGGTACCTATGCCCGGGAAGAGAAGCAGCTGGTACATTCTAAGGTTTTCTTTTGCTCCCAGTCCAGCATGGAAGCATAAAATATTGCCGGAACACATCACCGCCGGAGCGGTAATATTTGGCGGCAGATTTTATATGAAGGGTGGTCGCTAGCCAGTCCGACCCTGACGGGATCCCACCACCAAGCGAGGGTCACTGGGATCAGTCTCTTTTCAGGACACACTTATCCAGGGGCGATAGAGCTATTCTAACCCGAACCTACAAAGGTTATATTCAAAAGTCTAAAAATCATTTACCTAGATTTTTTTGGAACTGTTATCAAATGACATCGAGGTCACCTATTAAAAAAATATGACCGGCGGCCTTATCACGTAAATATTAGCGATCAGCTATAATGGCGCAGTCATCACGCCATGGACGCGCGATCCATTGCTTTACATCGTATTATGTAAGCGATAGCTGTTCAATCGTTCGTTGATCGCAGAATGCATTTATTGCTACGATACTAGCGCCAAAAACAAATTTGGTAGCTAAAAAATAAACTAATAAGATGTGAAACAGATGTTTGCTTGATGTTAAAATTACGCAGAAAAGTACACACGAAAAGTATGAAAGTCAAAGGGATTATATGCACTTTTAGTACATCGATTGTACGATAGAGGCAGCACAGTCGTCGGATTGCTATGGCTTTGTTTTTGCTGTAACGTAATACGAATTAGTTTTTTTTTAGCAAATCTTGCGCAATTCATGCCATCGCTTTGCTCTTGCAAGTTACGTGATAAGGCGGCGGGTTAGACCGAAAATCTTTAAATGCAATTTTATTTCTTTTCCAAAATAAAGGAATGTTTCTTTGGAGTAAAATTTGCTATTTCTATTATTTAGAGTACTTTCCCTCCAGGGGGCAGTAAAAAATTCCACCCTGTATATAAATAATAATAATGATATGAAGAGTGCCCGAATCGTTCGCCGGTTTCTGTCCTTCATGCCCTGAATGCCGACCGACTAGCCCGATTGTCGGGTGTTTGTCGCCGTGTTGATTTTAAAATACCCAAAAATAAAAATAAACTCTTTATTGTAGACACACATGGTAACACAGTTTAAATAAAAATAATAATCAACGCAGGAAATCCTCTACTTAAATGGGTAGGTGAAAAAAATTGGTAAATTTTACTGCTACCAAAAATATAACGTTTTCTGAAATTTATGTTTTTCTAGTTATAGCATCGTGTACAAGTAATTTAAACTAAATAAATACACGTAATATTTGAGTACACACTACAACAGAATCATGTATACCACCTAGTCTCACTCACACATAGGGTTGCCAATTTTTTTTACTAAAAATAAAGTATATTTGAGTCTGAAAAGCATATCAAACAGTATATTGGAAAAATAAACAGTATTCAATTAATTTAATGTTTTAAACACATATTTTAGAGCTTCTTGCACAAATTATCAATTAAAATCTAGCTCTTTATGCTGAAAACAGTATTTGGTATACTTTATTTTTGTTCAACAGTAAACAGTATAATGTTGTGAAAAGCAGTATAATACTGTTAAAAACAGTATACTTGGCAACCCTACTAACACACCCCGCATGCATACGCGCGATCGTCCAATGTGGTATACATAATTTTGTTGCTGCCTGTACCTACTCAAATATTTTTATTAATATTATAAGTATTCTTTTAACTAGATAATATACTTAGTAATGACAGCGCAGATGATACTATTCGTATGATTGAGTCTGCGGCGCACAAAGTCTGGATAGCGCGCAAGAACTCCGACGCAGACTTTTCACAGATAAAAGCACTCGACGATGCTCACCTTCTAACCCCCCAAACCAGTTCACCGCGGATCTGGTCAACCTTTTGGGCTCCCAGCCCTAGTCATTCTCTACACTTGCCGTTGAGCTTTACAGTGTCTTGCTACGGGTCATCCGTCAGGATGCCTGATGCGCACCCCGGATCCCACGGGGTGGTAGCTCATTACACGATCTAGGAATAGCTCTTGAGTTAGGGATCGGAGAAGGGGGTGTTTAGTGAGTAGAAGTCTCACACTGGCTGGGTATACGGTAGCATTCCGTCGGCGAGCGGTTGTCACTGTCGGCGGGGATTTATTCCCGTGCAGGGTCCAGTTCGTACTAGGAGTATTCACCCTTTCCCTATCTGTGGTCGCCCTTTCGGGCGTGACAGTAGGGTGTCATCCTTTGGCAGGAAAAAAAAAGTCAAACAATTTACAAATTGAACTGAATCGTGGTAGATTCACTTCAGAAAGTCGATCTGTTGAGAAGAAGTGGCAAGAAACTCAACAGCAATCATCTTTTAAAAATACACAATAACAATTAACAACCAGGGAATCCCATCCTCTTGCATCCGGATATGTTATAGTAAAGATTTTTATAAAACACTTATCCTTAAATGCATCGAAGGGTTAATCTTAAATATTTTGGAATTTTATTGTAAAAGCGTACACATTGACCCATGAACGAGTGATTGTGATTGGTGATCTTCTGGAGTCTACTATTATATTTATACACGAGCGTTTGCCCGCGACTTCGTACACGCATAAAGTCAAAAGCCCTATTTTCCGTTCCCGTGGGAATTCCTTCCATTATACAAACAGACACTTATTGAGGAACCTTTATACAAAGTATCACATAAGATAAGAATAAGATTTTATCATACAAACTAAAACATCATATATTTCCCGTTCCCGTAAAAATTTCGGGAATTCCTTTCATAACACAACCAGTCTCTTTTTGAAGAACTTTTATGCCAAGTATCATATCCGTACACTCAAGGAATAAGATTTTTCATACAAACTAAAAAGTCCAATAATTCCCGTTCCCGTGGGAATTTCGGGAATTCCTTCCTTAGTGCACCCCTACATCCCTTAAAGCATGTATCTCTCTACGCCCAGTAGTTACGGCTGTACGTTGTCTGTCAGTCACTCAGTCAGTAACGGAACAGTTTTGTATACAATATATTGATTAGAGGCTAAGTTATTACTTTAGATGACCTTTCATCTTCGTATTTTCAACGTTTTACGTAACACCCTGTATATCTACGAAATAAATAATACTAGCTTTTACCCGCGGTTTCACGCGCGTGTTGAAGCGTACTTTACGGATAGAGGAGTTAGTTTACATAAAAAAAAATCTATAGGTGTTACGGCAAGTTAGAGGATTTTAAAAAAATCTTCACCCTTCTTTAAGATTAAGTCTATGAGATATCTGTACCTACCAGATTACATTAAAATCGGTTCTGTGGAATTCCAAGCTTAATTTAATCCCCTATTACCCCTCAACCCCTTTTTCGTTTTAAAAGGAAGCCTATACCTATCCATTCTTAGGGTTAGGTCTATCTCTACCTAATTTACTATAAAAAAAAATAGATGTTGGCCGATTCTCATAGATACCGGATAAGCACAAAAAATTTCATCAAAATCGGTCAAGCCGTTTCGGAGGAGTATGGCCACGAAAACTGTGACACGAGAATTTTATATATTAGATATAAAGCTGAAGAGTTTGTTTTTTTGTTTGTTTGAACGCGCTAATCTCAGAAACTACAAGTGGGATTTGAAAAAATCTTTTTGCATTTGATAGCCCAACTCTTGAGGAAGGTTAGGCTATATTTTATCCCGAAATTCCCAAGGGATCAAAAGTTACGCGGGTAAAACCGCGCGCGGTGGCTACTCTTACACACATACATAACTTCACGCCTGTATCCCTTATGGGGTAGGCAGAACACCAGAGGTTATAAGACCATCTGATGTCACGTTTGACAAATGAGGTATTATAATGATGGAGAGAGGCTATTGCAGTGACAGGGGGTCAGCCTATCGCCCACAAAAACGCCAATAAAACCTCTGTCCTTTAACTGACTTTTACAGTATGCCCGGGAAGAGAAGCAGCTGGTACATTCTATGTTTTTCTTTCGCTCCCAGTCCAGCATGGAAGGATTAATCAATAATCTTACTAATGTTGTAAATGTGAAAGTTTGGATGTATGGATGTTTGTTCCTATATCACGGCAGAACGGATTTGAATGGAAGACATTGATAGTTTCGAAATTGCGCGGGTAAAACAGCGCGAAACGGGTAGAATAATATATATTACTAGCTTTATCCCGCAACTTCGTATGCGCTTAACTAACCTTCTCGTGGAAATTTCAGAAACTGTACAACCAGACACCCACTGAAAGAACCTTTATACCAAGTATCACACCCATGCATTCAAGGAATAAGTTTTTTTATACAAACTAAAAATCATATATTTCTCGTGCCCGTGGGAATTTTGGAATTTTTTTTCGTAGCACAACCAGTTACTCTTTGAAGAACCTTCATGCCAAGTATCACATCCGTACACTCAAGGAATTAGATTTTTCATACAAACTAAAAAGTCCAACCCCTTCCCGTGGGAATTTCGGAAATTCCTTCCATAATACAAACAGACACTTATTGAGGAACCTTTATATCAAGTATCACATCCGTGCACTCAAGGGATGGGATTTTTTCATACAAACTAAAACATCACATATTTCCCGTTCCCGTGGGAATTTCGGAAATTCCTTTCATAGCACAACCAGACACACATAGAAAAACCTTTACACCAAGTTTCACATCGCTGCACTCAAGGAATAAGATTTTTCATAGAAACTAAAAAGTCCTATATTTCCCGTTCCCGTGGGAATTTCGGGAATTCCTTCCTTAGTGCACCCCTACATCCCCTAAAGAATGTATGTTCCAAATTTCAGCTCTCTACGCCCAGTAGTTACGGCTGTACGTTGTCTGTCATTCACTCAGTACCTCAGTCACTCAGTCAGTAACGGAACAGTTTTATATATATTGATTTTATTTTCATATATTTTTTTGTTGCTTCATTTGAATTTGTGCTTTAGGACGGCAATGCATTATGAAGTGAATTCAATAAGCGATTTTGATAACTAGACATGAAGTGACACTAGCTTTTGTGCGTCCCTTATGAAAAGAAAAATGCTGACAGCTACTATGTGGCGCCGAACCTCTAAACTAATAAGAATTGATTTATTTGCCAGTAACAATTTGATGTCATAGGGTCCATATTGGCTCACGTAAAAGGTTTTTACCCGAAATTCTTCTTGCTACCGATTTGTATTCCGAATGATCAAATTTTATCAAATTATGCTTTCGAAAGTTTGCGTTCATACAAATTATCTGTCTGCCTTAGACGCCAGTGGCTGAGGGTTCGATTCCCGCACGGGACAAAAAAAATGTTCCGTGTCTGGGTGTTTATCTATTTATGTATTTATATTGTAGGTTCCCCCCTAGTTCGCTACATGGTATCCCATAACACAAGCTATGCTTACCTTGGGGCCATGTAGTTGGTGTGATTGTCTGGGGATTTTATTTATTTATTTTATTTTTAGTGCTACCGAAGATGTTTATAACATACGGTTTTCTGAAAATCGTAATTCATAACATTATTAATGAAAACATTTTAACTCCTACTGTAGTTTTTCATAACGCTTTACCCTAAAATAATTTTCTTAACATTTTCACTTATATATATACATACCCACATAACTTAACGCCTGTATCCCTTATGGGGTAGGCCGAACACCAGAGGCTATAAAACCATCTGATGACACGTTTTACAAATTTGGAGGTATTATACTTATGGAGAGAGACTACTGCAGTGACAGGAGGTCAGCCTATCGCCCACAAAAACGTCAATAAAACCTCTGTCCCTTAATTTACTTCTAAAGTAGGCATCTATGATATTTATACTAGCTGACCCGGCAAACGTTGTTTTGCCATATAAATAAAAAAAAAATAGATGTTGGCCGATTCTCATAGAGAGCACAAAAAAAAATTTCCATCAAAATCGGTCAATCCGTTTCGGAGGAGTATGGCAACGAAAACTGTGACACGAGAATTTTATATATTAGATAACTGCAAAAATGTGTTAAATATTATTAAACATAGCAATGCTTCACTTTAACTGAGATTCACAATGGGGAGTTTTCTGACAGCTCATTAAAAAAACAAAACTGTACAAAATTGGTACAAAAGGCTTCGATAGATGGCGCTTTACAAAAGAATTTATTCCACACTGCGTTTTTAAAAGTAAAATAAATTAATTGATGTCTGTATCAGAAATTGAACGTATAAATAACCATAGATGGTAGATACCACTTACCTACATTATAGTTTACAGACTTAACGCCTTCGGCTTTTTAAAAGTGTCATCTATAGAGGTTTTTTGAACTTTTTTTTATGAGCTGTCAGAAAACTCCCCATTGAAAAGAAATTGGTCTCGGGTGATCTTAGCTCCATTAGATGGAGCTACGTTAGCTATATAACGTAAAAACAAAAATGTGTTAAGTAATTTCGAGGCGTAGGTACTGCCAGGCCACGGTTGCTCAGTGGAAGAGTACTCGTTCGGCAAACGAGAGGTCCCAGGTTCGAGTCTTTTCACAACACATTTTTTCAGTTCTTTTAGGTACCTATGCCCGGGAAGAGAAGCAGCTGGTACATTCTAAAGTTTTCTTTTGCTCCCAGTCCAGCATGGAAGCATAAAATATTGCCGGAACACATCACCGCCGGAGCGGTAATACTTGGCGGCAGATTTTATATGAAGGGTGGTCGCTAGCCAGTCGGTCCCTGACGGGATCCTACCACCAAGCGAGGGTCACTGGGATTAGTCGCTTAACAGGACACACTTATCCAGGGGCGATAGAGCTATTCTAACCCGAACCTACAAAGGTTATATTCAAAAGTAAAAAAATCATTTACCTAGAATTTTTTGGAACTGTTATCAAATGACATCGAGTTCACCTATTAAAAAAATATGACCGGGTTAGACCGAAAATCTTTAAATGCAATTTTATTTCTTTTCCAAAATAAAGGAATAATAAATAATATAAATAAATAAATATTTCTGACACTCACACAACATTATCTAGCCCAAATTAAGTTTCTTAAAGAACTTGTGTTATGGATACTAGATAACTGATATACATAAGAAATATATAAACATACATATTGAATAAATACACATTTTTTATTAGAATAAACTTAAATAAACATAAAAACATCCATGACTTGACGACTAATATCTGTGTTCATCACACAAATATCCGCCGCCGCCGGGATTCGAACCCAGGACCTCTGGCATAGAAGGCAATGTATGTTACCGCTACACCAGCCGGTCGTCAGGAATGTTTCTTTGAAGTAAAATTAGCTATTTCTATTATTCAGAGTACTTTCCCTCCAGGGGGCAGTAAAAAATTCCACCCTGTATATAAATAATAATAATAATATGAAGAGGGCCCGAATCGTTCGCCGGTTTCTGTCCCTCATGCCCTGAATCCCGACCGACTAGCCCGATTGTCGGGTGTTTGTCGCCGTGTTGATTTTAAAATACCCAAAAATAAAAATAAACTCTTTATTGTAGAAACACATGGTTACACAGTTTAAATAAAAATAATCAACCCAGAAAACCCTCTACTTAAATGGGTAGGTGAAAAAATTTGGTTAAATTTTATTGCTACCAAAAATATAACGTTTCCTGAAATTTATGTTTTTCTAGTTATAGTATCGTGTACAAGTAATTTAAACTAAATAAATACACGTAATATTTAAGTACACACTGCAACAGAATCATGTATACCAGTCTCACTCACACATAGGGTTGCCAACTTTTTTTTATAAAAATAAAGTATATTTGAGTCTGAAAAGAATATCAAACAGTATTTTGGAAAAATAAACAGTATTCGATTTATTTAATGTTTTAAACACATATTTTTAGAGCTTCTTGCACAAATTATCAATTAAAATCTAGCTCTTTATGCTGAAAACAGTATTTGGTATACTTTATTTTTGTTCAACAGTAAACAGTATAATGTAGTGAAAAGCAGTATAATACTGTTAAAACAGTATACTTAGCAACCCTACTGACACACGCCGCATGCATACGCGCGATCGTCCAATGTGGTATACATAATTTTGTTGCTGCCTGTACCTACTCAAATATTTTTATAACATTAAGTATTCTTTTAACTAGATAATATACTTAGTAATGACAGCGCAGATGATACTATTCGTATGATTGAGTCTGCGGCGCACAAAGTCTGGATAGCGCGCAAGAACTCCGACGCAGACTTTTCGCAGATAAAAGCACTCGACGATGCTCACCTTCCAACCCCCCAAACCAGTTCACCGCGGATCTGGTCAACCTTTTGGGCTCCCAGCCCTAGTCATTCTCTACACTTGCCGTTGAGCTTTACAGTGTCTTGCTACGGGTCATCCGTCAGGATGCCTGATGCGCCGCCCTGGATCCCACGGGATGGTAGCTCATTGCACGATCTAGGAATAGCTCTTGAGTTAGGGATCGGAGAAGGGGGTGTTTAGTGAGTAGAAGTCTCACACTGGCTGGGTATACGGTGGCATTCCGTCGGCGAGCGGTTACCACTGTCGGCGGGGATTTATTCCCGTGCAAGGCCCAGTGCGTACTAGGAGTATTCACCCTCTCCCTATCTGTGGACGCCCTTTGGGGCGCCACAGTAGGGTGTCATTCTTTGGCAGGAAAAAAAAATCACCTTCTAAAATTTTGTCAGTTAAACTGTACGTTCCTACATAATACCTATGCAAAGATTGGGATGTTCTATACTAGAAAAAGAAGAAGTAAATACTCGTAATATAAGTACAGCGCAAAAAGTGTAACTGAAAACAGAAACTGAAATAAAAACTTAAAAGCGACCATAAAAACAGTCGATTTAGACACCTTCTCGCGCGTTTTCCCTTGTTTTGTGAATGTCAAATAAAGTGTTTCAGGGACATACAATAATCTTTTCAACTTTGTTAGTATATTATTATTGTACCTAGCTGCTGCCCGCGACGTCGTCTGCGTGAACGCTATGCAGCACCAAACGCACCTACGGTTATAACACTGCTAGCGTGATAATATGTAGCCTATATGTTGACCCGACTTCTTAGCTATCTTCATGCCAAATTTGAAGTAAATCCATGCAGTACTTTTTGAGTTTATCCCGGAAAGACAAACAGACAAACAGACAAAAATTCTAAAAACTATATTTTTTGTTTCTGTTTCGATTGTAGATCATACCCCAAGTATTCTTTTAAAAAAATATTCAATGTACAGTTTTGACTTTCCTACCATTTTATTATATGTATAGATTAGGTATACAGTATAGGCGCGGAGGTGGGACTTATTTAATAATTTTACTATCTACAATTTTGCACATACATATTGTTATGATAAAACTTACCGTCTCGCTGAAAATCGCCAAAAAAAATTTTTTTTTTTACATTTCACCTTGAATGTTTTTTTTTCCATAAAGGAAAAAGATAGGGAACTTCTGGGATCTTCCTGATTTTCAGCTTGGTAGGAATTTATGTAAGTACCTTTACTGTTTTTTTGTCCAATTCAACCGGACTATAAAAGAAACGATAGAAAATCCTTTCACGCGCTACATTGCGTGCTGTATGACGGTGTGCGAATCGACTTATCTACGTCAATTTGACCTCGTAGAATAAAATATACACATCAAATATAACCTTCCTCAACATTAATTTTAGTACCTCGATGAATATTTTGTTACAAGTCTGAGAAGATACTTTTGAAGACCGGCTGGTGTAGCGGTATCATACATTGCCTTCTATGCCAGAGGTCCTGGGTTCAAATCCCGGCGGCGGCGGATATTTGTGTGATGACCACAGATATTAGTCGTCAAGTCATGGATGTTTATATGTTTATTTAAGTTTATTCTAATAAAAAATATGTATTTATTCAATATGTATGTTTATATATTTCTTAAGTATATCAGTTATCTAGTATCCATAACACAAGTTCTTTAAGAAACTTAATTTGGGCTAGATAATGATGTGTGAGTGTCAGAAATATTTATTGATTTATTATTTATACTATAGCTGCGATTAACCTTGTGCGTAAATATTGCTGCTGAGCTATCGCCATTGACTTAGTACAGTATTTTAAACTTATTTTTTTTGGATTATTCCTTTATTTTATTTTTTGAATGAGTAGATAACTTAGATGTTGAGCTTGTCATCATTATCTCTATTATTAAGAGTACTTTCCCTCTAGGTGGCATTAAAAAAAATCCACCCTGTATATGATTATTTCTGTTTACTGATTATGTATATTTGCGATTTTGATAAAATTTATATGTGACAACCTCTGAAGTATCTTCTGTCAATTGATACTCTAAACATTCAAATCTATAATTATAAATGTCCAAATAATCGTGTAACAAACAAAGATTTAAATCCATAGATGCGCCCTTTCAGTACAAAGAACTAACGAAATATTGTCATTAGTGAAAGAGGTGCATGCACAAGACTTATGACAGTCTCTAATAAGCGCTTGTCGTGCACGTTCATATAGATTATTTTGTTTAAAATATTTACATAAAGACTTAATTATGCTGTCTTGTTCATTTCGGGGGTGTTAAAAATACAAGTCGCAATACAAACAACGATAAAGGTGTTACTTTTCATTTAATAATATTATTTAATGCATTTCTCGATTTTGTCAGGCAAGGAAGCGCCCGACCGCCAAAGAATAAGTAATCAGATAGTAAATAAAAGATCAACTCAATACTTAATGTAACCTATTAAAATCATATTAGAAAAACGATGAAGTTTTTATTTTACTTTACAAAGCCGTCGTATTTTTTGACTATTTTATGGAAAATGAAAAATATATTGGTTTATTATATTCACATATTTTTTATCATAACGGTTTAAAGTAATAATTTTCTTATTCTTAATTGTTGTAGATCATTAAAAAAATATCAATGAAACTACTAATGTTCGCGGGAAAGATATTTCTAGCACTATACCAATATTAACCCAATACGATGTAAACTGCAAAATTATATCGAACATTTTAGATACAAATAATACACGGAAATTTCCAAGCAATTCGTAGGATATACATTGTGACTGTTGGGTACACTTTCGGAATTCGAGGAGAGTGATAGTTTGAGGTCACACTCAAAGAGAAAAAATTAAATAAAATATAAATTTTAATTATTTAATTAGTAAACTTAACCGAAAGTTATAGAATTCATTACGCAACGTATAAAACACTGGTACAGACGTACGCACGGCGTTATCAACACAGTATGGGTAGTTAGGTATAGACGGCTTCACGAACGGTCCTCGACCTAGTAAAACTCTTATTTATTTATAGGGACTTCTGCTGAAAAATTAAGTAGTAGGTACTTAATTTACATAATTATTATGCTCAGAATCAAGTACAGAGTGCTCTCCTTTAATATCTAAAATATGTCACCAGTCACCCTGTATACTAGGCACTAAATTTTTTACGAACATTGCCTATACATAATTTAAGTTTTGTTACTATGTACTTTACTTACGTCTGAGTCAATCGCGGCACGTGACCTGGCACGCGGATCGCTGCAAATGCGAGTTTAACAATGCGTTGCGTAATGAATTCTTTAATTTTCGGTTAAGTTTACTCAGTAAATAATTAATATTTATTTTTTATTATATTTTTCTCTTCATGTATGATCCCAAACTATTTTTGTATGATCTCAAACATCTTAAATTTCAAAAGTGACCCACCAGTCACCCAGTATATCAGGTTGGGTAGCAAAAGAAATATAAAAAAATAAAATGCGTTAGATACATGTATTGTCGCACTCATGTCTAACCAAAGGCTAGAATTTCATAAATTAATCTCTATAAAAATATGGGTGGGTTAGTCGATTTGTTTGATTTTTTTCTAAAATCCGAAAAATTCATACGATCCCATATAAAAAAAGCAACTCCCTACTTTAATAGAGAAAACAAACTAAATTCTATGAAATGACATAACGTTAGAGTCTATTTTACAAAGTAATATATTCGACACATTACATACACATTCCCAAGAACAGCCTGCGACTTTTAATCATAGAGTTTAAATAATAAAATTAATAATTGATAATTATATAAATGTAAGACTTCATCATTTACATAAACAAACACAAACAACAGAACGCCAAAAATTTATAAGTACGTGCTTTTTAATATGTTTTAATAAATGAACGATTTATAAATATTTATCTTTATTTTCAATACTCTGTAATCCTTTATAACTGTTTAGGCGTGTTTCTAGCGTAAGTTACACCTGATTTTATTCTATGACGTTTGTTGACGTGAACGCGCCGTGCTTGTGTGAGTAAAAATGACAACCTTAAGACACGTACGGGCCCATCTATGGATTTAAATCTTTGGTAACAAACATACCTGCAAAAAGTAAAACTAATTGATAAAGTTCTCTGTTGATAAATGAAGGTTAACGTCGAAATCATAGGTTTTTCGTAGATGGGAGCGTAACATCATTTTATTTACGATAAATAATTGACAGTAAATAATACTCTGAACATTAATTGTGAAAACTTTCAAATGGCCTTCTTCAACTCATTTCTACATTGTTTATATTTACAATACAGCTGTAAGTTTCCGAACATTGTAATAAAATAAAACATGAACATTAAACTTAAAATTTAACACCATGTTAGGGTGTAGGTACACCCAATTACAAGTAATTACAACATAATGGTATCATACATTGCATAACTTCACGCCTGTATCCCTAATGGGGTAGGCAGAACACCAGAGGCTATTAAACCATCTGATGTCACGATTGACAAATTTGGAGGTATTATTGTGATAGAGAGAGACTATTGCAGTGACAGGGGGTCAGCCTATCGCCCGCAAAAACTCCAATAAAACCTCCGTCCCTGAACTGAGTTTTACAGTTTGCTCGGGAAGAGAAGCAGCTGGCACATTCTATGTTTTTCTTTCGCTCGCAGTCCAGCATAAGAGTATAACGGTATCAGAGCAGACTAAACCAAAAACTAACTTCCCTATCCTAAATTGATCCTAATTTGATTTACATTTATCAAGTTTGACGACCGGCTGGTGTAGCGGTAACATACATTGCCTTCTATGCCAGAGGTCCTGGGATCGAATCCCGGCGGCGGCGGATATTTGTGTGATGAACACAGATATTAGTCGTCAAGTCATGGACGTTTATATGTTTATTTAAGTTTATTCTAATAAAAAAATATGTATTTATTCAATATGTACGTTTATATATTTCTTTAGTATATCAGTTATCTAGTATCCATAGCACAAGTTCTTTAAGAAACTTAATTTGGGCTAGATAATGTAGTGTGAGTGTCAGAAATATTTATTTATTTAATTTATCTTTTTCCAACACTTTCTACATATACCTTATCATAATCTGTGTTTGATAAGTATCTTATACAAAACATTTATTTATTTATTTATTTATTTCACAATTTATGTACATACTTGTAATGATTAATATATAAACTTAGTATAGAAAAATAGGTACAAAGGTACAGCTTATTTCTAAAGAAATTTCTACCAGCAGACCTGATGAATGGAGAATTCGATAAAAAAATACAATTTAAGTATGTACACTAAAAATAACAGATATAAAAATAAAAATACATATAAACAACATAATATATATAAATTTATATACATATATATATATATAATATTTATACATAAATATAAATACATATATAAAATAAAAATGAAAACAATCAAATATATAAATATATGCGTTAATATATAACCATATGAAAATTGAACAGTGGTAATCTTATATTAAATTATTGTTGAGAAAAAAAGTGTTCTCGAACCTTTTTCTTGAAAACAGCTAGGGATTTTGACTCACGAATACCGTAAGGTAGTGCATTCCACAATCTGACTGCATGGACAGAAAAAGAGTAGGAATAATAATTAGTTTTATGTATTGGCATTTTTAGAAGCGTACGTTTATGTGCTCTGCATAACGTATTCGGAGAATGAGCAAACGAAAATCTCTCACGAAGGTAGATAGGGGCTGATGGGTTATAGAGGATATTATATAGGAGACATAGAATTCTAGCATCACGGCGTTGCCGAATCGGAAGCCATCGGAGTTGCTTACGATAATCGGATACATGATCGTACTTTTTGAGTCCGAAGATGTAGCGTATGGATAAATTTTGTAAGCGCTCCAATTTATCTAGAAGTTCCTCCGTGGCATCCAAGTAGCATGCGTCTCCATAATCCAGAATGGGTTGAATCAGTGTCTGAGTAAGGGAAATTTTGGTCTGTAGTGGTAAAAAGTTTTGTAGGGATTTTAATGAATGGAATGTAAAGTGGACTTTCCGACTGACTTCACTGACGTTCGCGTTCCAAGTAAGGAAAGAATCTATAATTACACCCAAGTTCTTAGCTGTATCAGTAAAGGCAATCGGAACATTATCCATGGAAACAGGAGGTAGAGAGAATAAGTCGAGTCCACCACGAATATAGCGACTACCTATAATCATGGCTTGTGACTTTTTAGGATTTACTAGGAAACCGAAGGATTTAGCCCAGTCACTGATTCGACCCAGATCTAAGTTCATAGAAGCAATGGCAGATTCTATGTCAGGAACAGTGCAGTGGCGGTATAATTGCAAATCGTCTGCATAAAGATGGTATTTGGAAGAAATTACTTTGGTTACGGAATTTATGATAATGGAGAATAGGAGAGGGGATAGGACACCGCCCTGAGGCACACCAGCAACGAGGTCGCACCAGTCAGAGTAAGACTCATCAAGGCGGACCCGCTGCGAGCGGCCCCGGAGGTAGGAGTTGAACCAGGATATAGCAGAAGGTGAGACGTTGATGGATTTAAGAATGCCAATAAGGATGTCAAAATCAACAGCATTAAAGGCACTGCTGAAATCTAACAAGATGAGTAGGGTGAGGGATTTCTTTTCCATAGCACAGCGAATGTCATCAGTGACTTGTAATAGTGCAGATACAGTGCTGTGGCCTGGGCGGAAACCGGACTGGAATTGGGAAATGATGTTATTAGAAGACAGGAATGCGGAAAGTTGCTTATGCACAATTTGCTCAAGAGTATTTATTAATTGTATTTATTAAACATAAGGAATTTAAAATAAGGGTCCGTCCTTCGTGTCATGGTATCTGTAAGCTACTGAAATAAAATACAAGTGCCCCGTCCGTGTCCCCGCGTGGACCTCTTTTTTTCCCCCCCTAATTCGCTACATGGTATCCCATATCACAAGCCCTGCTTAGTTTGAAGCAAGGGTTTGAAGACATGTAGTTGGTGTGATTGTCTGGGATTTCATTTTTATTATCTTACTAATATTATAAATGTGAAAGGATGTATGGATGTTTGTTCCTCAATCACGGGAGAATGTCTCAATGGATTTGGATGAAATTTGGCATAGTGATAGCCTACAGTCTGGAATAGCACATAGGCTACTTTTTATCCCAAAATTCCCGCGGGATACGAAATTATTAGGGAACGCGCAAAAGCTAGTTATTAATAATAACCACTGTGACCTTCACTTCCGTAAGAAGGGAAATGAGTAGAAATAAAAAATAAATTTACGTCTAGAAATATCCGTATTTATTGAAGTAGCTACTTATAAATTTTCACAAGTAAAAATAAGTGGGACCTTGGCGATTACTGGTCGGTACTAGGTGTGAGGTGCATTAAATGGTATAAAAGGCCGGTAGGCGAATATTAGTGTAAATAAAGTTAAAATTAAAAACTCTGCTTAGAAGTGCAGGTGAACCGTCTTGCACACTCTGCTTAGAAGGGTAGGTGAACCGTCTTGCTAACTATGCTTAGAAGGGTAGGTGAACCGTCTCGTCTCGTCAAACACGCTGATTTCTCGCCCCTGCCCAAACACTCCTGTTTAGGAGCAAAATAAAACCCTGGGACCAGCAAAAACACCTTCTAGCAACCGGCTTGCGGGAATCCCGAAGATCAGTATAAAGTTATTTAAGATAATAACTTGTATGCAAATCACTGGCACAACTAGGCGTGCCCTCCTGCGCAATTCCAAGGCGAATCTTACAACTGCAAATATAGGAATTTAATAAAACAATAAAAACCGGCGACGCTTGCTACCAGCGGAGATGAAAAGAACGCCATTTTGCTGTCAACTTTTTAAGACGCCCTCGACGCAGGGAAAGGTATAATTCCATACAGCCTAGTCCGAATGTGCAAAAAATTGTAGGAACGAAACTTAAGGGTTACACCACTAATAACCATCCTTTTTCTCCTCTAGCGCGACATGTCCTCGACCCGCGCGGGCGGGGCGCTGCGCAGACGCACGCATAAGGAGCGCTCCAAGAACTTCTCGGAGCTGGAGAAGCGCACCGTGCTCGAGCTGATCGCGCGCCACCGCGACGTGCTGCGCCAGGGCCGCGCCAACACCGCCACCAACCGGAGCAAACAGGTACTAAATGGTGCTGCCGTCTAGCGTAGCATACAAGTACTAAATTACTCATTGTCAATCCGGGTAATGAGCCCTCTGCAGGGCTTTGAGTCTCTCCCCTGGTTGACGAGGAGTTTAAGGCCGTAATCCACCCAGCTGGCCCAGTGCTGTTTGGTGGATGTCAGAATTTTCAGGGTGTCGAAATATTTTTTTTTTTGTTTTCAAAAAGTTCTATATCGATTTTTATAACATTTATATGGAACACTCCAATATTTTATATTAATTGAAAGACTAATCATCCAAGTTAATAATCATATATGACCAGATAGTCGTGTAAAAAACATACAAAAAAAACACGAATTAATGACCTCCTTTTGCAATGAAAAAAGCATTAATTTACTCCACCCACCCTTATACTACGAGCCCTTCGGGGCTACCATGCTACCGTCGACAACGATAAATCGGGCCTTTTATCGATATTTTCTTAGAATATGGTATTTAGTGTATGTAATTTATTAAGATTATGACATATTTGGTTCTGTGGTCTTAATCATGGTATCAAATCGAGTAATTCTATCTATTATGGTGCGCATATTAGCTTACATAATAGGATAAAATAACAAAATAATAATTATCTTTTAATAATGTTTTTAAGTTTTTGCATTTAAAATGCTCAATTATTCTTAAATAAATGAAAAATATGATAAATCCTGGTCGGGTAATTATTATTTATCACATTTTTCATTTATTTAATAATATTTATCTTGTCGATTCGACTATTTATCGATGGTTGCATGCTAGCCCTGCTGGCAATTGATGCTAATGACCACAGCCTCCTAGACAAGGCTGGTCCCGTAAACATAGCCTTTCTTCTTCCAATACCCCTGGTAGCTATAGCAGGTCCCCTTAACTTCTATAGCTGGGTATGTGCAGGAAGAAAGTGAGCATACCTCATTTTCCCTCTCCCTCCGCCTTCGGAGGAGGCGTCATCCTCCCGTCACCGCTCCGCCGCCTCCTTCTGCGACATTACCTCCTCTCAGATGAAGCCACAGCTTTCACAACGCTGCTGGGAAGTGAGACGTCCCCCCAACAAAATATTTAAGTCACAGTAATATTATCTATACTTACAGTATTTCAACTTCACACAAAATGACGAAACGCGAGCTATACCGACGCGGCTCGATCTCGGCATGCGCTCGACTGTCTGTATGCTGACAATTTTTGATTGAGCTTTAAATTAGAATTGGGATTTTTATACTTTAAATTAATAACTAATAAATCATTTAGTACATCTCAGTCGAGGCACAAGTATGTTTCGGTCGCTAATTTATAAAATCGATTTGTTATTCAAACGTTAACATGATTTTTGGCACAAGACGCATTTTTGTTGAACACTTCTTATTAAATTCACTAAGTATTTTAGTTGATTATATAATAAAAAAAAAAGTATTTACAATCACAAAAATAAATGGAAGTAAACACAAAGTAGGCAAATGTAATTAAAATGCTGAAGGCGGGCAGCCCGCATGTGAACGTACCGCGGCGCTGTAGGCATTTATTTCAAAGATGCGGCCGAGTTGCAATACAGCAGTGCGATCACAGAACTCTATCGAATCGTATATTAACGAATGTTTACGAATGCTCGTATAGTATGGAGTCGGTTGCAAGTTTTGAGTAACATTGTAATTTTTTATTTTACAGATATTTTTGAGTATAACATGTGTACAAACATTAAAAATTAACAAGGCACACATTTATTTAAGCTGGCCGTGCGGCAATGGATAGATTTCAATTTTTTCTTAAAAACTGTCTCCATACTATACGAACATTCGTTAACAAACGATTCGATAAAGTTCTGTGATCGCACTGCTGTATAGATAACTAGCTGCTGCCCGCGACGTCGTCTGCGTGAACGCTATGCAGCACCAAACGCACCTACGATTATAACACTGCTAGCGTGATAATATGTAGCCTATATGTTGACCCGACTTCTTAACTATCTTCATGCCAAATTTGAAGTAAATAAATGCAGTACTTTTTGAGTTTATCCCGGAAAGACAAACAGACAAAAATTCTAAAAACTATATTTTTTGTTTCTGTTTCGATTGTAGATCATACCCCAAGTATTCTTTTAAAAAAATATCCAATGTACAGTTTTGACTTTCCTACCATTTTATTATATGTATAGATATTACCGTGGTTAAGTCCTATTTAAGAGGACTATATTATTTCAATATATCTAACCATACAATATCCTGGTAGCTGTAGTTGGCCCCTAGATTATAGGTAGTCCTTGCCTTCTCGTAGATAACTTTTAACTGTTAAAGATAAATCAAGATTATAATAAAATGTATTTTTCAGTTATAGATAACGACTTTACCTTTTGTTTATGTTACGGTCATTATGATAAATCCGGTGTGTATTATGAATATCTAATAACCGCATGAATAAAGGTTAATGTAATAATATAATGTAGAAAAAAGTCCGTGTTTCGGAGGGCACGTTAAGCAGTCGGTCCCGGGTGCTGTATACTTGTGTCTTTAGTTTTTTAGAAGCCATTTTAGCGCCCTGAATATTCTGAAGTCCAGCACTGGGCCAGCTTGGTGGATTATGGCCTAAACCTCCTCATCTTATGTCAAAGAGTTGTGATAGAGATAATGAATGTAGAAAATAATACTTTTGATCGGTTTTTTTTGGTTAAAATAACAAAATAGAAATTATAAGTCTGGCTGGCTGGGTAATATATACATCTACATCCGAAAACCACTATAAATAATACAATAAATAAATAAAATCCCCAGACAATCACACCAACGACATGGCCTCAAAGTAAGCGAAGTTTGTGTTATGAGATACCATGTATATATTTCTCGTCTCGATAATATTTTAAAAACAGGTTAAGGATGATGTCTGGGCTTATTACGAAAAATAAATAACCGGAACATTTTTTCTTTTTCTGTGCGGGAATCGAACCCGCGAACTCCCGTATGGCATAGTAGCGTCTACTACACCACTGCATCTGTACTCTATTAATAAGGGGAAATAATAAAAAGAGGGTATAAAAACAAATTTGGACTGTCTTGAAAAAAAATCTTGAAAAGGAACGGTATGAAATATTATCTAATAATATTTATTTATAAATACAAAATTACTGTATGCTTGTTAACTGAGGCGGCGACACGGCAGCGCGTCGGGAAATAATAATAATAAATATTCCTGACACTCACACAACATTATCTAGCCTAAATTAAGTTTCTTAAAGAACTTGTGTTATGGATACTAGATAACTGATATACTTAAGAAATATATAAATAAACTTAAATAAACATATGAACATCCATGACTTGACGTCTGTTATCTGTGTTCATCACACAAATATCCGCCGCCGCCGGGATTCGAACCCAGAACCTCTGGCATAGAAGGCAATTTATGTTACTGCTATACCAGCCGGTCGTGTAGTATTGTCTTTTTATTTATTTATACGGAATTCTGGTGAAAAATTATGAACCTACTTTTTTTGCGTAATTATGATCAGAATCGAGTACAGAGTGATCTCCTTCAATATCTAAAATTTGTCACCAATCACCCTGTATAAATGTGTGCCTTGCTATTTTTGAATGTTTGTGAACATGTTGTAAGTAAATGTTAAATAATTGCAAAATAAATAAATTACAATGTTTCTTACAACTGGCTAGCGACTCCATACTATACGAACATTCAGTAGTATTTTTTTTATTTTTTTTATTTTGACATTCTTTTTTAGTTATCTGAATTAGTTTTTAAGTTTATTAATTAATCTTATGTACGCTGTAATTTTACTTTTTTTATGTAGTGTAGGTATATTAAATTACTGTGATAGCTGACATGTCACTGCATTTGAAGTCAACTATGTGATCCTTGACATACTCTGTTTCGTTTTTCTTGTTCTGTATCTTTTTATTTTTTACAACCATTCATTTGCATGCTATGATCGTATTTAATCTTATTGTATAGAATGCTGTATATGCCTGTGAGTGATATTAGTACTAGATTTAAGACTTCTCTAAATGATTATTATAAGTGCTTTGTATTATTATTGTTGGCATATCTTAACTAATTAAATAAATAAAATAAACATTCGTAAACAGACGAATCGATAGAGTTCTGTGATCGCACTCCTGAGACCAATCATAGTCAACCCTGAGTGAAGCGAGTCAACCTGACCGAACGTCGTCGGTCAACGCCCCCCGAAATAGTCAAGATATCAGTCAATATAGTTTCACCGGTCAAAGTTTCTTCCATGCTGGACTGGGAGCGAAAGAAAAACGTAGAATATGCCAGCTGCTTCTCTTCCCGGGCATAGAGTAAAAGTCAGTTAAGGTACATAGGTTTTAAAGGCGTTTTTGTGGGCGATAGGATGACCCCCTGTCACTACAATAGTCTCTCTCCTTCTTTATAATACCTCCAAATTTGTCAAACGTGACATCAGATGGTCTTGTAACCTCTGGTGTTCTGCCTACCCCATAAAGGATACAGGCGTGACGGTATGTATGTATGTACCGGTCAAAGTGATTTTATAAATTGAATCGCTTGCGTTAGTTGATATCTTAATAATATTATAAATGTGAAAGTTTACATGTATGGATGTTTGTTCCCCAATCACGGCAGAATGGCTCAACGGATTTCAATGAAATTTGGCATAGTGATAGTGTACAGTCTGGAATAGCACATAGGCTACTTTTTATCCCGAAATTCCCACGGGATTCGAAATTGCGTGGGTAAAACAGCTAGTTCATAATAAACAACAATTATAATTTTACTGACCGTAACATATTACACTGTACCGACCTTGATATTAACAATAATCATCATTAGTGCCTAATGATTTAGATATCTTTCTTACGATAGTCGATTGACGATTAGTTTACGCGGTTATCTAGTTTTTAAAAGTCATGGTTTACCTATAACTTAAGCTGTAATACATCCATAGTCCAACTATAAATAAATAATTATTTTTTGACTTAAATTGAAATGAAATAAAACCTTTATTCTATTATTTTTGTCTTATTATTTAATTATATTTTAAACTTTATTTACACGCGACAGTAAAGAGGTCGAAAAGCGCGGAAACCATGCCAACATTATACTACGACAGTGACTCTTCAGAAAATTAATTTTCATCATTAAGAGGAATGAAAATAATTGAACACGCGGAATACTTTTTGTATCTAAATGTAAATAAAATCAAAATTAAATAATATTGTTTTGCTGACTCTACCTAATCGGTTCGAATTGACAGCTATGACGTCACAATATGGCGCTAAGTCAGTCCTATTCTCATTTGAAACGCATAGTTGGTAAGTAGTTGGTGTGATTGTCCGTGGATTTTTTATAATAAAGCCGGCCGCGTCCTCGTATCGTAGCGGTGGTGGCCCTGTTACGAGGGGGTGTGTCAGTGCCTCTGAGTCGGACGTTGCCGGCCTCAGTTTGACAGTTACAAAATTGATCAATCATCTCCGCCATCTGTTTTCAATCATCTGTTTCAAAAATTAATTTATACGAGGTGAAATCCGGTTAAAAAGGTATTTAATTTAATATTATGCACCGCGACAACTTAAGATAATATTAATTTTATACTGCTTGATATTTACATACTCGTATTTTATTCAACAGACAAGAATTAGACTTTGAACTGTCTTCTCGAAAGATGTCAGATAACTAAACGAACGATTTAATTAATTAAAGCCGTCGTGGCGCAGTGGTTCCTGTGTAAATCATACATACACACATACATAACTTCACGCCTGCATCCCTTATGGGGTAGGCAGAACACCAAAGGCTGTAAAACCATCTGATGTCACATTTGACAAATATGGAGGTATTATAATGATGGTGAGAGACTATTGCAGTGACAGGGAGTCTATCGCCCGCAAAAACGACAATAAAACCTCTGTCCCTTAACTGACTTTTACAGTATGCCCGGGAAGAGAAGAAGCTGGCACATTCTATGTTTTTCTTTCGCTGGACTGGCCAGCATGGTGTGTAGATCAATCGGTATTTATTCAGTAAATTATTTAAGTCAAACCAACCATTACCTACACAAAATATTACAGGTTAAGCGACGCTCGGCGCGTTGACCCCCCGACCGTTCATTTCTCACGGCGACTGTTTTTGACGACCACTTTGGCGATGGGGTAAACCTATCTGCCTCAGACGCCAGTGGTAGCGGGTTCGATTCCCGCACGGAACAAAAAAAAACCGTGTCTGGGTATTTATCTATTTATGTATTTATATTCTCGGTTCACAAGCAATGCTTACTTTTGGGCCATGTAGTTTGTGTGATTGTCTGGGGATTTTATTTATTTACTAGCCACCGCGCGCGGTTTTACCCGCGTAACTTTTGATCCCGTGGGAATTTCGGGATAAAATATATAGCCCTTTAACCTTCCTCAAGAGTTGGGCTATCAAATGCAAAAATAGTTTTTCAAATCCCACTTGTAGTTTCTGAAATTAGCGCGTTCAAACAAACAAACAAACTCTTCAGCTTTATATATTAGTATAGATTTATTTATTTACTGTTCCTCGGAGGGCACATAAATAGTCGATTCCGAATGCTGTATGCTTGTGGTCGTTAGATATTGTTAGAAGCCATTTTCGACTCCTGAAAATTCTGACATTCACCACCCAGTACTGCGTCAGTTAGCTGGTTTATGGCCTCAACCTCCTAGTCACCCAGGGGAAAGAATCATACCATACGGTGACCATCGACACCGCTCAGATGTTGAAATCATTTAAAAATTCACGTGTTAATTTAAGAAAAAGTAATTTTTAGACGTGTTTTCGAAAAAAGTAATAAACGAGTCACAATCATTCATTCGTGTTTTTGCGCAATCAAAGTATAGATATGAATTTATTTTCATAGTTTGCTATGAAAATCAATGCATTGTTTCAATATGTCGCCGTAATATCGAAAATTATACAGAGTGATTGGTAACTAGTGAACACCCTTGTAAGGAATATTGTACAGGTGATTTGCAACAAATTTTGTTATGTATATTATGATTGTGCCAATTAATGAGATATTTCAATTTTAATAATGTTTTAAAATGACTATGAGTCCTCTTTAGGCTTGAATAAAAATATAGCAAACAGTGCAACACTTTGGATATCTTTAACAAGCGCTTTAGACATTTTAAAAAACTATTACGTGATCTCCTCATGGGCACATGTCATGCACCAACATAAATTAATGTAAATTAGTTCAATTTTAAATTTAAATGGTCTCTTTTATTATATTATATGTACATATAACCTTCCTGTTTTAATTTATTTATTTTACAAATATTCTTCCAACTACTCTAATGCCCGAATACTGGAACGTCTCTCAAATATTTAAATGCTGCTTAAATTTTTGAGTACTACTCATACGAAAAATTCGTATTCTCAAACGCAAATTTTAAGATGCAGTTAGTTTTAAGTTGACCTCCAAATAAGTTGTACTCAGGCTCCACATGAGCACCACTTAACGAAAAATTCTTATACTCGATGGTCACTCAACTTTTTTTAGCTGTCAAATGATCTGTCAAACTGATTTAAGCGTCGCTTGTATTTAAGAGTGGTCAAGAGGTCTCCTAAATCTATAATTGCGGTGAAAAGTGTGTACTATAAAGTTAAAATAATGTCTTTATCGTCCCTATCTAGTCTTTCAGACCATGAAACGCCAAACGTGAGTCGCCGCCGAAATAATCAAATGCTTAATGCGTTTGAAAAATACAATGATGCTGAGTTTCGTGCGCGCTTTCGTGTTTCTAAAGAAACCGTGCTATACTTGGAGTCCGTGTTTGGGGAGTCGATAAAACCGCCTACAAGGAGAAGTAGAGCTATCCAGCCAATAGACCAAATTCTTATAACTTTGCGGTTTTACGCAACCGGCAGCTATCAACGAGTGATTGGCGACATTTTTAAAATTGAGCAGCCCACAGTCCATCGTATTGTGCACCGGGTTACTGCAAAAATAGCCAGTATGAAGTCACAATTAATTAATATGCCAACGCGACAAGAATGTCTGGATGTTGCTCATGATTTTTATGGCATAGCAAACTTCCCAAGAGTTGTGGGGGCAGTGGACTGCACTCATATAAAAATCAATTCTCCAGGTCTGTATGCTAAATAGAGGTATATCCAATTAAAGATAACTAGAAAACAATAAAATTATTTGTTTATTTATTAAAATTACAATCTGTTCTTAATATTGTGAATGTTATGATTATTTTAGGTGGAGCTCAATCTGAGATCTACAGAAATAGAAAAGGCTACTTCTCCCTCAACGTTCAAATGGTGTGTGACTCACAACTGAGAATTAGGAATATTGTTGCTAGATGGCCCGGATCAGTACATGATAGCACAATATTTAATGATTCACCATTATGTGCAATGTTAGAGAGGGGTGATTTTGAGAATTTTTATATTCTAGGCGACAGTGGCTATCCATGCCGGCCCTACTTACTGACGCCATTATTAAACCCTCGGACAGCCGCAGAAACGGCTTACAACAGATCCCAAATAAGCACCCGAAACCCAGTGGAACGGCTCTTTGGGGTCTTGAAAAGGAGATTTCCCTGCTTGCAGAATGGGATGGGTCTTAAAGTGGAAAACATTCCCCCTATTATTGTAGCATGTGCTGTGCTTCACAATATAGTTATATATAGGCAGGATGAATTGACAGACGAAGAACCAACCCTTCTTAATGAGGCGGAGGAGCAAGATGTAGCCCAACCCATAGGGCTTAATACAAATCAAAATTTTGTTGTAAGAACTATGTTAATAAATACACATTTCACAAATTAAACAGCAATAATTTATTTATGGAAAATCCTTTATTAAAAATAACCTTAAAATTTTATATAGATCAACAAGTAACAAGTTATAGACTATAAAATATTATATTACTAGCAGGCACATAAGGTCAGTAAAAAAGGAAAAAATAACAACTTATCAACTAAATTCGTAGACACATAACAGGTTAACAAAGTAATAAGTAATTAATTATTTGGATGATCGCATCTTCTTTAGTCTTAATTTTAAAATTTCCATCTCTAATTTATACTTGTTTATAGCCATTTTATTCTTGTTTATTAGATACTTTTTTTCTATTTTTGCGTTTTGTAGTTTCATTTTAAAATATTGGTGCTTTACATTAGAATTATTATGTTTAACTTGCTCTGAAAAACATTGTTTAATTTATGATAAGTTAGTCATCATAATTTTTGTAAAGAAGAGAAAGTAACTATTTATATTAGTAATAATTACCAGAAGGTTTGGATGTAGACCTTAAAAGCTTACTCTTCTTTGAAGCATTGAATGTTATAATTTCTTGGTCACCTATTGAAATAATAGCAGGTTAAATAAAACTTAGTAAGTACATGTAATTGATTAGTACTGTTGGTTCTTGGTGGAAGTTCATGTTGAACACTAATAAAACACAATATTTTGTGCACTTTTTCCACAATATTAAGATATTATTATAAAGTTAAACAAATTACAAGACCGGTTTCAAAATAAAACACCTGAAGATGATTTATTTCGAAACCGGTCCTGTGATTAAACTTTATTATTGTTAAACTTTAAACTTATAATAATTTCTTAATATAGTGGAAAAAGTGCACAAAATATTGTGTTTTATTAGTGTTAGTAAGTACTCAAATTATTTAGAAGTTTTACATAATAAAAACAAAAAACAAAGTATGTACCCCCTGGATTGGACGTCACTGTGCATGGCTCTCTATTTTCTACATTTCTAATATCATTCGTTATAAAATCTTGACCATCTAAAATTAAGAGAAAAATGTATGTACATTAAACAATAGATGTTAGTTGAAATCCTATGAATTATTATAAATACAAGTTTTTACCCCGAAGATTGGATGTCTGTGTACATGGCTCTATATTTTCTTTGATACTTGTATTGTTTGTAACAATATGAGGTTGATCATCTAAAATTAAAAGAAATGAGAATAAAGTCTCCTTGTAAACTGCAATCATTTAAATATAAAGAAACAGATATTTGTGTACCAACCAATGTTAACAGTTTCATATAATATTATATCAGGGGATGCCTCAACTTCATCTGGAATATTATTTTTTTCTGTGTCACCTGAAATAAATAAGCAGTTCTTTATGTGTAAGAATATAAATGAAAATCTTATTTGTCATTTGAAATTAAACTAACCAAAATAAAGTGCAGCATCATCATATGGATTCGCTAAAGGTTGTACTTGAGGTGCCACCATTGATAATATTAGTGCATCATGGTCGCTAATAGTGCTCCTATAGGATCCACCACCAGTACGATTTATCTCCTTCTATAAAAGGTATAGCATAAAATAAATTATTATAAAAATTAAGAATTAGAGCTTTCAAATAATATGTAGGTAAGTATTCATTTTACCAACCTTATCAAGTGAAGCTTTAGTTTGCACCTCTTTCATAACATCTCTAGTCTTTTCATAAAACTGTTGCCGCTAAAAGAAAGAACATACACAGGTTTAGAAATAGAGCAAACTATATATTATTATGTGCATGTACTTATGTATTTATAAAATAATAATATTTATAGATATGAAGGGACTTACATTTGCATTGGCAATATTCTTCTTCGACCGCTGCTTTAGATTTTCATAAAGATGCCGAAGTTGTTCCCAACTTCGGCACCCGCTAGCAGCAACAGCGTTGTATTGTTGACTGATAGTTGTCCATGCCTCCCTCTTCTTCAAAATCATACTTGAATTTGTCTCCTTATTTTCAATTATATGCTGATGTCTACAAAAGTGCGTTTAAATTAATAAACATCCACGAACTTTTGTAAATAAGTAGTCAATGTAACTACATTTTTATGAAAATAGTATATTGATAATAATGTTACTTATACTCACTTTTTAACTAATTCTAACAGCATATTCTTTTCCGAGCTAGTATAGTTACAGCCACGTTTCTTTTTAATTGTCTCCATAATATATTCTTATAATTAGATAACAGTTTCTTTTTGTCCAACAAAATGTTTTGAAAATTGATGTTGAATCGCGCCTTCTCAGATGTCAGTCATGTCAGTCGTCACTTGTCAGTTGTCACGATTTCGGATTTTCTATTGTAATTAACCAGAAAATTATATTGAACATTGTCAAGTCTTAAATTTATTTAAATATATTTAATGACAACAAATAGTAAACGGCATAAAAAAGATTTTAGTAAACTTTTAATTTGTACAATCAAGTTAGATCTGGCGAAAAATGAAACACTATAAATGTTGCCATGATGTAAATATTTGACGGCTACTCACAGGGCCACTTACGTGAGCATCATAACAAATCGTCTGAGTGGCGTTTGTGTATATCAGTTAAATATGGGAGACGCTTAAATTTAAATGCCCTTCAGCTGATTGATACATTTGAGTGACTTTCCAGTATTCGGGCGTAATTGTTTTACTTGTAGGTACCAACTGTTTTATTTCATGTAATCTTAATTGATTAATTAATTAATTAACTAACACTATCTTTAAGCTGTATATCACTAGTAACATCTTTGTTCCATAACTGCTTGTGCTGCTGTGTAAGCACGTCTAGGATTGCAATCTTGTTCAAAACTGTAAATTTGTTTTCTTCTTTATTCTATTTGATTGTAATCTGTGTGTTTGCCATATTAAATAAATAAATAAATAAAACTGTATTTTTTTTCCAAGTTTTTTAATGATTTTTTATTTGCTACATTCCAGTAACTAAATCGACTCTAAATTAGGTACATTTATTTGCCTTATTTAGATGCAGTGCTTCAGACAAATAAAATAGCACAAAATTTTTCAAGTCTAGCTTAACACTAAAAACACGGTGACTTTAGTTTTCCTATAGTTAGTCCTTTGTTTTCGGAAGTATGTTGTGTTCGGGCTCTACCTTGGTTTTTTTCATTGGTCATGACTTCGTGATTTCTCAATCGATTTTAGATTTTAATACCTCATTTTAAAGCTAATTAACTTTAAATGTTTTTTAAATAATACGCCAACTAAAGTCACCGTGTTTTTTAGTGTTAAAATCAAGTGTTTATGAGCTAGACTTGAAGAATTTTGTGCTATTTTTATTTGTCTGAACCTACCTACTGCATCTAAATAAGGCAAATAAATGTACCTTATTTAGAGTCGATTTAGTTACTATAAAAAATAACAATTCATTAAAAAACTTGAAAAAAAATTATAGTTTTATTTTTATTCAAGCCTAAAGAGGACTCATAGTCATTTAAAAAAAAAATTGAAATATCTCATTAATGATTGACTTTGGCACAATCATATACATAACAAAATTTGTTGCAATTCACCTGTACCATACTCTCTAACAAGGGTGCTTACTAGTTACGAATCAACCTGTAGAGTGAGAAATTCATTTAATTTAACTAAAACTAACCGCGATAGTTAAAACAGTTATGACATTATGCTCACTAGAATTCCAAAACTGCTTTACCGACGACTTCCCATCGTAAACTTACGCATAATAAGCTTGTATTTAATGTGTTATGTTAATGACGGTCACTTAATATTTGATTTTCTTAAAATTCGCGCTATTGCGCAAGTTTAACTTAGTTTACTAATTAATTAGGGGTACCGTTGGCAAAACAAGTTGATGCTGTTTTGTATTTAATTTTTTATTGGTTGAATGAACCTTGTGTGAGAAAAGTGAGATATTACATGATTTTTTTTTGGTGTGGAAACTTTAAAGCCTAAGTAACATATTATGGACTGAAAATTGTAAGTATATCTAATATATAAAATTCTCGTGTGACAGTTTTCGTTGCCATACTCCTCCGAAACGGCTTGACCGATTTTGATGAAATTTTTTGTGCTTATCCGGTATTTATGAGAATCGGCCAACATCTGTATTTTTTTTTTTTATTTATTTATATGGCAAAACAACGTTTGCCGGGTCAGCTAGTTTGTTATAAAATTGTAGAAGACGGGTTTAGGACATAACTATCTCAAAAGATTAAGCCAGCGTTTGTTCTTAATCTCACCTGACTCACCTGATAGACGAAGTTGGTAGCACATGGCTTTAGAAAGGAGCTAGTTCTACATAAAATATTGCTGGACCACATCACCGCCTGATTTTATATCAAGGGTGGTCGCTTACCTGGCGAGGGGGTTATACCAAGGATCACTTTTCAGGGTTGGGCCTAAGCTCACCCCACGTGGCAGTTGCTCCTCTTTGCTTTTTTAAGCGTTCTGTTGGTTTTTTAGCAAAAACATCCATATCGCTAATTTCTTTTACTAACAAGATTGCTACTCGTAGAGAATACTGTTGTGGTATTTTTGTTTTTGTTTATTATATAGTATATTACTTATTTATATTCTGTGCAATTAGGTTTGAAACGCGTGCTCTGTACAACTAGTGACTAATAAATCCTTTGCTTCCATGATACACAACAAAAAGGTGGTTCTTATATTGCTATTGTTCGTTATATTTCTTAAGTTTTACATGTGTTGTCTAACGTTTTCTTTCTCCTGTAAATGTGTTTATACAACCAATATTTGAATATATGCTTCTTTATGTTAACATATATTCAAATATTGCAAAATAAACGACTAACATCCTTTACTTTCGTTAATTTTTTTTTTATTAAAAAAAAATGCTTAAAATGATATTTTATGATACGGCAATAAAGCTTGATTTATGAGCTTCCTAAACATATAATTGATAACTTGAAATTGCCAATAACCACTATTAAATACCCCCATTTATAATTACAGCAGAATGGTATATTAACCTTACGATTTTACGATAGATAAACTAATTAAATCAAGGCATTCATCCAAACTTTTTTGCTGACCGTACTCTAACTTACTCGAAAAGGTTACTTGAAACTGCTATCTAAAACGAACAGGTTTGGTAAAATATATTAAAAAAACTAGCTTAATATATTTAATTACAAAAAAATGGGAAACTTTTTGAAAGAAATAACTTTGCATAGTTGCAGATGTCCAGTTTGTGTATAGATTATAAATTACGGTGGTAATCTTAAGCTGATTGTACACTTGTGTTATTGATTGTATTTTTCTTGTACATAAATTAAGCCAAAATTATTGTAAAATTATGTTTTATTTAATATAGGGGTGAAGAATTTGTTAGTCAAATATAAGTCATTTTATTATATGAGTAACGTTAGAACCGAATCCTGTCGACTTTCCGAACAGTTAGAAATCTATACTTAATATATAAAGCTGAAGAGTTTGTTTTTTGTTTGTTTGTTTGCTTGGACGCGCTAATCTCAGAAACTACGAGTGGGATTCGAAAAATTCTTTTTGCATTTGATAGCCCAACTCTTGAGGAAGGTTATAGGCTATATTTTATCCCGAAATTCCCACGGGATCAAAAGTTACGCAGGTAAAACGCGCGCGGTGGCGTTGTTAAATAAAGCACCTGCTGGATAACCGTGTCGTAATATGCTACTAAACAGAGTGGTGATAGGACCCTTAAAGTCCGCCTTGTCAGCGACAGCCCTTCATAAAATCTGCCGCCATACATCATCACCGTTCTTAAACCCGTGTGCTGTTTCACTTCCCGGGAAAACTGTAAAAGTCAGATAAGGGCCAGAGGTGTTTTCTTTGTGAGCGATAGGCTGACCCCCTGTCTAACAATAGTCATTCTCCATCATCATAATGCCTCCAAATGTGTCAGACGTGACGTCAGATGGTTTTATAACCTCTGCTGTTCTGCCTACCCCTTAAGGGATACAGGCGTCAAGTTATAAATAAATAAATATTTCTGACACTCACACAACATTATCTAGCCCAAATTAAGTTTCTTAAAGAACTTGTGTTATGGATACTAGATAACTGATATACTTAAGAAATATATAAACATAAATATTGAATAAATACATATTTTTTATTAGAATAAACTTAAACATATAAACATCCATGATGTGACGACTGATATCTGTGTTGATCACGCAAATATCCGCCGCCGCCGGGATTCGAACCCAGGACCTCTGGCATAGAAGGCAATGTATGTTACCGCTACACCAGCCGGTCGTCAGTTATGTATGTAATTATTTCATTTATTTATTTAAGAAACGCTTAATCTAAGTAATTGATATTTGAATCTAAGTAAAGAAATCTCTAAATCAAAGCCCTAAATTTTGCTTGGTGGTAGGATCCCTTCTGGGTCCGCCTGGCTAGCGACCACCCTTTATATAAAGTCTGCCGCCAAATGTTACCGCTCCGGCGGTAATGTGTTCCGGCAATATTGTATTAAGAGCCAGTTCCTTCCTAAACCCGTGTGCTTTCATCTTCGACCTCATCGTCACTTACCATCAGGTGAGATTGAGGTCAAACGCGGGTTTAGTCATATATAAAAAAAAAAAATAACACTCCAATGAGACAGCACCTTAAGTTTAAAAGTTGAGATATGATCTGGTTTAAAAAGATTGTATTATTAATGTGCGTCTGCAAACCGTCTGCGGGTTAGTTGTAAAACTAGTGGCCTCTGCAACTTGTTCTGTATAATTTAACCGTTTTATTAGTTAGGTTTAGACTGTGGGTGTCTGGGATTGCAGACATTTTGGAAGTTAATAGTCTTGACGATTCATTTTGGAAAGTCAAGGAGTTTTGTCTGATATAATAAATAATATAATAAATATTTCTGACACTCACACAACATTATCTAGCCCAAATTAAGTTTCCTAAAGAACTTGTTTTATGGATACTAGTTAACTGATATACTTAAGAAATATATAAACATACATATTGAATAAATACATATTTTTTATTAGAAAATAAACTTAAATAAACATATAAACGTCCATGACTTGACGACTAATATCTGTTCATCACACAAATATCCGCCGCCGCCGGGATTCGAACCCAGGACCTCTGGCATAGAAGGCAATGTACGTTACCCCTACACCAGCTGGTCGTCATATGTATAAAATAAATATATATAAAATCCCCAGAAAATCACACTAACTGATATGACAGTTACTTTGAAAAATACTTTTTTTGTTATTAAACAAACTCTTTTACTACAAAACGTAAGTAAGTTTTTAAATGTATTTTTTTTGTTAAGTAGCTACTAGTAGAAAGAAAGTAATTTAAAATGTATTAATTTTAAAACAATACCTAATCATTGGAAATTCGTATGATAATTATTATTATCAGCGGAAGCTTTTAAGTGGCCATCAGAGTCAATTATAACTATAATATTTTATTATTTAGCTGTAAGCCTTCTGAAACATTGTAAAATACGAAATGTTTTGGGACAGTAAGGTTCTCGAGTGGCGACCGCGTACTGACGTAGCGTAGGCAGACCCCGCAAGGTGGGCTGAAGATCTGGTCAAGGTTGCCGGTAAATTAAAAAGTTGCAGGGCAGCGCAGGACCGATCTGTGTGGAGAACCTTGGAGGTGGCCTATGTCCAGCAGTGGATGTCTACATGCGATTAAACGATGATGACGATAACGTGGTGTGATTGTATAGTAATTTTACTATTTATTAGACTGGACTTGGACTGGAAGCAAAGGATAGGCTGACCCCCTGTCATTACAATAATCTCTCTCTACCATTATAATGCCGCCAAATTTGTGAAACGTAACAGATGGTTTTATAACCTCTGGTGTTCTCCCTGCCTGCTTATCCCATAAGAGATACAGGCGTCAAGTTATGTATGTATGTAATAGATTATTTTTAGTCTTCCTACATCTATTGACATTGAAATTAATATGTATGTAAGTAGTTCTTTTGGTACTAAGTGTTATTTATATTCTAATAACGCACATGTAACTATAATAATTCATGTATATTTGACGACCGGCTGGTGTAGGGGTAACGTACATTGCCTTCTATGCCAGAGGTCCTGGGTTCGAATCCCGGCGGCGACGGATATTTGTGTGATGAACACTGATATTAGTCGTCAATTCATGGATGTTTATATGTTTATTTAAGTTTATTTTCTATTTTTTTTTTTTTTTTTATAAAATATGGATGGGACGTTTGTCTTCCATGACACCTGATGTTAAGTGAACATGAAGACTAAGTTTATTTTCTAATAAAAAATATGTATTTATTCAATATGTATGTTTATATATTTCTTAAGTTTATCAGTTATCTAGTATCCATAACACAAGTTCTTTAATAAACTTAATTTGGGCTAGATAATGTTGTGTGGCTGTCAGAAATATTTATTTATTTATTTATTGTTCCAGCTAGTGTGGTCGAGTATTTGCGAGGAGGTGAACAAGCGGTGCGGCGGCGAGCGGCCGCGCACGGCAGCGCAGGTCAAGATGTGGTACGAGAACTACAAGAAGAAGTGCAAGATGCGCGCGCACGACTCGCAGGTAGGGGGGGTAGGGGAATGCAATAAATCACGTATTGCTGAGGAATAAATTAAACGGAACAAGTAAAAGTCCTTGTGGCGCCGTGGTTACTGTGTGTATCTTACGATATCGCAGGTTAAGCAACGTTCGGTGCGGTCGGTACTTGGATGGGTGACCGCCGACCATTCGTTTCTCACGGCGACTTCCGTGCTTCGGAGGGCACGTTAAGCTGTCGGTCCTGGGTGCTGTATACTTGTATACAGTAGTCGTTAGGGTTTGTCAGAAGCCATATCGGCACCCTGAAAATTCTGACATCCACCACCCAGCACTGGGCCAGCTTGGTGGATTATGGCCTAAACCTCCTCGTCACCCAGAGGAGAGACTCATGCCCTGCAGTGGGCCCATTACACGGAGTTGTGATGATGATGATGAAGGAAAAGTCCAGTGAAAATGCCAATCTATGTATAAATCTCGTACAGCATTCGGATATTGCTTACGCACCAGTCCGAGCTCTGATTCAAGCAATTAAGGTCTTGCTTGGATCAGAAATCGGCAATTTAAACAGCTAGCTCTTTGCTTGCTCGAATTTCATTCGAATACAGTACGTGGGCGTTTATCTATATGACTACTTCGGTCTGTCATTAATCTCCGAGATGGAGATTTAGGGATTTCTTCCATGCTGGACTGGGAGTGAAAGAAAAACATAGAATGTGCCAGCTGCTTCTCTTCCCGGGCGTAAAAGTCAGTTAAGGGACAGAGTTTTAATTGACAGTTTTGCGGGCGATAGGCTGACCCCCTGTCACTGCAATAGTCTCTCTCCATCATTATAATACCTCCTAATTTGTCAAACGAGACTTTAGATGGTTTCATAGCCTCTGGTGTTCTGCCTACCCCATTAGGGATACAGGCGTGAAGTTATGTATGTATGTGTATGTATGGAGATTTAGGGATGACAGAGAAAAACAGGATGCCAAAAGCCGGATCAACTGCGTAGCTCTTTGCTTGCTCGGATTCGGTTCGGATGCAGTGCGCGAGCGTTCATTTTTACTCACGACGGAACGGAGACGGTTTATGCGTTTGGGGTGAGAGGGTGTTTGTTTGTGCAAACCAATGTTACAATTTATCTCCAGAACCACTGGTCCGATTTTAATGCCGTTTTCAGTAATCCCTTTGGATTTGATTGGTGCATGTTCTTAGATATTTTATTCGTATAAAATATTTTAAATTTCAATATAAAACTACAAAACGAATTCATTCAATGGCAGCCCCAGACGGATTTTCTTGCTCTTCTTATAAACATAATAGGTAGTTGAATATGTTATTGCGACATCTACATCTTCGAGAACCGAATAGGTAAGCGTAGGGAAGTGCTATGAAAACGAATAGTATGTTGTTCATAATATGACCGACTCTGTGTGAGATCAAGTGAACTTTTAAAAAAGCTTTCCACGTTAATTATCTCTCGTCACATAAATCATTTCAGTCGGGGGATTTTAAATTATTTTATTCTTTTTCAATTACTTTTTAACCGTCGCGTCGTGGGTTTTTCAAAATTTTTATTTTGTTTTTTTATTCATATAAAACTATTGCTACTTCGGTCCGTCGTCAAACTCCGGAGTGGAGATTCACGGATGACAAAAGGCGGATCTAATGCGTCAAGTACCAGAGAAATAGTTCTACGACTTAACCTTAAGCAACCTCCCGAAGTTCCTTTTTGTCCAAAATAATCTACCGAGATAAACGTTAAGTTTATTATTAGATTTATAATAAACTTAATACAACAACATTGTCTTATGTAGGGGCGTGGAAGGACGGTTCTACAGAAAAAAAGAAACAAAAAATATTAAACATACATAAATAACTTTACGCCTGTCTCTCTTACGGGGTAGGCAGAACACCACAGAGGTTATAAGACTATCCGATGTCACGTTTCAAAAATTTCGTTGCATTATAAGATGGAGAGAGACTTTTGCAGTGACAGGGGGTCAGCCTATCGCCCACAAAGAATGTCAATAAAACCTCTGCCCCTTAACTGACTTTTACATTTTGCCCGGGAAGAGAAGCAGCTGGTACAATCTATGTTTTTCTTCGCTCCCAGTCCAGCATGAAAGGAAATTTATCATATTACTTTTTCACCGACACCGGCGCGGGCAGTGACGCGGGGAATCTGGGCCGTTCTCGATGCTAGCGGGCGCTCGAGCGATTTGTCGCGGTTTCATACAAACTTAATACTTTCTATCGTGTCGCGGAAATCGCTGCCCGCGCCGCTAAGGGTTTCTACCACCACCTTTTTATCGTAATTGCATCATCCCTCAAAACTCCACATAGTTCTTTAATACTTTTTGCCATACTACTCGTGAAATAATAAATCTCGCTATCTTTATATAAAACGTATATTTTTGTGCTATTTACAGCAGCGGACGAGCGAGACGTCCAATCTACTGGATGGAATGCTGTGGCAGAACATACACCCGCTCGACGTTAAAGGTAGGCTTGCAGTCACATTATAACCTATACTAATATATAAAGCTTGTTTTTTTGTTTGTTTGTTTGTTTGAACGCGCTAATCTCAGAAACCACAAGTGGGATTTGATAAATTCTTTTTGCATTTGATAGCCCAACTCTTGAGGAAGGTTATAGGCTATATTTTTCCCGAAATTCCCACGGGATCAAAAGTTACGCGGGTAAAACCGCGCGAGGTGGCTATTAATAATAATAGTATTTTTGGCAAATAAATGATGATATAAAACTCTTTATTGTACAGCCATGGTAAAAAATAGTCTTTTACTTTAAGTCATTACTTATTGCAATTCGAGAGAAAAACGAATTGCAATAATGACTTAGGCAAAAGATAGGGATTATCCGATATAATCAACGAAAAAAAATACGGACACAAATAAATAATCAAATCCCCAGAAAATCACACCAACTACATGGCCCCAAAGTAAGCATAGCTTGTGTTATGGGATACCATGTAGCGAACTAGGGGGAACCACTGGTAGTGTTCGTAATAAGCGTGCTAAAACAAACAAATCATTCACTCGTATTTCAGTATAGAATATAAACACATATACAACGTGTAACATAATGAAGAGATAATACTGAGGGGGATTGTATGTTTGGTGATGTAGTTTATAAGTAACAGTAACATAGATTTGTTATCCTTACGGTTCGGCCTAAACAAAAGTTCAATGTTTAGTTCAAAAGATCTAAGTAAGTGTCAACCCAAAAACAGCTGTTAGCTTTTAATGAAATCTATTCGAAAACAGATAGCGTCAAAATAAAGTGATGGGTAACTAAGACAGATACTATAAAGTTCAGCCGGTGCGGTCATAAGGTCACTGACTGCGGCACAAGTCTTGTTTTAGCTAATGAGGTTAAATAGGGTTGTCAAAATATTTTGTCGTAAAATAATTAAATAAATTTGTATGAAAGTCTATACCAGCACTGATCATGCTAATTCTTTTACTGTATATTCTACGTATGGTATAGAAGCTAACCCTCAAGTTTTATCTCTCCATTTTGTTGTATAGATAAAGACCCAGACACTGGATTTTTTTTTTCTTGTTCCGTGCGGGAATCGAACCCGCAACCACTTGCGTCTGAGGCAGACATCAACAAAGTTCGTAATGAATGCTACTTTAATTACTATAATAATGAAAATTCACTATATATCTTAAGGAGTGAGTTAGGCCGTACGCGAGCGACATCAATTCCGCGATATTTCGCGCGACTGCCAATTTTATGTCGTTTAGTGGTCTTGTCGAAAACTGTGACTTTGTTTTCTTTCAGATTTCATTGTACCGGTACTTTCTACTTACTGAACTTAATTGGTTATAAAAATAATAATAACATACAGAGTACATAAATTCATAATACGTAACTTTGCTGGTGCATCAAACACGCGTGATGTCGCCTTGAAATCCAAAAGCGCACTGGCGATGAGAGTGCTGAATCGAATGCTCGTGATGCGCGTGATTTTTCATACATTTTTCTATGGGAAATTTACGTAAAATCTACATTTAAGGCGTTAAAAAAAAGAAGACTTTGTTTGTAAAGGTACAAAAAAAGTACATGACTATATTTATTGATGTTCAAAAGTATATTTTTAATGAATTCTAATTGATTTACTGGGTTAAAATCGGCAAATTACGAAGGCATGTTCTTGCATTTTTTCTCAATTTTGAGCGTTTATTCACGTTTATTTTATAATAACTATTAGGTTTTAAGAGTTAAAATGAGCACTACGTTAATTTTTGGTCTTTCATTTTAATATATGCAAATTATCATCATTCTCAATCATATCTAAATAGGTAAAATATGAAGAATCGTAACACTCTTTTCGGTGTTTTGCACGATCTCCCCCCTATATTGTATCAGTTTTTCACCTTTGTTTTCATCGTAACATCAAAGACAATTTCTTTTTGAAAGTAAATAAATGTATCTATATTTAGTTTGTGCTTACATTTCAGAAGAAGAGGCGGAAGCGACCGGCAGCGCTGACACCGCCAGCAAGGATGATGCGCCTGTTAACGTGAGACTTTTGTTATTATACAATCTATTATAATGCTATTTTTTTTATCCTTACACAAAGCGTACAACAGAACCCTATTGCTAAGGCTGCGCTGTTCGTCAGCTACCAGACTCTAACGAACCCTAACGTAATAGTTAGACAGTTGAACTTTCACAGGTGATTTATTTGTTTATTAAAAGGTTCGCCAACAAGGCACACACAGACTGTTTTTGCTTGGTCGTAGGATCCCTTCTGGGTCCGACTGGCTAGCGACCACCCTTTATACAAAGTCTGCCGCCAAATGTTACCGCTCCGGCGGTAATGTGTTCCGGCAATATTGTATAGAGAGCCAGTTCCTTCCTAAACCCGTGTGCTTTCATCTTCGACCTCATCGTCACTTACCATCAGGTGAGATTGAGGTCAAACGCGGGTTTAGTCACTTATAAAAAAAAAAAAAAAAAGAATATTTGCTAAGTGCAACCTCAGTTACAGTCAAACACAGCATTATAGTAGATTATTGCATCGAGCACAAAGTAATTTATTATTGCACCGAGTGCCTGATTTAACCTAACGAGGGCAATATAAATTACTTAAGGCGAGGAGCATAATCCGCTTTTCTTTCAACTATTACCTATAGGAATAGTAGATAAAAGAAACTCATAACAGATAGTATCACACTTTATCGTTTCCAAAAATATTGTCAAGCAAAATTAACAAAGTTCCCGCCAAAACATTTTTTTAATTTCTTTCATTTTTAAATCAGAGTTAGGCAGCAATCATTTTTTAAATTTGGAACAAGTAGGATAGAGACGAATAATACATACGTAAAAAAGTATTGATAACGGCTGGCTGAATAGAGCTAATCCATTGAGATTGGCACCTTTTGGTGCGATTAAAAAAAAACTGTGCAATAATGAAATTTCATACATTTTTAGGGCTCTAGAGTTGTTGGAAGAAAAAATATTTATTAAAATTTAAATATTTATTATTTGTCAGGGGAAAATATTACAATGTAACAATCTAAATACAATGTGTTCAATCTAAATACAAAACAAGGTTGTCTGGTAGAGATCGCTTTACAGCGATAAGGCCGCCTGTTGTGCTTATCTGTATATATCTTTTTTATTGTATATTTTTTCCGTTTGTAATTGTGAGCAATTAAGTATAAATAAATAAACGTGATTGTCCAAACAAATAATTTTGAAATGTTAAAAAAGGAACATAGAAATAAAAATGATGTACTTACGTCTATTTCCGCTATAACAACGAATATTTAAGGGAGCTTCCGTACAACAGACACACAGAAGCTTCCTACCGTAATCACTAGATGGCGCTGTTTGCATATTTATATAATAAATAAAATATTAAAGACCGAAATTGCTTATCTAATTCCTGTATCATATAATAGAAAAACTATTGTGTTATGAGTGTCTATTTGGACGTACAGGACGGAACCCTTAGTTTTATTTTTCCCTATTTTTCTTAAATAAAGCTACCTTTGATGGACCCCTTTATAGTCCGCCTAGCAAACACCCTGTATATAAAATCTACCGACAAATATCACCGTTCCAGTGTTGATGTGTTTCGACAATGTATTATGAAGAGATAGTTCTTTCTTTTAACCCGTGTGCATCTTTGATCTCCTTTTTCTGTATTTCTCTCTGTCATTTCTTTGTGTGTGTCAGTTTTCACTTATTGAATTTAATAAATACAAAATGTCCAAAAATCTAATCTACAAGGTGTTCCACTTGATTTCCCATAACTCTAGGATATTAATGGGACCATGTTATAGAATCAAAGAGCATGTGAATAATTTTTGAAATAATTTTTTTTTGTCTTTATTTTTCATACAAAATAATTCAATTAAGTCAAAAAATCTTATGTAAAGCACCTTTATGCGAAGTATGACAACGTGGCATTTTCTATCCCTTTTTGTATCGCTATGGACAGGTACAGTTCGCAACGCTTTGCGTTGTACATTGTATGCAACGTTCATCAACGTTTAAATGTTTTTGTTGTTTATTGTATGGCTTCAGTGACACGCGTCTATTGAATTAAGAGATTATACAAGGGTGATAATTTATGAACTCATTCAATTCAAATACTTTTATTGCCATTTGCATAGAATGTTGAAATATTTCTTGGTGGTAGGATCCCTTCTGGGTCCGCCTGGCTAGCGACCACCCTTTATATAAAGTCTGCCGCCAAATGTTACCGCTCCGGCGGTAATGTGTTCCGGCAATATTGTATAAAGAGCCAGTTCCTTCCTAAACCCGTGTGCTTTCATCTTCGACCTCATCGTCACTTACCATCAGGTGAGATTGAGGTCAAACGCGGGTTTAGTCACTTATAAAAAAAAAAATTTAAATCGTGCAGTAATATAGTAAACATGAAATGGTGAATTATAATTATTAAGACTGATGATATCTTGGAAAGTTTGCGCTTTTGAACCAAATATTCTTTGGCAAAAACTATTGTTTTTTAGTAAGGAACAAAACCTTAAAGTTATGGGAAGTCAGCAGGAACACCTTGTATGTTTAATTAGTTGAGATATATAAATATTATATTTCTTTTAACACAGATGTCAAACGGCCGACTATCAAGCACGAACGACAGTGACGATACGATGACGAACGTTCTAGAGCCCCACGTCCAGATCATCCCCCAATCCTCCCCTACCCCTCCTAAACTGACCATCAACCCTCTCACCCCTCTGACTCCTCTAGCCACACACCCCTTATTAGCCAACCCCCTCGCGCTCGAACAAGCTAGGATCCAACAGAACTTTATACAGAAATTAAACGAATTGTCTAATACGCCCCTGAATTTATCCCATCTTGATGACAAAAGAAAGAGCGAAGAGAGACACGATAGTAAAGAAAGAGACCGAAGCTCAGCTACAGAAGAAGAAAGACTGTATTTTAGCGCGAAGAGACAACACGCCGTATGGGAACACGAAGCGAAAATGAAAATTTTAAACATGGAACTGAGACAGAAAGAAGAAATTTTTTCGTTGCAGAAACAACTCTTTCTCATTGAGTTAAGGTTGAAAATGGATTTCTTAGAGAAAACTAGTGCTAAGTGAGATTCTTTTGCGGGATTTTTAGGTTGAAAGTTCGCAGTTTCTGTCTTAAGGAGACGCGTTTAAGTTGGTTTTTGAATGAGGTAGTAAGGCTGGGAGGTTCGTTTTTTAAAACGTGAGTTTTATTCTTTTTTTTCTTTCAAACGAAATGTTTATTTTACGGCTTGGCTAATAGACTTTTGAGCTAAGCTATTAAAAAGTTACCCATCGTATAAAAACAAATAAGAGTTGTCCTTTCAGGGAAAAATGGTATGTGATATCGAGTTATTTTTTTTATACTTGCGACTAATAGAGCAGCTGAAACTCACTACAGCACAGAGTAAGTTACATTTTTACTAAAAATATTTGCTTTGCACGAAAATCGACCCAAAAATCTTTCACAAGCTGATCTCGTGGCGAAATGGTAAAAATATATTTCATGGGCTTCCAGGCCTTGCATTACTGGGTATGCAAAATTTTCACTCAAGTTAAACGTGAAATAAATAAGTTATCTTTCTTAAATAAGTGACTTCTAAACTCAGTTGTATTGCGTAATAACTCGTAGAGGCGGAGTCTTTAAGGACAACGAAACTTCGCGTAAAATGTTTCTACCTGATTAAATCAATATTAAAATCAAAATAGTCTCTATATTTTGTTTTTAAATACTCTGTGTAGGCATTAAATAGCGGAAGTAGCCGGTTCGAGTCATGCTAAACGAAAACCTACTCTGTGTTGTAGGGAATACCTTTTAATTCAGTTTAATACTTTAACAATCTAGTTGATAATGTGCCATTTTGTTATACGTAGTTACCGCTTACCGTAAGCCTCATTATTATTATAGTTTTTTTTTACTTTATTTGTAGGAATAAAAGTTTCATCATGTCATTAGTTACACTCGGTACGACATCTTTGAAATACATTTTGACATCTTTCAGAATGAAAACTCGTTTAAAAATAAAGTAGGTACTTAGATTTTGCAATGGTTAAAAATGATTTCAAATCATGTTATTGCGTAATGAAGATACGGAAGTCGAAATGTATTTCTTAGACTTTATAGACTGAGATTAGGAATAGATATTTATTTTATGTATTTTAATGATGCATGCCTCCACAGACATACAACTAGATAGATAACGCAAATGCATGTACTTTGCGTGTCCGAACCCCGACCAAGCGTCAAGGTTGGTCGCCGCTAGATTCAGTCCCGCGGCTGTAAGAAAATCGATATCGTTCTTAAGTGTCTTTGAATCGTTTTGTATTTCCCAGCAATAAATATTAGCTGTGACATCACAAAAGGTGTTAAAAAGTCGGCACGCTTGGTTTCGATACAAATCGTGACACTTGCGTTGTCTATGTAGATATATGTCTGTGCATGCTTCCGTGGCACATTGGACAAGAAGTCCTAGGTTCGAGTACCAGCCGGGAAATCTTAAAAAATAAACTGGCTTTGGTCTGGTCATATGTTAGGATATCGCCTAGTTGTGACCGCAGCACAACTTTTAAAAGCCTACTTAGAAGCCACATTGTTGATATTTTGGTTAAAATATATTCTATTTATATTATTATATATGGCACAAATTACGTTTAATAAAAAGCAGAATTTAATTCTACTATTCTCTATGTAAGTCTATATCATAAAATGATTGTAATTTATAGAATGCATAATAATTATTTTTTTATAGGAATTTATTATTTTTCATCATTGCAAATGGTATTGTTGATATTATAAGCGCGGAGTTTTTATTTTGTAGTATTATTTTATTTTTGTACATTGTTTTTTCTTACGACACGGCAGCCATTTTTATAAATTGTAAATTGTTAAGAAATTTTATGAAACTGCCAAATAAGATTTTCCTAATTTGTTATATTTAGTACTTATATGTAGTTTGTAGATAAATTATAGACAAAAATAGAATCACTTAAAAGATTTGATCATTTTTAAAATGTGACTTAACTTTTATCGCTGATCAACGATATCGTTTAAAAAGAGACAGTAATATTTAAAAAACTTGTTATATACCTACTCCTAAATAAAGAGCGAGCAATATTTGATAAATATGTATACACTACGTTTGAAAACGTATATCTATATTAAGTTTCTTGGTTGTTATTTAAAACGCATACATATGGCCTCATAGAAACCTCAGTTTGAAGTAAATGTATGAAGTATTTGATTGCAATCGATTTCAAGAGTAGAAGAAAATAAAGTAATTTAACTTTTGATTGGACGAATGCATAAGATAAGTGGCGTAGAGTTTGTGAACTCTATTTGTACACTGTCAAACAAAAACTAATTTTGAGGAAACGTAAAATTAGAGAGTCGAATACGGCCCAGTTTTTCTTTAATTTTGGCATTAAATGCAGGGACCGGAACCGCTTACCCTTAAAGAGGTTTTTGATTGGGTTTTTCATAGACTTGTTTTAAAAAACCCTATCAATTTGGTAACCGTATCGAAGACTTACCCTAATTTAAAGCTTACCATATCAATAGAGTTAGCTTCATGTAAGCAGTAAGCCTATCGAAAACCCTATTGAAGGTTACCGATTCAATAGGGTTTTAAAACCTGCAGGCAAATTTAATCTCTAAGAATATCAAATTATCAAAAATATCACCATCTATTCAATCTCTTACTTCGAATTATACTTCCGAATTCAACAGCATGCGCGAAAAAGGCAACCCTATCACAAGGTAAGCGCATCCGAAAGTAGTTAACTTTATTCAAAGTGTTACCACATCGATAGGCTTACCATATCAATAGGGTTACACTTCTATATGGTAAGATTTTGATAGGGTTACCCTATCAATAGGCTTAATCAAATAAAGGGGTTTTCCGGTCCCTGATTAAATGTCGCCATTTTCTGTGTCAGTTCTCCTTAAGAGTTTACAATCAAGAGTAATCTATTTATTTGCTGCTCGTTTGAAATCTCAGAAAAAGGTAAATTTATTTTTAATAAGTACTTACCAGTTTGTTTAAATACATTCGGCGCGTTTGATTTGTATATCGCTATAGGATATAATTGTTTTAACGCCCAATATAAGTTTCTCTGAGCCAACATAATATCAGAAAAATTAAGTTTATGAAAAAATGTATGAGCGGACAAAGAAAAATGATGAAATTGGAAGAACATATACTTCATACCGTTACTTTTACTTGTGCCAACCGCGTTATAAGTTATAGTTGCTACATAAATAAGAGTCGTCAGGATTAATCTATAAGGTTTCTTTTTGTTTGCGCGTTATTATGAAAGGAGTATTTTGAGTAGGTACTTTTTTTGAAAAAAATTACTGATCCTTTTCGAGATCAGTCAAGACTTTTACTAAAATGTGTTCAAGGAATCACTAATACAAGTCGCCACGCGTCTCGTAACATTACCCTGTACAACACTGCAGATCAAGCTTTGCAAATCAGTCAATAAATTGTAATTGAATCTGAACTGTATGCCCTCAACATTAAGTTGAAAATTCGTTGGGGAAAATTGACAGGTTTGTTTTTTCTCACTCACACTGTACTTATTCAAGAAGACTTTCGTGATAACGTGCTGACATTGAAAAGAATATGTTATTGTTATCTATGGAATAGAAAAAATATATAAATACGTAATGAATAGACAAATAATGTAAAACTTGAAAATGTAGGGTAGTTTCATTCTAACCAAGCGTTGCGGCACGTGTAATGAACGGTGGTTTTGAGATGTCATTTTATGATGAAAAACGAAATTGAGAAATAGGGAAAAGTGTTACAAGTCATGCGTTAAGAAATATTACATTTTTTAAATATGTTTAATAATTACTTCGCGGGAAAAGGAACTGAATGATTAAAAAAAAAAACGCTTGTAACTCTTAAAGCGGTCCTAAGTTCTACTTATCACGTCTCTTTAGATCGACAAGATGAAGAACTCTTTTCAATGCTGACTCCTTACAGGTCTTTCCCTATTTCATAGTTTCGTATTCGATCCGTTTATTCCGTCTCAATGCTCAGTTCTGTATAATGTTAGTGATTATTATAGAGAAATATATGTTTGAATATATCTATTACAATACAATTGTTGATCTATGACGCGGCGTACTTTTTGACAACTTACTTTTTCTTGCAAACTATGTAAACTTAAGCAAATAAAACACAACGTGGTTTAAAAAAAGGGTAGGTAACTAAAATTCGTCATTTATTAAATCGGTTCATAGATAAATATGGGAATTTTTATATAATGGTGTACTGATTCCAGAAAGTGCCCGCGCGTATACATATACACAAATATTTAAATAAAGTTAAATACAGTACAAAGCAAGTCTAGATAAATAAAATACCTCATTGCAGTGCAGAGTATTGTAAATATATAATAAATAGGTTAAATAGTTATAAAAATCAATATTTATATTGTTTTACTGGGAGGCGTCATACACCTTCCTGTCGATTTCTTTAGGAATCACGTTGCTCTGTCTCTTTCTAATTAGCTTTGAAAGACAAGGACAGGCAACGTGGAACAGTGAGCAGATATCATTGTAGAGTAGTCATTTATTTTTATTATTAAAAGTTTGCTAATTTTCGCGATTATACAGAAAGATGTGGAGGGGCTTCAAGCGTTGTATTTTTCCATTTCTGGAATAGAAATACAATTCAAAGTGTTTTCGCTTAAAATAACCCTAGTGTACATAATCTAATGATAATGTGCAGATTCGATACAATTAAAAAGTGGATATGTAAACATATCACACTTGATGCTATTTCTACAGCAAATTATTAAGTTATCAACGAATTGAGTATAGTTGTATACTAGGGAACATAGTTTTTATCCAGAATTCAACCCAAGTGAAACTTGTAATACATGATGGCATAATAAATTGTTTCAATGTCAATCTTTAAACCAAGAACAATCTTGTTATTCCGTTGTCATGGCAACGCTTATAGATCGTAAGCGTATAAGGGCCCCGATCTTGTAATTACCACATGTTAAAATAATGTGCCTAAAATATGTATTATGTTGACATGTAACATTTTGTCAGTAGTCTGCCAATACAACGTCACTAAAAGAACCATCGGTGTACAACATGCATGTCACCGTACATAATGTTAAAATTAAAGAATCGGGTCCCTGATGACGCCTTATACGCACGACATCAAAACGCGCGTTTAACGCGTCATCTGAACAAGCTCTAATTTTAAATGTAAAGTTGAATATTGAGATCCACTTTTAGTGCTATCGGATAAAATGCCCAGTGATGAAATGTAGCAAAGTTGAGTGTCCCCAAAGTGGAAGCTCTAGTGTTGAGATGGCAAAAGTCTTGTCGTATACAGCAATATGTGATGTGGAATACTTAAGATCTCAGTAACTAAATGTTGTGGCTAAATACAGGTTGAGGATATTTTTTTAATTTTCACGGTAGGAACGTGCAATATTCTGTATAAGTTTTTGTTTTTTTTTTTCCCATTTTTATCAGATGCCAGTATACTAACTTTTTTGTTTAGTTTATATCTCAAATTGTATTACTTATTTTGTTCAGTATTGCCAGTGGAGGTAACTCAGAAGGGTGTATTTTTGACTTTTATTTGATTAAAATTGTAACTACTGATAAGTTTATGTAAAGATAAGGTTCGACTCGATCAAAGCTTGTTCGCCACGTAATTTGAGAATGGTTTTGTTTTGTATAATTTTCGACAATTAAAATGTGATTTGATTGACTCATCGATTTGAATAAAGAATTTATTTTCTGTTGAAATGACTTTTACTTACCGTCTTCAGTTTTCATCGGATTCTTCATTTAGTTAGAAACCCTCTAATTGAAAATGAAAATATTTTATTCATCACAAGACCATCGAATGGCCGCTTAATGACGTCACAATTTTGTACTTCGGATTTAACAAGTTGTTGATAGTTATTGAATAAGATATTACAGTAGACCAAGAGACAAAAAAAGGCGGAAAAAACTCTTGGCACTCTTTTTCAGTCAGGATTATTCAAATTAATACAAATAGGTATACACAGTACAAATTGATCATGATATGAAAAAAAACAAACAAAAGACAGCTAATTGTGAGAGCTAACTTGTCGATTATTAAATAGGTAGTTAATGCACTAGGTATATTGTATTTTTCTTACTTAGCTAAAAGGCGCATTTTCTGAGTGTCATAGATATAATATGAAAAGCTGTGCTTTCACAGTCCATTACACCCAGTACCTACCTAACAAAAGTTAGGACACCGAAAAATCTAAGAAACCAGTGCTGGCTAGCGACCTATCTTCCCTAACTTCCTCCAAATGACAGCGTACCGGTTTTTTATGAAAAGCCAGTTTCTTCCGTATTCCATGCGCTTGCAACGCTGCAGTGCGAGCACAAAACTTTATCTACTCGTATGTTTACGAATGTTCGCATGGTTTGGAGACGGTTTGTAAGCAATAATTGAAAGCTATCCACTGCCACTCGGCCAGTTGAAATAAAAGTGTGCCTTGTTAATTTTGAATGTTTGTAAACATGTAGATACTCTTAAATAACTGAAGAATAAACAATTACAATGTTACTAAAAACTTGCAACCGACTCTATACTATACGAACATTCGGAGTCGACCAAGTTCTGTGCTCGCACTGCTAATAATGTAACTCTCAGAATGGATGGCCGTTGAGACAGTAAGGAGGCGAGTGGCGGCCGATCAAGTAGGTAGGTACACCCTCAAGGTAATCGATGATGTCAAAGTCGTTGGTAAGCGCGGGAACGAGTGACGACGACGAGAAACTTGGGATATGCATTTGTCCAGCAGTGGTCATCTACCGGATGATTATGTACTTACCTCTTGGCTAATTAGGTAGGTACTAGAGAGATTGTGATTCCAATACATAAATGATATGCCGCCGTCGTCGCTGCGTAATTAGTAGTAGTAGCTAGGCCGATATCGGCTTACCTATAGATATTCTATTTCACGAAGTCCGTTCGGCTTTGGTTGTAGTAGTGACGTATCCCGACAAGCGCGCTTGTGTGTGTAAATGTAGGTAATGTTAGCAAAGAAATCATAATAATATAATATTTCAAGTCGAGATTTAATAATCGAAATAAAATTTTGGTTTTAAAAGTATATACTTTTTGTAAATAAATTAGATTAGGTTGCAATAAATACAAAAATATTAAGAAGATGTAGGCATTTAATGAAGCATTGGTGTTACAGAATGGAAACGAAATAAGTAGTACTATTCAGTATTTTATCACTATCAAATAAATTTTCGATTTCCGATTCCGTTTTGCTGTCGTCAGAATCATGCGTGCGTCCGGCTGTCTGGACATTTTCTCGCAGAGCGTTGCTGCTTATCTAGGTGCCTAAGTCATCGTTTGTGACGACGATCTGTAAAGGTTTCATCGTTTGTGACGCTATAGTTTCCTCAAAAAATCGAAAAAACTGGCCAGCCAGCCAGAATTTCGCATTTTCCAGCATTCCAGATCTCAGCCCCCAGAGGGTTTTGAGGATCCAGCTGGTATATAAAGGTATGTGACGCGATATGTGACAGCAACTAAAGTGGTTTTATCAAGTAAAACGCCATAATTTTCGAGTTAACACGAAAAACAAGTGGCCAGCCAGCCGGACGCTTCTGGCTGAGCCACTTTGTTTTTTCCTTATATCTCAGTAATTAAAGCAATTGGTACTGATTTAAATTAACTTTACACGGACGGTACTAGTACCGTCGTGATCATGGCGCTTGTAACAGTGCCGAAATATCGAGAACTCAAAATAAATCAAAAACATGGTAAATATCCCGTTTCTAAAGTTAATTTAAATGTTAATGACCATGCCAGTTTAAAAACTTAAATTGGTACTGAGTTTTAAGTTGAAAATGAATGTGACGCGATATGTGACAGACCTCATATAGTTTAAAACATACCTGACGCATGTGTTTAGGAGTTATTTCGATAAAGATTTTGATGACAGATGACAAATGTCCGGCTAGCTGAGCCACCCATTCCAGCGCTTGCAGACGGTCTAGAAAGCTAGATTCTTATCAAAAGGAATGTGACGGCGGCGAAGACAACAAATCGTCGTATGTGACAGCTCTAAATACTGCCAAACAAAAAATATAAGTGATTGTTTATTCTTCCATACAAAGTCGATTAGGGTGACCATATTTTACCCCTGTACATTGTCATCCTTATAAAATACTTCCGCCAAATTTGTCAAACATGACAAACAACTTGATCCTTACGTTGCTCTAATTAAGTGGGTAAATAAAAATATTATTTCATAATGCATCATGAATTTATTTTTTATTAATTTACTTTTTGTTTGTGTTTTTGTGGCCATGATCACGACGGTACTGTCAGTACCGTCGTGATCATGGCGCTTGTAACAGTGCCGAAATATCGAGAACTCAAAATAAATCAAAAACATGGTAAATATCCCGTTTCTAAAGTTAATTTAAATGTTAATGACCATGCCAGTTTAAAAACTTAAATTGGTACTGAGTTTTAAGTTGAAAATGAATGTGACGCGATATGTGACAGACCTCATATAGTTTAAAACATACCTGACGCATGTGTTTAGGAGTTATTTCGATAAAGATTTTGATGACAGATGACAAATGTCCGGCTGGCTGAGCCACCCATTCCAGCGCTTGCAGACGGTCTAGAAAGCTAGATTCTTATCAAAAGGAATGTGACGGCGGCGAAGACAACAAATCGTCGTATGTGACAGCTCTAAATACTGCCGAACAAAAAATATAAGCGATTGTTTATTCTTTCATACAAAGTCAATTAGGGTGACCATATTTTACTCCTGTAGATTGTCATCCTTATAAAATACTTCCGCCAAATTTGTCAAACATGACAAACAACTTGATCCTTACGTTGCTCTAATTAAGTGGGTAAATAAAAATATTATTTCATAATGCATCATGAATTTATTTTTTATTAATTTACTTTTTGTTTGTGTTTTTGTGGCCATGATCACGACGGTACTGTCAGTACCGTCGTGATCATGGCGCTTGTAACAGTGCCGAAATATCGAGAACTCAAAATAAATCAAAAACATGGTAAATATCCCGTTTCTAAAGTTAATTTAAATGTTAATGACCATGCCAGTTTAAAAACTTAAATTGGTACTGAGTTTTAAGTTGAAAATGAATGTGACGCGATATGTGACAGACCTCATATAGTTTAAAACATACCTGACGCATGTGTTTAGGAGTTATTTCGATAAAGATTTTGATGACAGATGACAAATGTCCGGCTAGCTGAGCCACCCATTCCAGCGCTTGCAGACGGTCTAGAAAGCTAGATTCTTATCAAAAGGAATGTGACGGCGGCGAAGACAACAAATCGTCGTATGTGACAGCTCTAAATACTGCCAAACAAAAAATATAAGTGATTGTTTATTCTTCCATACAAAGTCGATTAGGGTGACCATATTTTACCCCTGTACATTGTCATCCTTATAAAATACTTCCGCCAAATTTGTCAAACATGACAAACAACTTGATCCTTACGTTGCTCTAATTAAGTGGGTAAATAAAAATATTATTTCATAATGCATCATGAATTTATTTTTTATTAATTTACTTTTTGTTTGTGTTTTTGTGGCCATGATCACGACGGTACTGTCAGTACCGTCGTGATCATGGCGCTTGTAACAGTGCCGAAATATCGAGAACTCAAAATAAATCAAAAACATGGTAAATATCCCGTTTCTAAAGTTAATTTAAATGTTAATGACCATGCCAGTTTAAAAACTTAAATTGGTACTGAGTTTTAAGTTGAAAATGAATGTGACGCGATATGTGACAGACCTCATATAGTTTAAAACATACCTGACGCATGTGTTTAGGAGTTATTTCGATAAAGATTTTGATGACAGATGACAAATGTCCGGCTGGCTGAGCCACCCATTCCAGCGCTTGCAGACGGTCTAGAAAGCTAGATTCTTATCAAAAGGAATGTGACGGCGGCGAAGACAACAAATCGTCGTATGTGACAGCTCTAAATACTGCCGAACAAAAAATATAAGCGATTGTTTATTCTTTCATACAAAGTCAATTAGGGTGACCATATTTTACTCCTGTAGATTGTCATCCTTATAAAATACTTCCGCCAAATTTGTCAAACATGACAAACAACTTGATCCTTACGTTGCTCTAATTAAGTGGGTAAATAAAAATATTATTTCATAATGCATCATGTATTTATTTTTTCTTAATTTACTTTTTGTTTGTGTTTACCAATTAATAAAAGTATACCCTTCTCGTATACAAACTCTTCAACTAAAACTTAATATTGCTATTTTAGCACCATAATTCCAATAAAGTTGTTTAACTATAGTTGAATTGTTTTCAAATGATTCCTATGACACTGACAGTAATTTCCACAACATAACCTTGTAGTGCCGTCACCGTTACATTTGTTAAGGCTTGACAAAAAGTTTCATTCAGAAACAAATACTTAAGAAAAATAATATAAGTAATACTTACCAAGTTTTAAGTTTTAAAATATCCTCCAAATGATGACACATACTAATCGGTCCATCGTGCGGGGGGCCTGCCTACGCTGCGTCTCCCAGTACGTGGCCGCCACTCGAGAACTTTTCTGCCCCACCGGCCATCTGTTCTGCGAGCTATGTGCCCTGCCCATTGCCACTTCAGCTCTGCGATTCTTCTGGCTATGTCCGTGACATGGTTCGCCTGCGAATCTCCTCATTCCTGATTCGATCCCGCAGGGAAACTCCGGGCATGGCCCTTTCCATTGCCCGCTGAGCGACTCTAAGCTTATTTATAAGTTAGCGACCTCGTCTCAGTCAGGGTATTTCTTAAATCATAACTTACGAAGTGACTTTTGCAGAACGTAAACGTATAGTGTGATTGAGATAATTTCTTACAAATGTTATGAATTGTTATAATTCCAACGGAATATCATTTTATTGGAATATAGCTACGTAAAATAAATTAATGCCATCTTTAGAAGCCTCCAATACGATTCTTATGTAACGGTGTCGGCACTACAAGGTTATGTTGTGGAAATTACTGTCAGTGTCATAGGAATCATTTGAAAACAATTCAACTATAGTTAAACAACTTTATTGGAATGATGGTGCTAAAATAGCAATATTAAGTTTTAGTTGAAGAGTTTGTATACGAGAAGGGTATACTTTTTCAACATGTTACATTAATCCCAGACTGATTTTATTAATTGGTAAACACAAACAAAAAGTAAATTAAGAAAAAATAAATACATGATGCATTATGAAATAATATTTTTATTTACCCACTTAATTAGAGCAACGTAAGGATCAAGTTGTTTGTCATGTTTGACAAATTTGGCGGAAGTATTTTATAATGATGACAATCTACAGGAGTAAAATATGGTCACCCTAATTGACTTTGTATGAAAGAATAAACAATCGCTTATATTTTTTGTTCGGCAGTATTTAGAGCTGTCACATACGACGATTTGTTGTCTTCGTCGCCGTCACATTCCTTTTGATAAGAATCTAGCTTTCTAGACCGTCTGCAAGCGCTGGAATGGGTGGCTCAGCCAGGCGGACATTTGTCATCTGTCATCAAAATCTTTATCAAAATAACTCTTAAACACATGCGTCAGGTATGTTTTAAACTATATGAGGTCTGTCACATATCGCGTCACATTCCTTTTCAACTTAAAACTCAGTTCTAATTGCTTTAATTACTGAGATATAAGGAAAAAACAAAGTGGCTCAGCCAGAAGCGTCCGGCTGGCTGGCCACTTGTTTTTCGTGTTAACTCGAAAATTATGGCGTTTTACTTAATAAAACCACTTTAGTTGCTGTCACATATCGCGTCACATACCTTTATATACCAGCTGGATCCTCAAAACCCTCTGGGGGCTGAGATCTGGAATGCTGGAAAATGCGAAATTCTGGCTGGCTGGCCAAAGTTTTTTCGATTTTTTGAGGAAACTATAGCGTCACAAACGATGAAACCTTTACAGATCGTCGTCACAAACGATGACTTAGGCACCTAGATAAGCAGCAACGCTCTGCGAGAAAATGTCCAGACAGCCGGACGCACGCAGAATCATCTTGTACATTGATTATAAATTCAAAATCGAGATCAAAATATTGAGATAAAACAAAATGTAATCAAATAATTAAGAAATATAAACATAACACAAAAAAATATTCATTTTATAAATACTTCTATTGCTATATTAAATATCTTTGCATAAAATTTTAATCGAAAACGTATAAATAAATATTGCCTCACTATGGACAACTCTTCTTCGTTTTGTTGCCATGCTAACCTTACTCCGTGAAACAATTTGGCGCGAACTAAATACACTACTGATCCGGACCGTGTCCCGATCGTCACTGAGCGCTCTCGAGGTTACGCACACAAAAACAATGTGCATGTGCACGCTTGACAACATTCATAGTCAAACGGACTTCGTGACATAGAACATAGCCTTAACGTCAAAACTATTTCATATCATCGCATGGTTTTGAGATCCATAATAGGCCTGCAGATTCTATTTCTTCGCAACTTAGGTATATGTTGCATGCCACGTAGATAAATATTATGTCTAGTAGCAACTTGTGCATCTGGATTGAGTGATCTTTTTTAGATTTTAATATAACGAAAACGTACATTTAATCAAAAAATGAATTTGAGTCATATTGTTTCTTGTTTCAACTCGCTGATGGTAAGAATTTATTTTGCAAACAACATCATATAGTAGTATAGTAGTCATATAGTCCCGAGTATTTAATGTTTTACTCATGCAAGTAAAGAGCCATAAAGTTTTTTAGCGGCGGGCTCATAGGGAATATTTTTGCCAGTTGGCCTAAAAATCTGGTATTCTGTCTTTTTAATATTGTACCCAAGGCCATGTAGCCTTGCGTACTCCTCGCAGGTATCCAAAAGAGTCCTAATCGATCCAGCCGTTGATCCCAGCAGCACCATATCGTCTGCGTAACTTAAATTGTTCAGGCATCTGCCATCTATCGTGCAGCCTACAGGTTTACTACTGAGCTCAACGATCAGATCATTTATGTATAGACTGATCAATCTAGGTGATGCAACCCCACCCTGTCACACCCCATATTGTAATCCATATTCGCTGTAAGACGAATTTCCCCACCTTACACAATTAGTCTGCCTATCGTACCAGTGCTTGAGAAGTTGTACAAGTTCCCATGGAACGCCCGCTCTCTCCAGATTTTGCCACAGAATGTCGTACCTACACCACCATGTCAAAGGCCCTAGTGAGGTCGAGACAGCAGGCGTACAGGGAAGTGAAAAAAAAATCTAACCGAAGGCTTTGTCCATTTCAGAGATATAAAACCAAACAAAATTTAAATTTTCGGGGAAACGAGCTTTTTCGCCGAAAATTTCGACTTACCATTGCTCTCTCCAGCACCACTACTAATTCGTTATTCAGCTAAATAATCAATAAATAATACGCAAAAGTGGTAAAAATATGTTTAATTCACAAAAATATTAAAAACACAAGTCATTAAAATAAAATTCATTTTGATTTTCGGTCCCCTAAATGTATTATTTATTTATTTACATCAGTCATTATAGGATTAACTATTAGTCAGGTAGGTACAATAGTATTTGAGTATTTAAAATTATTTCATCGGTCCGCATTTACACATTTGCTATTATAAAAATATATGTAGTTATCAACTGTAGGTCTATGATGTACAGATGGCCGCAGATCAGCGTTAGAAAACTGTCAAATAACACGTTTCATTTTAGTATGAACTGACGACGCCATATTGAAGTCATATTTTTACTGACATTCCTATATTTTTGATTTCTGCATGGACGTAAAATATGATTTCAATAAAAAAAAAACTAGAAAAGCAAACTGGATTCATAAAATATTGTGTATTTTTGATAGATGTGGTGAGTGGTGAAATGTCACTTCCATACATTAAGTATGTTGACCTTTCAAGATCACCTCTCATTAACCGTTTTCTAACTTTTTGTTTTAAAACTCGCATGCTTCGAAGTAATAATATATTTTTTAAGTTTTTGTTATTTTTTTATACATTCTAAGAACAAAAGACAAATCTCTATAAGTTTGGAACACATTTTATTGACAGATTGAGTACGTACATACAGTAAGTACTTCCGGCCATTTTGGATAACTGGAGATTTATGGCAATACCGTCGTTTTGTTTTTTCGTTTGTACACCTAAATTACTGATTCAACTTTGATTCAATTTCCACGATTCTAAAATTTGGCACAGGTTGCGGCCAGGAATGCGTAACGGAATCTTTCCCCAAACAATTTTTAACTTAATGTCGCAGGCATAAAGTTCAGATTCAATTAGAATTTTTTGATAGGCTAAGAACACTTGATCTGCTGCCTTCTGTACTTACACATAATGAACGTCAGAATATTAAACAATCTTGATTTTAAAAAACGAATCAAAATTACATCAAAAGGAAAAGAATGATATTCGAATTGTAATGCTGACAATTTGTACAGTGAGCACCTTTGAAAACAGTGCCGAGAGCTTTTTTCCGTCGGCCATTATTGGTCATCCATTTTAATTCAAATGATTGTCTTTAGTGTTGATAATTAAAAATCTTAAATAAAGTAAAGACACTGACACGTCGAGTTAAGATATAATTAAACGCAATAAATCCGCTGAAATGTGTATCATTTAAATTCCTTTAATCCTTTGACGACCACTTTGGCGATGGGGTAAACCTATCTGCCTCAGACGCCAGTGGTTGCGGGTTCGATTCCCGCACGGAACAAGAAAAAAATATGTTTCCGTGTCTGGGTGTTTATCTATTTATGTATTTATATTCTAGGTTCCCCCCTAGTTCGCTATATGGTATCCCATAACACAAGCTATGCTTACTTTGGGGCCATGTAGTTGGTGTGATTGTCTGGGGATTTTGTTTATTTATAATTTGTTTTAAAAAAGTCGATGCAGTAAATTCCATCGTTCATTAAGAGCGATTACCCTCTACTTACATCCGATTCCTATCAGATCCGATCCGTGGCGGGGGCGGCACGGCGTAGCCGTAGCACTATTTCTATGGTAGCTTACACACTACATCCATCATTTCATACAAGATTTCTAGATTCTTATTTTCTCGGATTTGACTTATGGCGGGTTTCAATATTCAACTGACTGGTATGAGTAACCGATACAGGTTCAAAACTGGTAGAAAAAAATTGCGTTTCACAATATCTGTAATTGGTCACATGTAATGAAAACTATTTTTTTTTATAAAATATGGATGGGACATTTGTCTTCCATGCCACCTAATGTTAAGTGAACATCAAAATTAACTCGCTATTGGCCGCAGCAGACTGCTATGCTACCTAATTGGTTAAATTAATTAATAATTAATAACTTGTTACGTCGTCGTTGGCTAGATATAATGACTTATTTTGTAAATGGTCAAATGTATAGCAACCCATTACAGTCAAACAGTTCGTAAGCAGTGGTTTAGATGTTAAGATTTTGAATATAGAAAGGCATTTTGGTAGTGATTTCTATTGTTCGTAGGCAAAACGAACAGTTTTCATGATATTGAAACCCGCCATTAGTGCGTAACCGCGCTAACTGTCTGTAAGGTAGGCAGGGGCACAGTTGAACGCGGGGCAGATTGAAAAACTCTATCCTTTTTTTAACACCAGCTTCCGTAATGTTATAAAAAAAATGTTGTAGGTATTTTTGTCGTGAGCAAAGACTGCTCAAAACGTAAGTTCTAACTCTTCTTTTGCGATTGAGGGTTTTTTTTTTTTAAATGCGTTTTTCATTCCACTGTGCCCCACCTTACCCTATATCATTATTACACCTACAGTATCTAAATAAAAAAAAAATTGGTCTCTATTTATTGACTATACCCGCGTTCAACCTCAGTATTATTCAACATCAATATTATTTTATTTTGACGACCGGCTGGTGTAGAGGTAACATACTTTGCCTTCTATGCCAGAGGTCCTGGGTTTGAATCCCGGCGGCGACGAATATTTGTGTGATGAACACAGATATTATTCGTCAAGTCATGGATGTTTATATGTTTATTTAAGTTTATTCTAAGTCTAGTATCCATAACACAAGTTCTTTAAGAAACTTAATTTGGGCTAGATAATGTTGTGTGAGTGTCAAAAATATTTATATTTATTTATATTATATTTATATCATCTGATGTTAACTATCTTATAACACGAGATCAAAAACATCTCACCTTATGGAAAGCATAAGATCAAAAATTGCCAAAACACGGAGTCCCTAAACCTCGCCATTACCCACCGCAACCTTAACAACATCCTTCCCATGCAACTTCCCATGCGCTCTCAACGCCTGCGGCTTCCTGAAGGCCTGTCCACACAGCGCGCACGCGTACGGCCGCTCGCCCGTGTGCACGCGGATATGCGCGACAAGGTCGTGTCGTTGGACGAATGCGCGCTCGCATTGTGAACACTGGTATGGCTTTTCGCCGCTGTGCGAACGCTTGTGGTTCTTGAGGGTGCTTGATGCTGCGAATCTGTGGGAAAGGAAGTAATAGATAAATAATAATTTATAAATATTTTTAACTGGACTGGGAGCAAAAGAAAAACATAGTATGTACCAGCTGCTTCTCTTCTCGGGCATACCAACTACATGGATTCTCACCAACTACATGGCCCCAAAGTAAGCATAGCTTGTGTTATGGGATACCATGTAGCGAACTAGGGGGGAACCTAGAATATAAATACATAAATAAATAAACACCCAGACACGGAATTTTTTTTTTCTTGTTCCGTGCGGGAATCGACCCCGCAACCACTAGCGTCTGAGGCAGACAGGTTTACCCCATCGCCAAAGTGGTCTTAAAAGTTGGTTAAGGGGCAAAGGTTATATGGACGTTTTGACCTCCTGTCACTGCAAGATTTTCACTGCTGTATGAGAGAAGAAGTAAAGATATTCCATTTGACAACGAATTAAATTTAAAATGGCTGCAAGACAAAGGCCTCCCATCGTTTGGTTCTACGCTGCTTACATTTAGCGTTTATTTATTTAATTTATTTCAATTACATAATTGCTTCTATGCTGGACTGGGAGCGAAAGAAAAACATAGAATGTGCCAGCTGCTTCTCTTCCCGGGCAAACTGTAAAAGTCAGTTAAGGGACAGAGGTGTTATGGGAGACTTTTTTGTGGGCGATAGGCTGACCCCCTGTCACTTCAATAGTCTCTCTCCACTATTATAATGCCTCTAAATTTGTCAAACGTGACATCAGATGGTTTTATTACCTCTGGTGTTCTGCCTACCCTATACGGGATATAGGCGTGAAGTTATGTTATGTACATAATTACGATAGTTCACTTACAACACAGACGTAAATTTTTGGAAACCTATTTTCAAATTTAGAATAGAATTCATTTTGAAACCGTTACTTTAACATCAGCATTCGCTTGAGCCACTACTTAGAACAGCCCTACCGCCCTTGTGTAAGCTTGTAATTTGACCCGGTTAGTGGTAGGAGCCCTTCAGTATCCGACTGGCTAGTGACCACCTTTCATACAACGTTCATACAAGCGAGAGACATTAAATGAAACCACATATTTTGTTTACCATTATCAGCAGGGCTAGCACGCAACCATCGATAAATAGTCGAATCGACAAGATAAATATTATTTTGTTATTTTATCCTATTATGTAGGCTAATGTGCGCACCATAATAGATAGAATTACTCGATTTGATACCATGATTAAGACCACATAACTAATTATGTCATAATCTTAATAAATTACATACACTAAATACCATATTCTAAGAAAATATCGATAAAAAGCCCGATTTATCGTTGTCGACGGTAGCATGCTAGCCCCGCTGGCTACACAGCAAAAATTTGATCAATATAAGCAAAATTTTAGTCACAGACATGTTTTTTAGTTTTATGTTAGTTTAATTAAAACACCTTGTATATTCCCAATCACCTGATCTTATAATACTAATATAATAATAATACTCTTTATTGTACACAAACATGGTTACATAGATTCAACGAAAAAATTATTATAATTTACACACAAAGGGCGGCCTTATCGCCGAAACGCGATCTCTGCCAGGCAACCCAGGCATTGGTGGAGAAGAATGTGGGCGAGGTGTACGGCTCGTAAAATAAACTACATACGAATAATTACATAAACATACATAATGACAGCATACATATTTACATATATACCTAAGTACATATAAATAAAATACATAATAATATACATCACATAAATATATAAAGATAGTTAAGATGGACAGTGTTTTGCTAGGTAATACCGTTTCAGCATTCGTTTAAAAATGCGCGGTGTGCACGCCAAGCGGATCTCAATCGGGAGATCGTTCCATAACGACACTGATCGAATGAAAAAGGATTTACCTAAAAATGTGGATGTGTGCGATGGTGTCGCCAGGAGCAAATTTGATGAAGAACGCAAGTGTCGGTCGTTATTGGTATACAGATAATTTAAGCGGTCTTTTAGGTACGAAGGTATCGCTTTATCGTACAGAATACGGTAGACAAGAGAAAGAATGTGAGTATTCCGGCGAAGGCGAATGGGAAGCCACTTGAGGTTATTGCGGAAATCAGATATGTGGTCGTATTTGCGTAATCCAAATACAAACCTTATGCAGAGATTTTGTAGCCGCTCAAGTTTGTTAAGAAGTTCTTCAGTTAAATCTAGATAGCTGGCATCAGCATAGTCGAGAATGGGAAGTAAGAGAGATTGTGCAAGCATAATTTTAGTGGCAGTAGGGAGGAAATTACGAAGACGCTTCAGCGAATTCGCCGCGGCAAACATTTTCCTGCTCAGCTCGGTGACTTGTGGTTTCCATGATAACGTGCGGTCAAAGATAATTCCCAAGTTTTTTACAGTCTCGCTGTATGGTATGGAGATACCGTTGAACACTACTAGAGGAATTGAGCTCCAGTTGACCCGAGAAATCATTTTGTTACTTCCAATAATAATTGATTGCGTCTTAAGAGGGTTCACTGTGAGACCATGGTTATTGCTCCAGTCTGATATCCGCTTTAAGTCAGCATTGTGTTGTTGAATAGAGTTTGGTAGATTCTCAAGACTGTTTTGTGTGTAGATTTGAAGATCGTCTGCATATAGATGGTAAGAAGAAGATATATTGAGAGTTATCGAATTGATGAAAAGAGCAAACAGGAGAGGAGACAACACGCCACCTTGCGGCACACCGGTTTTAATATCACACCAATCAGAGAATTCCGTCTCAGTAGATATACGTTGCCGGCGCCCATGCAAGTAAGAATGAAACCAATCAATAGTCGATGGAGATATGTTAAAAGAACGAAGCATTTGCAAAAGTATGTCAAAATCTACTGTATTGAAGGCATTACTGAAATCCAACAGTGTTAGTACAGTAAGCTTCTTCTCCTCCATGCCCCTACGAATATCTTCTGTGATATTAAGCAGTGCAGTAGTCGTACTATGCCCAGGACGGAAGCCAGATTGCAGGGGGTTCAGTAGCTTGTGTTCTTGCAAGAAAGTAATGAGCTGCTGATGAACGAGGCCTTCGAGTACTTTGGAAAGGATGGAAATAGGGCGATAATCAGAAAAGGAAGAAGGATTAGTTTTTTTAGGGAGAGGTGTAATGATTGCGTCCTTCCATGCATCAGGAAAGACAGCATTAACAATACAATTGTTAAGGATACAAGTAATTACAGGAAGGATTATGTCGAGGATAGGTATGAGCATCTTACGACTAATGCAGTCAGAGCCGATGGCGTTGGAGGCAATAGACAGCATCGTCCTTTTGACACCACATTCCGAAAATTGACTTATTGAAAAGGATGGAATATTTGGAATCGGTAAACTAGATATGTGATTCAGAGTGCGTATTTTTATGGCAGCATCTATAGAGATAGAAGAAGTGAAATGACCATTTAATGAGTTGAGATTAACATTTTTGAGAGAACTGTCACTCTTAGATTTACCGATACCCAAAGTTCTAAGAAATTTCCAAACTTTAGCTGAATCGCCGTTTGAGACTGATTTGTGAATATGGCGTCGTTGTGCATTCCTACACATCGTATTGCAGCGATTCCTCAAATTTTTATACACCAGTGAGTTTTCGTCAGATGGATATCTTTTCATTTTAGCTTTTGCACGGTTTCTTTTTTTCATTAAATTCTTAATGTCGTCCGTCAACCAAGGAGCAGGAAGATGCTTAATCTTGACAGGGCGTAATGGTGCGTGTCTGTCATATAGGTCAGTAAGAAGTGAATTAAATGTCATAATTTGGTCGTTGACCGATAACTTATTGACAGCAGCTGACCAATCAGTATGATAAGCATCGTCAAGAAGTTTTTCTAAATCAATGCCATTAAAATTACGCCGCAGAAGGGTTCTCGGCTTTGCTTTGGGAGGGCGAACTTTATATGAAAGTAATAATAAGTCGTGATAAGAAAAAGCGTCCGCGTCTAATTGACCAAAGTGGGATAAGTGATCTAAGGAGGAGACAATAGCTAAGTCAATGAGAGAGGGAGAACTATTGGGATAATAGTGTGTGGCCTTAGACGGGACAATATTAAGATTGGTTGACCTTATTAAAGAGCGAAGTTTTGTGGATCGAGAATCACTTTTAAGAAGACACGTGTTAAAGTCACCCATTAAGATGGTGTGACCGTAAGAAGGTACCAAGTCCTCCAAAACATGCTCTAAAGTAGAGAAGTAATCTATTTTTGGCGGGCTGTACATAACTCCTAGAAGCACTTTAGTTTGGCACAACGTAATTTCCAAAAATAAGTGCTCGACTCCACTAGTCGGTGTCAAGGTTGATGCGTTGACCACGGAAAAAGGAATGTGTGCTCTAAGATATATGGCCACGCCTCCACCAGTGCGGTCTGGACGGTCACTGCGTATCAGGCAGAAACCCGGCAATGCATAAGAAGCAGAGGAGAGACATGGCTTGAGCCAAGTTTCTGAAACAAGGATAGCGTGTATAGCTTTGCTATCAAAAGCTGCCAGCATATCGGGGAAGTGAGCTGGAATACTCTGCGCGTTGATATGGACAACGTTAAAGTTTTTACGAAAATCTGAAAATTGGTTGTCGAGCGCAATATTTAAAGAAGGAGTGATACTGTGGTAGCTACCTGTACTCTGTGATGAAGGTGAGGAGCATGAAATATAACCAGGCAAAGATATGTCATCTTCGCTATCAGAAATATACATAAATACTAAATAATTAAATTTAAATATATATTAAACTACTTATTAAATACCATAAACGATAAAACAAAATAAAATAAATAGCAATAAAACAAGCTCTACCTCCGGCTAAATTACTAAAATTAAACAGATTTAACTTCTGTAATGTTAATTTATGATTGACAATAATATTGCATTGAGTTATTGACAATAACATTGCAGTTTTACAATCACACACTGTAATACTACGGCCACACTACCTTACCGTCTACCGGGCTGTTACCTTACCGCCATAATTATGGCATTAAATTACCTTTTAAATTACTGCATGAACTGGTGTGGCCACACTACCTTACCGTCTACCGGCAGTAATTATGGCATTAAATGTGGCGGTAAATATGACTTTTTCAAGATGGAGGTCGAAGCTGCAGCGGTGTTGTGTTTTATGAGTGCCAATTATTTTTACATGAATCTTTTAAATTTCAAGAAAGCTAAAAGAAGACAAAAAAGGGTATCCCAAAGAGACGGTTCGGATTGGAATAATTCTAAAAACTCGAGCGCTTTTTCATTTGACCACTCCATGTCGTCGGTCGATACGTGCGTCGCCGGTGAGCTCATATTGCACACTGGACAAACGGTAGTGTGGCCACAAACGTAATAATTACTGCGGTAATCTTCTTTGATGTGCGAAAAAAGACCGCCGCCGGAGCTATTGCCTACCGCCATTTGCCATATTGATTGGCATTGTAAAATTATGGCCGTAAATCGTGGTTACACCTAGGTATTGTTTAAGTTATGGCAATAATTACTGGCATATCACGGTAGTGTAGCCGGAGCGTCAGTGGTCGTTGTGTTGATAGCTAAGAGAGATGACACTTTGACAGTTGAAAATCTAGATACACGTCAATGCTTAAACATAAACAAATAATAAATAAATATCGGAGGTAGAGAAAAATATGAAGAAAAGATATATATCTACACATATACTTAATAGGAATAGAAATAATTAAAGATTATCTACGTGCTGGACGCTTACTCCTCACAGATTTAGTTGACTTCGACTTCACCGGGGATCCAGTATCTGCATCACTAGACTCGGGGTTCGGGATTGAGCTGAGGTCGATCATTGTCACTATCCGATGCCGCACATCATCAGATCCAAGCACGAACAACGAACCGTCCTGGGTCCAGCACCGTGTCACGCCGAATCTTTGACGAGCCGCAATGAAAGTGTCATGCCGGAGTTTTGTCAAAAACTCCGATACAGTGACGCCGGAACCTTTAAGAGCCGTCTTGGCTTTCCATACTTTACTTTTTACTTGCAAGTCAGTAAACTTGACCAGGACTGGACGAGGCTTATCAGGACGAACAGTTTTTCCTAACCGATAACAGACACTTATGTGGGCTTTAGTGAATTCTGCAACCTTCATGTTTTCGGTTATTACTTTCACTGCTGCTGAGGTCACATCTTCGTTCTTGTGCTCTGCCATGCCATGAAGAAGGACAAATTTTCTGCGGCTGTGCATTTGAATCTTGTCTAACTCAAGTGCCAGGAACTGCACCTGCTTCTGTAGATTATTTATGGCTTCGGTAATAAATAGCTGGAATTTGTTGAAGTCTTGAGACAGTGCCGATGAAGATGATGCTGGGTTGGATGATGTGGTAGTCTTGTGCAGTTCCTTCCTGAACTCAGTCATTTCAGTGTTGAACAAGTCCGCCATGGCCACAATAGTTTTCTGGATGGATTCCATAATGTGATAATGTGAGGTTAAGTGAAATAACAGTTTATCCGTTTTAGCTATTTAATTTCCAAAGCTATTTCATCATCATCACGGTCTTATCGCTCTAGAGCGATCTCTATCAGACAACCTTAAACTCGATTTCCGGCAATATGTTATGAAGAGCCAGTTCCTAGACAGTACTTTTATTGTCACTGATAAAGAGACACCGTGACCACACAAAAGACACCGAAACGTCGAGTTATAAATGTAATTATACGCGATAAGTCCAGGTAAAAAGTGTTTTATTTAATAGTATGAATCTCGAAAACTTAAGACAATATTATGGATGTTTGTTCCTCAATCACGGGAGAACGACACAACGGATTTGTATGAATTTTAATTGTGATAGCACAGTAAATATATCTACTGTAATTCAACTCGGCCGCATCTTTGAAATAAATACCTACAGCAGCGCCGCGGTCCGTTCACATGTGATAGGGCTGCCCGCCTTCAGCGTTTAAATTACATTTGCCTACTTTGTGTTTACTTCCATTTAGTTTTGTGACTGCAATACTTTTTTTTATATAAACAAATAAAATACAAATAAATAAATAAATAGTGGTCAAAAATACGTTTTGTGTCAGAATACCATGTTTACGTTTGAATAATAAATCGGTCTTATAAATAAGTGACCGAAAAATATATGCGCCTCGACTGAGACGCACGAAAAGATGAATTATAAAATTTTAAAGTATAAGCAATCCGCATATTAACTTAAAGCTCAATCAACAATTGTTTCGGTATGTAGACACTCGCGACTGGTCGCATGCCGAGATCGAGCCGCGTAGGTATAGCTCGCGTTTTGTCCGATTGTATGAAGTTGAATTACTGTAGATATCTGTACTGTGGTGATAGTGTACAGTCTGGACTGGCACAAGCACATGTGCTACTTTTTATTACGATATTCCCGCAAGGTTCGAAATTGCGCGGAACAGCTAGTACCTACAATAATATAGTGTCTGCAGTATAGTGTACGTATTGAGACCAATTTTTTATACCATAAGTATCATTTACAGAAAAGATTTTACCAAATAAAGGTTTGTTTTTTACAAGGAAACTAATGTATTCGCCAACGTATTAAGCAAAGCATGGTCACTCTAAATTATGAGTGAACATCATTTAGAACAAAGACCACTACGCGCTACTACAAAACACCTTGTAGTACTATGTCGTAGTATTATCAAACTTATCAATGAAATGCCGCGTCGTCGTAGTATCGTACCGTGCGTAGGGTGTAAAAGTTTATGGCGCCATCTTTATTTTTTTTTTGTACTGAGCACTACTAAAATAAATACGCAGGTACGTTTAGGTCTAGGTATTGTATCAAAAAACATAACATTTAAATTTGGCTAGTGGAAAGGAATCTTGGAATTAGACTCTGTCCAGCAGCAGTGTGCATCTTTCGGGTCGCAATGATAATGACGATTTATCTACAATCTTCGACATTAAAGAACGAAATAAAGATAGAACTATTAAAACTAACATACGTAGACATGCTCCACTTCAACGGATGTTCCATTTAGCCAATGTATTCAGAAATGATTTTGATATTTTCGGTGATTCTTCAGCCTCGGTTAAAAAACACATACTGCAATAAGTTTTATAGCATAAATTTTATTTTTAAACCAGATTATTGTATAATTAATAATATTTTTTTTATATTCTCAAATTGCAATAATTTATGAGTTTTTATGTTACTTTTCAGTTGTTAGAAAGTTGTATTAACTTCTAGTAGGTAATAGTTATGTTCTTTTTCCAATCTAAGATTCATGATTTTGAGATTTTGATTTTGAGAGACATGAGATTTTGCTTGGTGGTAGGATCCCTTCTGGGTCCGCCTGGCTAGCGACCACCCTTTATATAAAGTCTGCCGCCAAATGTTACCGTTCCGGCGGTAATGTGTTCCGGCAATATGGTATAAAGAGCCAGTTCCTTCCTAAACCCGTTTGCTTTCATCTTCGACCTCATCGTCACTTACCATCAGGTGAGATTAAGGTCAAACGCGGGTTTAGTCATTTATAAAAAAAAATGTATTTTTTTTTAATTATTACCAGTTTTGTGAATTAAATAAATAAAAAAATAATAATAATAGAACCCTAGGGAGTCAAAGATGAAAAAAGCCGACGGAAAAAGCTGTCGGCATTCGTTTGTCAAAGTGCTTATTATATGTGCTAACGATGGGTTTGAATATCGAAACTCAATCTAAAATCCAAATTTCTTTCATACAAAAACAAATCTGGATTTTGGTTGTCATGGCAACGCCCATAGTTTTAAGTGAAAAAAAAATTCAAAGAGTTTTATTCATCTTAGGAATTTCACAAAACACTTGATGAAGTCAGTCATCACATACTTCGGCTTTAACTAGTTGTTGATAGTTGTTAAATAAGATATTACAGTAGACCAAGAGACAAAAAAAGCCGGCGGAAAAAAACTCTTGGCACTCTTTTTCAGTCAGAATTATCAAATTAATACAAATAGGTACAGTACAAATTGACCGTAACATGAAAAAAAAACAAACACAAGACAGCTAATTGTGAGAGCCAATGTCATGCCACAACCAAATTGCTTACATAGCAGGTGCAATGAGCTATGGATGCACAATACGAACATGACAAACTGGGACCAGAGTATTTGAACAAGAATGGAATAAAATAGTCATAGTATCATTAGCAAAACGACCTGGCACCGTCAGCAGCACCCGTTCACGAGTATAACGCAAGCACCAGCCATCACCCTCCTCAACCATATTTTAGGGAAGAGGGTGACCCGATAGGATCACCGAAGGATTTTGGATAAAGATACAATATTGAAATAGCTCCTATACCTCACTTACCGCATAGGACACAGGTCGCAGGCATAGGGCCGCTCGCCCGAGTGCACGCGGCGGTGCTTCACCAGCGACGACGAGGTCGTGAAGCCCGCGCCGCACGCGCTGCACAGGAAGGGGTGCGCGCCGCTGTGCTTGCGGCTGTGCGCTACCAGCTCGCCCTTTGATACGAAGCTGTAGGGCGAACAACAATAAGTTATATATTAACGTGACATCAGATGGTTTTATAATTCTAGTGTTCTGCCTACCCCATAAGGGATACAGGCGTGAAGTTATGTATGTATGTATGAAATGAAATGAATTATTTTTATTCATCATAAGACCATCGAATGGCCGCTTAATGACGTAACAATTTTGTACTTCGGCTTTAACAAGGTGTTGATAGTTATTGAAAAAATATTACAGTAGACCAAGAGACAAAAAAAGCCGGCGGAAAAAAACTCTTGTCACTCTTTTTCAGTCAGGATTATACGAATTAATACAAATAGGTACATACAGTACAAATTGATCATGACATGAAAGAAAACAAACACAAGACAGCTAATTGTGAGGGCCAATGTCATGCCACAACCAAATTGCTTACATAGTAGGTACAAGTTAATAAATACTACAAATACGGGCACTAGACGGAGCACTAGCACACACCTTTTTACTCAGGCTTCAGTATCCAGCGTTATCAAAACGTCTGAGTTAAGGAAGAGGAGAGTTGACTACATAACCCCAAACTAAACAAAGCCGGTGGATAAGGGATACCATGTAGCGAATAGAATGTATTCACACATTCTTATACAGGGTGACTGGTGGGTCACTTTCGAAATCAAAGGACGTGATAGTTTGAGGTCATACATGAAGAGAAAAAAAATTATTCATTATTTACTAATGGCGGGTTTCAATATTCAACTGACTGCTATGCGTAACCGGTACAGGTACAAAACTGGTAGGAAAAAAGTAGCGTTTCACAATCTATTAGCTACGGGCTGTAAGTTCTCAAATTTGGCATGGGCCCTCCTTGCGTGACGTTCTTCCAAGCAAATAGGTGATATGTGATTTATAGAATATCACGCATTAGCAAATTTTTTGTATGATATTTGAACTAAAGAAATATATAAAGTTATTCAATTTATGTTTGCTATGTTTTAGTATTCGATAAATATATTATAGTATGTTTTTAGAGCGTTTTATTAATAATTGCGTTTAACTGCTTACGTAAACTGCTTACGTAAACGTAAAACGAAACGCCAATCCTTCGACTAATTTTGCCATTTGTTGAATCACATTTTTATGACGTCAAAGTAAATATTTAAAAGAAAAATTATGTCATTCAATAATATTCGTCCTTTTTTTCAAAAACAGTTATAGATAAGTTAGAAAGAGAAAACTGGATTATTGATATGTTGACAGATATTTGATAGGATATTTCGTTAAATGAATAAATTTTTACGTCATAGGCTAGATAAAATGACCTATTCTTTAATTGGTCATACGTAATGAAAACATAACTCTTATTGGCAGCAGCGGACTGCCATGCTACCTTTACCTCATTGGTTTAAATTAATAACTTGTTACGTCGTCGTTGGCTAGATATAATGACTTATTTTGTAAATGGTCAAAAGTAACCTAGCAACCGATTACAGTCAAACAGTTCGTAAGCAGTGATTTAGACGTCAAGATTTTGAATATAGAAAGGCATTTTGGTAGTGATTTCTATTGTTCGTAGGCAAAACGAACAGTTTTCATAATATTGAAACCCGCCATAAGTAAACTTAAAAGTAACCAGGCGTAAGTAAATAAATAGTAACAAAACTTTATTTATTTATATGGAATTCTAGTGAAAAATTAATTACCTATTTTTATAACATAATTATGACTAGAATCGAGTACAGAGTGCTCTCCTTCAGTATCTCAAATTTGTCACCAGTCACCCTGTATATTCGCTAACATATAAAATAAAGACGACTACGCGCTACTACAAAACATCTTGTACAATACGTCGTAGGCTTATCAATGAAATGCCGCGTCGTAGTAGATAAAAAAGTTTGTAGTGCCTTATCTTTATTTATTGCTATTGAGCGTTACTATCATAAATATGCAGGTATGTTTATATCATATCAAAGAAAATAATGGTTAAATTTGGATGGTGATTAAAAAAACAATCCAAGGACAAGGATTAAACTCACAATCTCAAGAGTTACGTTATAACATTTTACTAATGTTTATGAAGGGGTGCGCGCCGAGAGAACATAAATATATAGTAATATAGTTGTCTAAAAGTAGCTCTACTGATCTTGGATATGCTTTTCACAAATGGGGAATAATTTTAAAATTCAAAAAGGTTTCATTTATCATAATTATTATCGATAATTAATCCAACTCGGCTGGGCAGCATTCGAGAAGCTCCGTAAAATCTTCACGTCCCAAGTACTGCAGCATAGTAGAAAGAGGGAGGAAGTAGGTTATCTTCATGCAAACGCACCGCGCGCGGCGAGTATGTGCGCGCCATAGTATCTATGCACCGCCGCACGCACACATACACAAAATCTCGCGGTGATATCGAAGCGCCAGTCGGGGCTAACTCCGCACGAGGTTCACGCGCGCGTCACGGCTTTTCGACACCGCGATGACTGATAATAGTCGCAATAGTCGAAACCGAAGAAAGTATTTTTCTGTAGCTAATTTGTAATTTTGTTATGATAATGAATAAATGTGTGATTTGATTCAATAGATATGTTTGTATTATTTATGTTTGTAATTATTAAAAATAAAAACAAATACTTATTGTCTTTTATGTGTACAAACACTCATAAAAAAACTGACTAGTATATAACTAATCAAATAATTTAAACACAAGCTCTTAGTCTATAAATATTTATTAGCCGTTTGGATTGGACGACAACCGAAGCCGACGAAACATCGGTTTATTTTATCCCTTTTTCATAAATAATACTGCTCTGAATCTTTACAAAAATTCTGTAGGAAAACCATTGTTGAACTTGATTGACTAATGATCACTGAATCAGTTATACAGACATGAGTTGTTGTATTTGGCAAGGGCCGGGCTTTAAACTAATGATCGTGCTCATCACCGCCCCGCGCCGCCGCCATCCGTCTGTTGGCCCGTCGCCCTATTTTTGATCGTAAAAAGTTTCATCATCGTTTAGATAAAACTGACCTTACAAACCCAATACCCAGATAATACAAGTAAAAAACACAACTTTCCGACCCTTGCCAATTTATAGACATTGATTGAATTAAAATTTAGCTAAAAGTGACAACCCTGAGACAGTAGGCAATTATATCGTGGATTGGGCCGGAGTTAACCTACTTCCTCCCTCTTTCTACTATGACTGCAGTGTCTGAAGACAAAGGTTTTTGACCAATGTGTGTTGCCAGCGATGTCATATGGTACTGAGACGTGGTCACTAACTATGGGCCTTATAAACAAGCTGAAAGTCGCTCAGTGAGCAATAGAAACGGCTATGCTCGGAGTTTCCTTGCGGGATCGACTGACATAGCCAGAAAAGATACAAAGCTGAAGTTGCAATGGGCAGGGCACATAGCTCGCAGAACGGATGGCCGTTTGGGCAGTAAGGTTCTCGAGTGGCGGCCACGTACTGGGAGACGCAGCGTGGGTAGGCCCCCTGCAAGATGGACCCACGCTCTGGTCAGTCACAAAGAAACGCTGGATGAGGGCAGTGCGGGCCCACTTTGTGTGGAGAACCTTGGAGGAGGCCTATATCCTGGCTAAATGATGATTTATCATTATACTATTGAGTACCTCTTATTTAGAACCCCAACCGACATATAGTCTGCGTCCGAATTTCACTCAACCCTTATTATTGAAGTGCCACTTCCTCTTTTCAACTACTACTCTTTTCAACTATCAGCCTAGGCCGTATCAACGGCCTAGGCTGATAGTTGATTGAACACGAAACACTCAACGTTTAACAACTTGGCGTGTTGAAAGTTAGCCCTTTGAAGATGGCTGACCAAAATTCAGCCAAGTGATTTAAATTTGGTACCTACAGTTTTGGATAAAGTAATAAAACAAGTAGGTCATGATAAAATTATCTGTCATGACGGGAAAACCAGTCAAGCAAATTTTTTTTTAATTAATTAGGTTTTTTTATTTATTTCAATTACAAGGAAATAAAATCTATTGTGGCGCATCGTCGGGTGCTGCCGCACCACGCTCGCTTCGCTCGCTCGGCTCGCGCGTAAATATAAATATCATAAATATAATAAAATAAGTTCTGTTTTAATGTTTTAATATTTAAACCAAACATCATAAATTTAACAATATCCAATTTAACTAAATAGCTAAACAACGTTTAGCCAACTGGTTAAACGTTGCGATCAACGACTTGACTAATTATCTTTAATCCAGTTGAAACGGCCTAGGCGTCCAATTGAGTGGCTAATTCTACCAGATGACTGCGACATCTACATCACATCAGATGAGTTTGAAGTACAATAGGAGCTTAAAGAACGAAAAAAAAAGGTACAATGAAAATTAAAAATACCAACTTCTTAATCAGTACAAGAACTACATACCTTTGATCACAATTATCACATTTATAAGGTTTCAGTCCTAAATGGCGCTGCATATGTTGACTCAAGTTATTCTTCTGACTAAAGCCTTTACCGCAAACCGAACAGAGGAAGGGCTTTTCTCCTGTATGAGTACGTAAATGATCTTTCAACGTAGAGAGCATGAAGAACACTTTACCGCAGAACCGACACTGATGATCTTTATTACTGTCATGTTTCTTCAAATGGTCCAGTAAACCTTCATGCGTTGCGAAAGACTTTGGACACATGTGGCAAGCAAAGCTTTTATCTTGCGAGTGTTGCGATAAAAAGTGCTTGTCTAAGTAAGACTGGTATTTGAACTCTCTCTTGCATATTGAACAAACAAATTTATTTCTCTCTATTTCTGCATGTCTCTTCAAGTGTGATTCAAGTTTACGAGCAGAGGAAAAACTGTGTTTACACAGGGTGCATTTGTGATTTTTTTCTAATTTAGTTTTTGAGGTTAATTGTTTGGTTACATTTCTTTTTAACTTACATTTATGCTTTTGTTGATCTTCTATAGTTTTTAATTTCTTGTTACAAATATGGCACTGTTGAGATGTAGGTTGTAAGTCTTGTAATGTTTCCGTTACTAAAGTATTCAGTTCATTTTTAAATGTAATTTCGACCTGATTGTTTGTTTGTTTCTCTAAATTGCTATGCTCTTGGAATTGTGTTTCGTATAAACTATTCATAGAATTCTGGATATTTTCCAAATTCTCTTCTTTAATTGAAAGTGGGCTTACGTCTATATTACTGCAGTCACTCACATAGTTATCTGAGTCATTTTTAATGCAATAATCTAAATGATTTATTTCCTCATTTTCTAGGAAATTCGGGGGTAACCTGTCATTGATGTTTTCCGTGCTGCTAACATTAAAAGGAGTTTCACTGCGGTTGGTAACGAGAGTAGAAAGCTTTTCATTATGACCACTTATATGATTTTCCAGTAAAATGGCATTTGGCAACTTAATAAGACACACAGAACACTGGAAACTCTCAACAAAAGAATCAGCATTGTTTGCAGCATGCAACTCTTCTTTTTCATTAGAAAAAATTGAATCCAGAGGTATTGTTTTCGTAAATGCAACATTGTTTAGAGTGGCGTCAAAAATGGCTTCAGACTCCAGACATTGCCTTTTGAATAAATCAGCTTTTAGAAGGATGTCTTCACAATTCAAACATATATGTTTCGGAAGGTGATCATCACGTTTTATATGCAAATTAACAACATAATTCAAAATATCAAACAGCGTCCTTTCATCATTTGTTTGTATCGATTCTAATGGCTTTTTGTCTTTAATTTCAACAAGGCACACTCTACACAAGCTATCGTTATTAAAACTTAGGTTTATATTCATTTTCCACACTTAAATTAACAAAGTTTTCTTTCCAAAAAAATGTAAACAACATCCACCGACCATCAAAGTTTGTGTATAATTTATGATTGAGGCTGAGAACAAAATTGAGTGACATTGACAGTAAGTTCACCAATCCGCCACTTATTCAATTTTGGTACAAATCACACAAAAATATTTTATTTAGAGTTTTCGTTAATTTATTCTGGAAGATGGAGATGAACACTTATAATAATAATAAATAATAATAATAATCATTTATTGGCACAAAAACTTACAAGATATGACATATTTTTTTAAAAACAAAGGAGTGTCAAAAGGGTTCTTTCAGCTAAGTGTTAGTCAGAAGAAGAGCAACGCTGATTTCCAAAGCACCCTTACACACATAAAGCGGCAATTAAATATTTTTGTGAGCATTAAACAAAGTCCATTATTAACCAAAAACAAATTAAAAACAATTCCGAAACTCTCATATCCTACCAATAAAAAAATTATAATTTAAAATTAAAACATAAAAAAGTACCTATATTCTGAACAAAACTAAGACATGAAAAATTATGTAACCTTGGATTTAAATTATAACATTTATTAAATAAAACACTTTTTAACCGGATTTATCGCGTATATTTACATTTTAAATTTTTGACTCGACGTTTCGGTGTCTTTGCAGACCCCGTGGTCACGAGCGACTGGGTCGCTTTAAATGTAAATATTTATTTATTAATTATATTTATAATATTTATATTTATAATTTAAAATGTAAATATACGCGATAAATCCGGTTAAAAAGTGTTTTATTTAATAGTATGAATCGCGAAAACTTAAGACAATATTATATAACATTTATGTTAGGTAACGAAAATTAGTACATTTAAATGAAATCATAAACAATTTAATATTCTTAAATTAATAAAAAAAAATCATTAACTATTGTGTAATATTAAATTCAAATATTATCATGGATTTTTACCGTACTTATAGTGATACCCGTGCGTATAGAAACACGGCGAATGCTAGTAGAAGGATCTTGTCTAACTTCCATCATTACCTGATCTTCATCCACCTGCCTAGGTCTTCCTTCACGTCTGGTAACGCCAGGGCTTCGACCCTCCAAATACGCGTTACTGACACGCGGAGAATAAACACGATGATCGGGATAGCATTCGCGATTTTGATACCGCACACGATATCTACGTGCGGCCTCCCGAGCATTACCGTCATATAAACATTACCCCAGCATCACCGGCGCATTCACGAGCAGTAAAAACAGCGGGCATTTTCAGAAATTGAGAATAATCGAATACTGTTTATGTGTGATAAGATAACTGAACAATTTGAACAATGAAGAAAAATATGTTTTTTTATTTACTTTAATTAATTGAACTTTTTTTAGTTTAAAATAAAGTTTTCCATTTTCTATCCAGCCAGCATCTTTTTATAGAGAAAAAATTCTCTTAAAATAAGAAATAAAATCTTTAAAGATAAAGTGGGTTTTGGTATGGTATAGTAAAAAAAATATGTTTCTTTATTTATTTTTTTGTACTTTTTTATACCTTTTTGAAATCTGTATAAATTGTAACTGTTTTTAAAAAAAGTTCACCAAAGCTGCCATACTTTTTTAACACCAGCATCATTTCAAAATGAGTTTACTTATAAGTTTTAGAATAAAAAAAAAGTACATGTTTAAGCTTTTATTTTCAAAAAAAAAAAAATATAATCCCTCACAAATTACAAATAAATTAGAGAGATTAATATTTTCTTAACAGGTAAAAAGTGCATGAAAAAAAGTTACGATACGTTTTCTGCACGCAGTAGAGGAAAATCCTGTAAATATTCAAAATCGGTATATCTCAAAAACTACTTAGCCTAGGTCAATATTTTGTGTTTCGGATTCCAGACTGTACAGTCTGGTCTGACCGTACAGAGTATTTACTTCTGGTTCGTAAATAAGACAACTAGTTTAAAGCACACCGGTACGGTTTATTACATAAAACTAGTCTAAGATGGTAAAATGGTTAAAATGGTTATGAGTACACGCCGAATGGTGACAGAACACGTACTAACTAAATCAATAGCTAATAAATCGCTCGTCGGCGGAAACGGCTGACAACGCACAACGTGACTGTATGATGCAAGCATCGTACATGCTCCCGCCGAGAGGAAAAGAAGAAGATAGATGGTGGTGATAAATGCGGGTGATGGTGAGACAAGGTGAAAAACAATAAAATGGTTAAACTAATTTAGCTAGAGTCCCTATGTTTAAAAATAGAACCGTCGCCAAAGACATGTTTACTAAACATGGGCGAAGTGGTTTGGTCAACGCGAGCACTACACTCTGGTTTTGCACTTGCACACTTATCACTCACACTAGCACACTGGTCACTTACACTTAAACACTGGTCACTAACACTATACCGGAACGCAGCGTTGGTGAGACCGCGCACGTCCAAGTGCGCCGGTCCCGCCCGCTCCGCCGCCGTCACGCGGGTGGCGCGCGGCGCCGGCAGCGGGGCCTCCCGCGGCCGACGCGCGCGCCTCCGCCGCCACCGCTGCACGCCGTACGCCGCCGCTGCTATCCCCATCGCCGTCACGATTAAATAGATCGCGACGTAATGGTGAACGTCATGGTATGAGACGTCGTAAATTAAGCCCGTCTCCGACTTCATTTGCCTAACTTTGGTGCCTATATCGCGAAATTCGTTTTCGTGACCACTGTCTACCGACTCTGGTTCAACGGTAGAGATTGAGATCGACAGGTTTTGGTTAAAAATATGGTTGATGGGTGGGATACTGATTTGAGTGACGTCAGCTTGTATGGTCATATCATTAGATTGCTCTCTCTGAGCTGTTATGGTTAAATCTTTCCCTTTTAAGATGCAATCGGGACCAAGCATCACTAGGCCGCTATTGATGAGACGGTCAGAGGAGACTTGTTCTTCACACAAGATCCTTATTGGTCGTGGATCACAAGAAAAGAAAAAGAACGTATTTATTTTATTCAATCTAATCCAAGAATCACGACATGGAGCTGACTTGGTTTCACATATTTGTGGTTCTTGGTGATTATTACACAAATTTTCATCAGGCTTCATGTGGAAGATTGGTTTTGTGATAGGACATAGCTGCGAATTAAAATCAAAATAAACACATTCATTCAAATCCGCCTGTGATAATGGTATATACGAATCCTTTCTTAGGTTTATCGCTATGTAATCCGAAACCGGGACTAGGGTGACCATGACTTTGCCGACCTTTTCTGGAACTGTGATTATTTTATAGACTTCATAATTATCTCGACTCACTAGAGGTATTCTGATTTCAAAAATGAAGTATTTCTTAGTGATTTTAGCTCGTACTTTCATGAGATGGTATAATTTATGAAGCTCTGTTCGAATGTTATCAATTGGTAAACATAACTCCTTAGGTAGTTTTCCAGAAATAATATTTAATTCTTCTAATAGCTGCTCAGGTTTTAAAAGATGCACATTGAACTTTCCATAATTACCCGCGGAGATGGTATCGAGTAATAAGTCTTGCACAGATTTCAAGTTGGTTAGTACACCGTTTGCTGCCATAGAAGATAATAAAAACTCATTGGTGGATTCGACATTGTTTAACTCCGATTTCATTTTGAAGGATTCGTTTTGTAGCTGATTCAGGTATTGGTTAAGTAGTTTGTGTTGTTTATCTATAGAAAACTTCATCCTGTTCAACACATTGTACTCTGATTCAACTATAGAAGTTTGGTTTTTCCACAAAGCTGCCAAATGATGCTCATTCATTCTTACAAGTTCAATGTCGTGTTTATATTGTTCGGCAAATTGGTCGTCGAGTACACCGAACAAACTATTTGCAACCTGACCCACTGCATTGATAAGACCTCGCCGTCTGCGAGTCGCGTGCGCGCCTGGGAACTGCTGCGTCGACAAAATGTTATTGAATCGTACCAACTCATTGTAACTATGACGTAATTGTAATACAACCGATTCACAATGAACTTTAACAGCTGATTTTATGCAGTAACTATCTAAATGGTTTATGTATTTCATTAGTAAATCGATGCCTTGCCAATATGGTTCAATGTCATAGTAAACTACTAACTTCCATTCATCTTGAGCAATATGCACTGTCGACATTTTATCTAAATAAAAGCGGGTGTTGTTTAAGTTTGCGATGTTATAAGCGCACTGAATAGGTGTTATAAAAAATGTAAACAACATAAGTGCCATTGCTATATAATGGAATAGGCCTTTTTTCGTCGCGCCTGGTCGTCTGCGTTCCCTTTTTGGTGGATGGTCAGAATGGTTGGTATCATTTTTTACGATAATATCCTGGTTGTCTTGGTTGTTGTTATCATTAAGTGGTAGTAATGATAACTTCACTACTGGCCTCTTCACCGTTCCGTTTTTGGTTTTGACGGAAACTACGCGTACTAAGCCATCCTTCCCCGGATGGAGCTCCACAACTCGGCCCATGGCCCACTTCCCCGGTGGTAGGTTTGCGTCATGAATGGTAACGATGTCGCCGACGTTCATATTTGGTTGCGAACGCTGCCATTTGGACCGGACATTTAGCTGAGTCAGGTACTCAGCCCGCCACCTCTTCCAGATATCTTGGTATATCTTTTGTGTGAGCTGCCATCTAGTGCGTAAATCCTTTTCGGTTTCTACAATGGTCAATGTAGGACCGCCAGATAGGAAGTGCGCTGGTGTTAGGAAATCAAGGTCATCTGGATCCTCACTTATGGGGCATAGTGGCCTTGAGTTCAGACAGCCTTCTAATTGAGCTAGTAACGTAGAAAACTCCTCATACGTTAACTTTTGTTCTCCTATCACTCGTTTCATGTGGTATTTGAGGCTCTTGACTGCCGCTTCCCAGAGCCCGCCAGCGCTAGGCCATGATGGTGCGTTAAAGTGCCATTCTATCTGCATAGTTAATAGCTCTCTGTGAAACTGTTCATCTATAATGGTTTTTAAATTTACAATTTCTTCCTGCAATACTCTATCGGTTTTTATGAAATTAGTTCCGTTGTCACTGTAGATGTGACAAGGGGCTCCCCGCCAAGCAGCTAGCCTCCGCAGGGCTGCAATGAAAGCTGAGCTGGTAAGGTCAGATACAAGCTCTAAGTGAATGGCCTTGGTTGCCATACAAATAAAAACTGCTATGTATCCTTTGGTGCACCTCACCCCTCGCCCTTTGGCTGCTTTTACGTCGACAAAGCCTGTAAAATCGACCCCCGTATGGTGAAAAGGTCGAGTGGTGTTAGTTCGAGCTGCAGGTAAGTCTCCCATTAACTGGTAATGTTTTGAGGGGTTATTTTTCCTACAAACTATGCACCTTCTTAGTCGTTTCTTCACTGCATTATTGCCACCTACAATCCAGTATTGCTTACGTAGCCACGCTAGAGTCAAACGGGCCCCTCCGTGGAAGGTCATTATGTGCGCTTGGTCAATAAGCATCGTGGTTATAATATGGTTGTGTGGTAATATGGCGGGATGAATCATCTCAATTTGAATGGTAGCTGATGAGATTCGTCCGCCGACTCTTAAAATGCCTTGGTTATCAATAAATGGTCTTAACTTAATTAAATTACCTTTCTGGTTAGGTTGGTTATGTTTTCTTATAAAATCTATGTCTTCCTTAAACTCTAATTGTGCATATCTAATTAAAATATCTCTGGATTTTCTTAATTCTAAAATGGTTAAATGCTTTGGTTTATTATTAGACCGTGACGTCATACGTAACGCCCAGGCAATAATACGCGACGCTTTCATAAAGTTGCTGTGTCTGCTTAATATCGTGTCAATGACTTGATTATCGTGTTGCATTGTTGATATTACGTTTACTTTAATAGATTTAGGTTTTTTAATCTCTTCAGTTGTATGGTAAGTCATGTTTTGACTGATGGTATCGTCGAAGCTGGACAGCCAGGCTGGGCCATGCCACCAAATAGGATGGTTATTTAATTGTTCAGCAGTGATGCCGCGGCTTGCACAATCAGCAGGGTTATCTTTTGACTGAACATAGCGCCAGCATTCCGGTGGTATTTCTTGTGTAACCTGAACAACTCTATTGGCGACAAATGGTTTCCATCGGCTGGTGTCTCCGTTAAGCCAACCCAGTACGGCTGTAGAATCTGACCAACTGAAGATTTTTAAATTGAATTTTGACAAGCATTGACATACGGTTTTCATTAAATTGCACAGTAAAACGGCAGCACACAACTCAAGCCTTGGTAGCGATGTGGTTTTCTTAGATGGTACGAGCCTGGTCTTAGATGCTACGATGACGATTGAGGGTTTATTCTGGTGTTTGCTGGTGACCTTGCAGTAGATGACACATGCGTAAGCTTTCTCTGATGCATCACAGAATCCATGTAATTCTAAAGTATCGTCTTTGTGACACTGAAGCCATCGCTGAACCTTAACTTTATTAAGATTGTGGATATCTTCTTTGATAGTATTCCACTTAGATGCTATGGATTCTGGTAATAAATCATCCCATTGTAAATTAAGTAGCCATACCTCCTGGAATAACAACTTAAGTTTTGTTACAACTGGCGATAGCCACCCAAGGGGATCGAAAACCTTGGATACGCTAGATAGCAAGGTTCTTTTAGTTAGCTTGGTTGGATTGTCGAAGGTTAAATTAAATGTGAAATAGTCTTCACGGGGTCGCCATTGTAAACCTAATGCCTTGGTCGACTCTTGGTGTCTGAAGACGAAAGCCTGATCATCATCTTCTATTTGGTTATTGTCAACTAGCTCTGGATAATTAGACGACCATTTACGCAGGTTAAAGCCACCTGCCCGAAGAAGCACTATTAAATCTGACTTCAACTTCATGGCAGATTCCAGGTCATGGTGTCCGTTTAAAAGGTCATCCATGTAAAAGCTGGAGTCCACTACTGCTGCAGCTTCAGGAAATCGGTCAGCTTCATCTTCGGCAAGCTGTTTCAGCGTCCTCATTGCTAAAAATGGTGCAGCTTTAGTGCCGTAAGTGACAGTGGTTAATTGGTATTCCTGAAGAGGCTGTTTAGGATGGTCACGCCAAACAATTTTTTGCAAGGGCTGGTCATCTTCATGGACTGCAAGAAACCGGAACATCTTCTCAATGTCAGCTGTGAAAGCTATTTGGTATTGCCTCCAACTAATGATGAGGGATAACAAATCCTTTTGAAGATTAGGGCCGCTATACATAAGATCATTTAACGAATAGCCAGTCGATGTTTTTGCCGACGCGTTAAAAACAACACGAGTCTTAGTGGTCAATGACTCGGCCCGTACTACACAATGGTGCGGTAAATAATATGATTCCGGTGTCTGGTTACCGGCGCACTTCTTCATGTGATTTAATTGTAAATATTCATTCATAAATAACTTATGATCTTTTGCGATTACGTTATTTTTACTGAACCGCTTTTCTAATTGGCGAAATTGGGCCACGGCTTTGGTTTTTGATTCACCCAATTTTTCAAATAAATGTGGTTTAAATGGTATTCTAACTACGTAACTGCCATCTGGTTTGCGTTTTGTTTGTGATGAATATTGTTGCAAACAAAAGTTATCTTCAGTAGACATGCTTGGTATGCTCTCGGAGATATCCTCGATCTCCCAGAATCTCTGTATGTCTTCCAAATCTAAGATAACAACATTACAGTAGGATGGTGGTAAGATGGTTCCGCTCAAAATCCAACCGAACTCAGTTTGTTGCGCAATTGGTTCTGCTGCAGTTTTACGGATTAGACCTCGTAGTAAAATTATTTCATACACTTCTACACTTAATATCAAATCTACTGCTCGACTTTTATAAAATTCAGGGTCCGCTAGTGGTAAGTTATTTAAATGCGGCCATATTGGTTTTGAAAATGACTGGTTTGGTAAGTTGCCTACAACGTGTTTCATGACGTAGGCTTCGGTATCTATGGTGAAGTTATTGTGAAGGGATGAAATTGAGATCTTTATAACCCCTCTACTGTTGTTACACTTCGATCCTACCCCTACGACAACACAGTTGCGTTTTACACGTGGAAGACCTAGAATTTGTGCTGCATTCTCTGTGATTAACGACGATTCTGCGCATGGGTCGATAAGGGCGCGCATGGTGATATTGCAACCGTCGGCGGCTTTGATGTTAATTATCGCCGTTGCTAATAATTTAGGTATGGTATCTGTGGGCGCTGTTGAAATGCACACGTTTGACTTGGGTGTTTTTTCAGGTCGAGAGGTCGATGGCGCGTATGTCACATAAGCATTGTGCAACATTGTATTGTGAGCACCGTTGCAAAACCTACAAGTTTTTTCAGAATTGCAATCCTTTGCGTTATGATTGACCAAACAGTTTTTACATAAATTATTATTTTCAATTAATTTACGTCGATTTTCTGGTGTTGCAGCTAAAAATTCTTTGCATTTAAATAGAGCATGATGGTTATTGCAAAGTAGGCATATCCGTTGTTGAGCAATATTATTCGGTATTGTAGAAGTATGGTTAATAACTGGTCTATGTTGGAAGCTTTTATGCATAAAATGATTGGTAGGTATTTTATTAAAATTGCGTTTTTGGCTGTCGATATTTTGAGATTGGTATGAGGGTGGTTTAACTGTGTCTTGTTTACGTCGTGAGGACTCTAAAGACGTAAACTTGGTCTCGAGAAACTCTAAAAACTCGGCAATGGTCGGCAAGTCCCTAGGGTTTCGTAATGACTCAATATAGTCGTGGTGGGTTTCGGAGTCTAATTTTTGGGTTAAAATATAAACTATGAGAGAGTCCCAATTAGTAATATCTACTCCCATGGCTTTAATTGCATTTAGACACTCATTGGTGGTGTCGTGTAGTTTTTTGATGAGAGCAGCAGTTTGGTTCTGAATATTTGGAATAGATAAGAGTATGTGGATATGAGAGTTAAAAATAAGTCGCATATTTTGGTAACGGTGGTTTAGTATGTCCCAACAAACTTGGTAATTGTCGGAACTAATGCGCAGGTGCTGAGTTATTTTCTCAGCTTCTCCTCTCAATTTACTCTTTAAAAATTGCATCTTTTGTGCATTAGGCATAGATTTATTGCTATGGATGGTTTCTTCAAATAAATCTTTGAAAGAGATCCATTGCTGGTAATTACCGCTGAACGTTGGTATGTCCATTTGCGGCGTAGACTTCTCCCTGTATGAGAGAGACCACATCTTACTATTTACAGCTCTCTTGGTGTCGCTATACTTCCTCTCATACTCTTCGAAGGCTTGGTCATACTCTTCGTTATCTACGAGACCTTCACTGTCGATATCCCAGTGTAAAGAGTCTATAGCTGACCATCTAGACTGGAGGGTTCGTAAAACGTCATCAAACTCCCAGCGCTCAGATAAGCTCTCCAAGTTGACAGCATCTATAGTACGCATAAGAGCTTTGAAGTTGGTTTTTTGTCTACGAAGCATTTCATCTACCCGACTAGAGAAACCTCGACTGGTGTATGTAGCATGAGAAGCACTTGGTTCGACTGGAGTGGTAGTTTCCTGTCGATCTGACTTAAGTGATAACGGTGTAGCTGGTCTAAGTAGTGGTTTGCTAGGTTCAGTGGTCACGTTTGGTTTAATAATATTTCTAACCTCATTATAAAAATTAAGAGCGCCTTGGTAGTAATTTTCGCTAAAATATTTATGGCTAGGATCCTCGAATTCAGCACATAATCTGGTATGATTGAGCTTGAATTCGTTCCAATAGGCATCCAAAGTCGTAAGGCGTTTTTCAATGTAGGCGGGCGTCTTGCGCTCCGGCCCATCTTTCTTAAAATTAATGCGGAGGGTATCCATCGCAGACATAATTTGGTCTTGAGTCGCTAAGACCGCCTCCATGGTTAAAGTTATTGGTAAAACTTGGTAAAAAAAAGGAAAGATCTTACTTGAAAGACTGGTACGTGGTAGCCTGGTGGTCTCGAAGGTCGATCCCGGTCAGCTGGATGTCAGTGGAATTGGTTACCCACTTGACAATGGTTGCTGGTTGCTCCTCCGTGGATTTGGTAACCACAGGGAAATGGTTAGTGGTGGCTCCTCCGTGGATATGGTGACCACAGGGAAATGGTTGATGGTAGCTCCGCCGTGAAATTGGTGCTCGCAGCGGAAGTGGTAACGATTATTTGCCACGTGGAAATGGTGATCACGTGGAACTGGTTATGGTTATTTGTCAGTGGTATGATTGGTGAACCACTTGACAATGGTTATTGGTTGTAGTACTGGTTACTAAGCGGTAAAGCCGAATTCACTTTTGCGATCACTGGTTATTTGACCTACTTAAGCTGAATTCACTGCCACGAATACACTTCACTCGCGCAGGTCCCGCTTAACGACTTAAAGCTCGAAGGACCACGATGTACAGTCTGGTCTGACCGTACAGAGTATTTACTTCTGGTTCGTAAATAAGACAACTAGTTTAAAGCACACCGGTACGGTTTATTACATAAAACTAGTCTAAGATGGTAAAATGGTTAAAATGGTTATGAGTACACGCCGAATGGTGACAGAACACGTACTAACTAAATCAATAGCTAATAAATCGCTCGTCGGCGGAAACGGCTGACAACGCACAACGTGACTGTATGATGCAAGCATCGTACACAGACAATCCCTTGTATCTCCAATTTTCCGTTGGTCCACTATTTACGGGACACCCTGTACAGATAAACGCCTAGACCAGACCTGGAACTTTTTTTCTTGTTCCGTGCGTGAATCGAACCCGCGACCACATCTTTACTTATCGAAGTTCATTAAGTTGAAGAAATTTCTAAAGGTCTTGCTGAAGTTTAAGTAAAGACTGAAGGATTAACAAAGACGGTATAGTGTTGCGGCAATAACACTATACCTCTTGTACATTAAGGATAGAACAAGTTGTATATAAACAAGAAAAAATCATCCAATCAAAGTGGTACCGATGGGTTCCGAAACTCTAAAAACTCTATGATTAGTAAATGTATTTTTAGGCTTTCGTACTTAAAGGGTAAAACAGGAACCTATTACTAATAACTCCGATATTTGCCTGTCCGTCTGTCACCAGGCTGTGTCTCATTAATATGTTCACCGGTCTCTTTCACTCCTGCGCTGATCCCCACCCCAACCAACCCACACCGAAGAGTCGTGTGGTTTTGTAAACACTCAATAATTAATTATGATATTATTTGCGGCTTTAAGTATCTCGAATGCAAGAAGCCCATCGGCATTGAATTGGTTTGAATCCTATCTTCGTGGTCGCTCGCAGGTGGTCCGCCTTGATGAGAGTTACTCACATTGGTGTAATCTATCTGCAGGTATGCGTCTGGTGTCAGCAGGGTGGTGTCTTATCTCCTCTCCTTTTTTTGATCTTCATTTACTCAGTAACCAAAGTCATCTCATCCAAATTCCATCTCTACGCAGATGATCTGCAAATTTACCGCAATTTTGCTGTTCCTGATGTTAATTCTGCTGTAAGGGCAATTAATACAGGTTTGTGTCGAATAGGTGACTGGGCGAGGTCTTTCGGTTTTCTCATCAACCCACTAAAATCACAAGCCCTGATCATAGGCAGTCGCTATATTCGTGGTTGCCTTGACTTTTCTGTTATTCCTCCAATCATCATGGACAATGTTACGTTTGCTTTCACTGACACAGCCAAGAACTTAGGAGTCATTATCGATTCAAATCTTACATGGAACGCGAATGTCAGTGAAATCAGTCGTAAGATTCACTACTCCTTGCACTCTCTAAAGACGTCACAAAGGTTTTTACCCTTCAAAACCAAAATCTCCCTTGCCCAGTCGCTTGTTCTATCCATTCTTGATTACGCCGATACTTGCTATTTGGATGCCACGGAGGAACTTCTTAACAAATTGGAGCTTCTTCGAAACCTTTGCATTCGTTTCATCTTTGGCTTTAGGAAATTCGATCACGTCTCTGAATATCGCAGGCAACTTCGATGGCTTTCAATTCGGTACCGGCGTAACACTAGGATCCTTTGCCTCCTTTTTAATATCCTTAATAACCCACTCACTCCTCTCTATTCGCGTGAAAGGTTTTCATACTCAGGATACGCCATGTAGAGCGCATTAATTTGCGTACCTACTCTTTTACATATGCTTCCTCATAAAACCGATTATTATTCCTACTCTTTCTCTGTCCTTGCAGTCAAATTGTGGAATTCGTTACCTCATACAATTCGTGAGTCTAATTTGACTTTCTTTTTAAAAATAGATATCGTTAAGATCACTACTATTCGCTACTGTAAGCTATGTTACCCACATTATTAATATTAAGATATAAAAAATAATTAATGTATATGTATAAAGCACATATATATAATAATATGTGTATGTATTGGCATGTATATTAATTCATATGTATGTATATTTAGCACACACTATTATTGCTTTTCAAATCAAACTCTCCAGTCATAGGTCTGCTGTAAGAAATTTTGTAAGAGATAAGCTGTACCTTTGTACTTATTTTTATTCATTGTTTCTTAATTGTATCTCAACTGTGTGTACATAAATTGTTAAATAAAAAAATAAATAAGCATTCAGCATCAAGCGTTCCTTTGTCAAAGTCTTTACGTTTTTTTTAAATATATACAAGTACTTACAGTCCGACAAGCCGACAAGGCTCTTTTGGCGCTCGGATGATGACGTCAGATGGGAGTGAGGGAGGAAATAAGGGTTACCATTAAATACTTTTTCCCTATTCTAGTATTTTTTTCAAGTTTGGAAACAGAAATTATTTAATTTTATGTACATAGGTACTAAATAAGGTTTGTCGCGTAAACTTTGAGAAAAACGTTAGTGGTGCAAAAAACCAGGGTTGAAGATACAAATATATGATTCAGTGAGAAAATATTTTAAAACATAAATTGACATGAAATTAAAAATGATAAATTGTTTTCCTCGTCATCCTCGTCACCACTACTTTCTTTATAAGGTATCTACTCATATCTAGAAATGCTCGTAATTTTAAAGGTTTGTAAAAAATCTGCTTATCTTTCTTCACTTTTCATACACCACGTTCGCGCCCAAGTGTCATTCATCATCATCTATCTTTCACTGTCAGTCAGTATCAATCAGTCAGTCAGTTTCTTAAAAGTTTTGACGTGTTGTGTTGAGGTTAGGTTAAACATAAAAAAATATTTTTTTCATGTTTAGTACCAAAAGTTGTGAGAAATAGTAATTCAAAATGAAGTTATACACCAATGATAATAATACCGCTACGCTAAAAGTAATAATTGCGTCTACTATTTCTGGAAAACAAGTTGAAATAATTAAAACCAACTTCGATGGTAAATACCCTTTTATTATGATATATCATTAAATACTGTTATTTTTTCTAGTCACTACTATTTCATGGACGACGTATTAATTGTGTTCTTTTATGTAAACTGTCCAATGATTCTATTTTATGTAGAAATCCAGATTTATATTTTGCTTTGTTGGCGCTCAATAGGTTTTGAAAATTGCGTCAGCTACTGTCTCCCTGAAAGAACTTCCTTTATAAATTGATTTGAATTTATAGAAAAAATATAATGATGTAGAATAAATAGGGAATATTAATGAGCTATGTATAATTTTTTGTACTTAATTTAAATAATATCAGCCAAAGCCTGTGTCCCAGATATTGGTTGTAAATGCACAGTTTGGATGAAATTAGGGTCGGAGAAATCTCCAAACAAATTCCTGAATACTGATAAGTGAATATTGTTAGTCAATATAGCCTGACCAAACAGAAAACCAAATAAAATTTGAAGATACAAAACATAAGTTTAAAAAAAATGTTATTCATAAAATATTTAAATACATGGAATAACAAAAGTTCTTACTATTTTTGGTTGCCTGGTAAAGATTGCTCTCTAGCAATAAGGCGGCCTATTCATTCTATGACTTTTTTTAATTGTTCTTTTTTGTGTAATGTATATGAAGGTTAATTAAATAAATAAATATTTAAAAAATATTATTATTTTTAAGTTTCTTACCGAATTGCCAACTAGTACAAAACCTTCTGTAGTTTTGAGTATGATTTTATTTGAGTGTTGAATGAATGAGTGACTTATTCTTTCGCTTATTCATATAAATGTATGGAACTAAGAATATTTTGACTTTGTCTTTGAGTGAAGAAAAGCACAATTTCTTACTCTATTTAAGATCCAGTATTCAATGGGCCCCGACAACTGCCACTGCTAGAAGTGAACGAGGACCTCTTACTCTTCTCCAGCAATGCAGCCACTCTCTACTTCTTCCCTGATGGTGAAGAATCAAATAAAGGACAAAGGTAACATTCAGATTTATACCGCTACAGTGATTTACTTAATGAAAAAAAAAATTATGAATTTATGTTAAGTTTTTTAAATTTTTATTTTTTTATTAACTTTATATTATTTCTAAATTGGTATTAATTTAGTGCTTCATTTAAAATTTGAATTTTTGTGAGTATTAAGAAGGTGTAAGAATTTCTCATCATGTACAATTTACGTCAGTATTAAGAGCTGTGGATCATGTTGAAAAGTATTAATATGGAAAAAAAAACACCGTCTCCAGAGACAGATTTTGATTTATCATTTTTGCATTATTTTATTACTAGGTATTTCATGCAGTTTTGCCTGGGCAATTTCTAATGCTGCAGGAATATTGATAAAAAGTGATATTCCAGACTGAATATCACTTTCACTACTATCTGTTGAGCTGTTATGATGTGATGAATAAACATTGATAAATCCACACATCCTAACTTTCATATTTCTTATTTTAGTAATAGATTAGTAAAAAGTAACATATAATATGGACTGGCAGCACTTCCATGCTGGACTGGGAGCAAAAGAAAAACATAGAACAGAAAAGTCAGTTAAGGGACAGAGGTTTTATAGGCGTCTTTGTGGGCGATAGGCTGACCCCTTGTCACTGCAATAGTCTCTATTCATCATAATAATTCCTCCAAATGTGTCAAACGTAACATCAGATGCTTTTATAACCTCTAGTGTTCTGCCTACCCCACAAGGGATACAGATGTGAAGTTATGGATGTATGTATGTAACATATAATATAGTTATGACTCACAAACATTAAAGTTATTACTAAATAATGATTGTTCCGCTTACAGCCAACAGCTACAAGAATGGGAAGCGACCCGTCTATCACCCAGTGTGGCGGCGGTGTTATCTAGCAAGTCGCCGCCGGGAGACTTGAGACAGGCACTCAAGTCGCAGCTGCAAGTCATTGACGGACTGTTGACTACATCGCCGTATGTTCTGGGGGTGAGTATTATAGTGTTACAGTGCCTCGTTCAATTAGGGTGCTAACAGACCAATTGATTGCAAGCATAATATAGCTCTATGTTACATATGTTTATGTATAATCCACTTAAAATAACTGGCGTTTATGGTACAGGCTCAGCCTAATTTAAACGCCATAGGTCAAAAATATATTACAAAAAACAAATGTTCTATTGTGTCAGTAAAGTTTATTATTATTATATTTTTTTTATGATTTCTGATCTCGGCTTGCGCCGTTTTTTTTTAAATAATACTAAGGCCTAAGCCAAGTGCATGTCAGGTAGGGTAGAGTTCGGAGGGCTTGAGTGTGACTGAGCGATAGTGTTAGGGGGGGTTAGTGACATATTTGTTTCCTGTTCGGTCTGTAAAAACTTTCTCACTATCCGGCACGTTTTAAGCATAGCAGCTTTTTGCATAAGATGTTAAGTATTTGGGGCTAAATTGAGAGTTTTATTATTATTGATTGTCGATTGAAGGTGTCGCATCAATGGTAAAATTGATAAGTTGAAGTCGATCAATTGTTTCTACCTGACCAATCAATCGATCGTCAATCAATGGTAGAAAAGATTAGTCAACGTCGATCGAACTGTTTAAATGGACGTGCCGCCGGCCGGCCAAGAACAACGCGTCCTCTTCCGGATAAATTCGAAAGAAACTGATGGAATATAGTCAGGTTTACTCAATCAACATCTACCGACTGTCGACTGATTGGTTAGTTAAATGTTAGGTGAGTATTGAACTATAATTGTGCCTCATTCAATAGCGGTGTTAACAGACAAATCTATTGATCGTCGATCGTTGGTAGAATAAATTATTTGAGGTCATTCAATAGCAAGGCTCGGAGCCGGATTAAAAAATAGTGATTAATACAAGTTTATTTCAGTTTTGCTCCGAACTATTATTATGAACGTGAACGTTTTGGGAACTTTATGGAAACCGGTTTATTCGACGTGCCACGAGACGGTCTTGGCTAGCAGGTTTGGCCCATTATATATTTGAGTATTAATATTTCTCAACAAAAATTGTCTCGCTTTAAATCCTGGAAAAACAAAATGTATGGTTCTGGGATCCAAGAACAACATTGCCAAGATCAACCAAGCACATCCGCCTAATATACATTGACAGGGTACTCGAAGTCCGTAATCTCGGTTTGGTCTTGGATGTCTTCTTCGATTCCAGAATAATGTGCTTGAATGTGTCTGTGCCTGTTTTTTTATCGACTCAAAATATTGTAAAGAATAAGGTACCATATATCCGTTGATATTAGAGTTAGACTTTGCGAGGCTCTCGTGTTATCAAGGTTAAACTACTGTATTGCGGTTTATGGTGCTTGTGCGTTACAGAAGTCACAATATTTATTACAGCGCATTCAGAATGCATGTGCACGCTATTGTTTCAAAATTCCCCCACCAACAAATATATCACCGTACTTAATAAAAGGAAAAATATTAAACATGAAAGCACGACAAAAATTATAATTAGTGTCCCTCCTTTTCAACGTCATAAAAACACGACATACCTTTACAATAAATTAATGTGGCGTTCTAACCTAGCATAAGATCAAATAGTCATCTTTTGTCAATACCCGACCATAGGACCGCAACGATGTTCCTCCGCTTCGAAGAATTAATTCTAAACCTACATTTAAAGACGACCACTTTGGCGATGGGGTAAACCTATCTGCCTCAGAGGCCAGTGGTTGCGGTTCGATTCCCGTACGGAAAAAGAAAAAAAAAAAGTTCCGTGTCTGGGTGTTTATCTATTTATGTATTTATATTCTAGGTTCCCCCCTAGTTCGCTACATGGTAGGTATCCCATAACACAAGCTATGCTTACTTTGGGGCCATGTTGTTGGTGTGATTGTCTGGGGACTTTCTTTATTACTTTATTTTTATAAATCCTCCATGAAATCCTTTTTCCTGAGAAGCGATTCACGTCACCAGTTTCTTGGTATCGTTTGATCCACAAGCGAACCGAGTTTTTCTCTAAAATACATGGCATATGAAACCAAATTGATCATAATACAAATTAAGTATGATTTTTTTTACAATTAACAAATTAAGTATACCTTATATAGTTACCGCGATACCCAATTCTCTAGATATACTTTTTATACTGTGGTTGTCTTCCTAACGCACAATTATTTTAGCTTTCATCAAATTCGTTAAATGCATTGTAAACCTTAATAAGTATGTTAAGAATGAGCAATTAAAATCATAAAATCAATGATTACTGTAACGCAAAGAGAACGATAGTCTTGCTTCCCTGACTAGCTTTTATTCTCTGCTTACCCTACTCAGAAAACAAATGCTCAAAAATATTATAAATAACGAATGCATTATGAAGAGAATTAAAAAAAAAATTACTTCACTTCAACACTTTGGCCGACTAATAATGTCATCCACGTAAACATTCTCCGAAATCATACATATTGTTTCAAAATTTTTAAGCAATTACCCAACCGATTTCGATAAAATTTATATGGGATCAACTATAAGGTATCTGAATTAAGAATTTTTAAAATCGATTCATAATTGTCTGACATATCGTGTTACAAAGACACAAAAAATAAAGACGAATTGAGAACCTCCTTCTTTGTAAGTCGGTTGAAAATAAACCTCACCTTGTTATGCATTTGTATCCAATAGCAAGTCAGCACTGACGTTATAGCAATAGAAGAAGAATAGTATCAACTATTTCGAACAAAAAACAAAAAAAAAAACAAAAGGTAAATAAGATAAAATTCATATTTAGCTCAGTGGTCGTTGACTCGCCTCAATCACAAAGTCCTGGGTTCAATCTCATGACGGCCAGACTGCTTTTACTTTTTATGGATAATGTTTTTGTTCAATTTCATCATCACAACTCTTTGTAGAGAGCCCACTGCAGGGCATGAGTCTCTCCCCTGGGTGAAGAGGAGGTGTAGGCCATAATCCACCAAGCTGGCCCAGAGCTGGGTGGTGGATGCCAGAATTTTCAGGGTGCCAAGATGGCTTCTGACAAACCCTAACGACTACTGTATACAATTATAAAGCACCCCGGGACCGACTGCTTAACGTGCCCTCCGAAGCACGGAAGTCGTCGTGAGAAATTAATGGTCGGCGGTCACCCATCCAGGTACCGACCGCGCCGAACGTTGCTTAACCTGCGATATCGTATGATACACACAGTAACTACGGCGCCACGACGACTTCAAATACTTACTTATTGTTCAATTTATTAGCATTGAAATATTGAAACATAAAATTGTGGCTTTTAGAGGAAACGAAGTCTAAGCAACTTTAGAATCAAGTAGTTGCGTGAACTTTTAGAGGTAGGTTTTGGGTCATAAAAGAAACTTTATGATTAAGGTACTTATTAGATTTATTGTAAGTCACTAGAAGTTATAATACGTCTTTATCCTAACACAAGTAGATGCAGCAAGGAAGGAGGAAGCTTTGTGTCTTGGTTTAAATATACTTCAGAAGGGGATGAATTTTTAATCTAATCAATATATATAAAACTGTTCCGTTACTGACTGAGTGACTGAGGTACTGAGTGACTGACAGACAACGTACAGCCGTAACTACTGGGCGTAGAGAGCTGAAATTTGAAACATGCATTTTTTAGGGGATGTGCACTAAGGAAGGAATTCCCGAAATTCCCACGGGAACGGGAAATATAGGACTTTTTAGTTTGTATGAAAAATCTTATTCCTTGAGTGCACCGATGTGAAACTTCGTGTAAAGGTTTTTCAATATGTGTCTGGTTGTTTTATGAAATGGATTCCCGAAATTCTCACGGGAACAGGAAATATATGATGTTTCAGTTTGTGTGAAAAAATCCCATCCCTTGAGTGCAAGGATGTGATACTTGATATAAAGGTTCCTCAATAAGTGTCTGTTTGTATTATGGAAGGAATTCCCGAAATTCCTACGGGAAGGGGTTGGACTTTTTAGTTTGTATGAAAAATCTTATTTCTTAAGTGTACGGATGTGATACTTGGCATGAAGGTTCTTCAAAGAGTGACTGGTTGTGCTACGAAAAAAATTCCCAAAATTCTCACGGGCACGGGAAATATCTGATTTTTAGTTTCTATGAAAAAAACTTATTCCTTGAGTGCATGGGTGTGATACTTGGTATAAAGGTTCTTTCAGTGGGTGTCTGGTTGTATAGTTTCTGAAATTTACACGAGAAGGGTAGTTAAGCGCATACGAAGTTGCGGGATAAAGCTAGTAACCCATAAGAAGCTAGGATCCTATTTACAAGTCAAATCAAATACTTACTTATTTTAAATAAATTTTTGCATGATTCCAACATGAACTACATAGGTGGCGCGCTCACAAGAACGTGCAAATCAAGTTTTCATCGTGAGAGGTCAGCTAATTGTGAAGCGGTGTGTACATGATAACGGTTTAGAAATTTAACTGGTATCAGAGTCTTGATCGTTTCTACTAGGCCAACCAAAAGCACACACACTTTTTCTTTTATTGATGTTATTATTGCTTCTATTACAGTCGACACTATCAGCCGTAGACGTGATATTCTTCAGCACGATCTACCCACTTCACAACAATGAAGATCTTCGCAAGACTTACCTGGACGAACTCAAACATTTGTCGCGCTGGTACTTACAACTGGCGGCGAGTAAACACGTGCAGGTAATGTGTTGTACTTTGTATATGATAAAATATTTACTTCTTGACCTTATACAGGGTGATTGGTGGGTCACTTTTAGAAGAGAAAAAATTTAATATTAAAATTACATACATAACTCTAATTTCATAAAATTTCACGCCTATATCCCTAATGGGGTAGACAGAACACCAGAGGCTATACAACCATCTGATGTCACGTTTGACAAATTTGGAGGTATTATTATGATGGAGAGAAGCCATTGCAGTGACAGGGGGTCAGCCTAGCGCCCGCAAAAAAGCGTCAATAAAACCTCCGTCCCTTAACTGACTTTTACAGTATGCCCGGGAAGAGAAGCAGCTGGTACATTCTATGTTTTTCTTTCGCTCCCAGTCCTTCCAAAGGAAAAAATTAATATTAATTATTTACTTAGTAAACTTAGCCGAAAGTTAAAGAATTGATTACGTAACCCATGGTTACGCTAGCGTTGGTACCGATCCGCATGCCAGGTCACGTGACGCGATCGACTCTGTTGTATGTAAGGTAAATAGAAACGTAGTAGTATTTAAATTTCAAAAATGTTTTGTGAGTCATATTAACTATAGTTTATCATGCGGCTTCTACTCACAATTTATTGGCGGAGGTGTCCGAGTAGTTTCGAACTCTTCATCAGGGGTGAGTAAAAAGTAAAAGGGCGCAGCCGCGACTGCACTCACCCCCGCAGTAAAATAGCAATAAAATATTTATTTATAGGGAATTCTAATGAAATATTAAGTTCCTACTTTTATTACGCAAGTAAACTCAATAAGTATAATCAATAATACTAAACACTACATCTACTTTATTATGTAAAGTAGATGTAGTGTTTAGTATTATCATTAAGTTTTATCTTTATTTTATGTACTTATTAGAATATTTATATTACAGTATGTGTATCTATATATTATAACTCACTATTACATAACATACTATTATAACAAATTAAAAAGCTTTATTTATCTTCAATTAAAATATTAAAAAGACCATTTCATGATGCGTTATTTTTATTTTATAATTTTTTATTGTGTAAAATCTCTATAGTAAGATCTAAATGTAATTTAAATAGGTATAGCTGAAAATCAGCCATTTGCCCTCGGGCGATTTGTAGCTGAGCTATGCCTTTTTGCCTACGGTAGCATAGCATACAGCTTAAAATAAAAATATTTGTATAAATTATGCATTATTTATTCAAGATGTAAAATGTAAGCCAGTACTTATACATGTATGGTTAATGGTCAAAAATGAAATTGTTTAATCATTATGTTGTTGATATTGTTTTAAAATAGTTTTACAATTTATTTTCCTTTCCGATTAATTATTTCAATAGTTCGGTTTTGATTTTTGTTTTTATCTTGGTTTACTCTTTTACTTTTGTTATTTTCAAATTGTGTGTGTTACTGTTTTTTGGCAAATAAATCTTTTATCTATCTATCTATCTAAGTAAATCTACACTCTCTAATCTAGACTCAAATCAAAAAATCCTTTCACGCGCCGAAAGTCTTTGGGTATAACGTGACTCTCCCGAACACTGCCAAAGGTGTTAGAAATCATACGGTCGGTCACTGTAAGCGGATAAAATTTGATAAAAAAGGGTCACAATAAGCGATATGTCACTATAGGCGAAGTCATTATATCCGACTTAGTTATATAATTTATATGAAAAACAAACTTCACTGTGTAAACACGTCATAATAAGCGGTTGGTCAATATAAGCGGAGTCATAATAAACGGATTCTACTGTATATGATGTAAGTTCTCAGATGACCACTGTGGAAATAGAGTAACATTGTCTACCATAAAACTCCAGTCGTCGCTGGATCGATACCGGTATAATACAATATTATTTATGCGCATGAACATTTTTTTTTGCATAGGTCTGTTGTATTGTGTCTGTATTTACGAAAAAAAATATTCGTTTGAATGCGTTGACAAGTACTTATAACACAAGTTATGTGTTCACTTTATTACTAGATAGCTCTGTGTAAAATACATGCATATGTGCCAAACAATTATTATTTATTAATAGACCATGGATTGGTTTTTAATAGTATATTATGTAACAAGTGAGCTAAGTTGCTAATTACAGTGGAGGCTGTGATTTGAGCCCGAGCCGCAGGCGAGGGCTTATTAATGAGCCGAGACTGTAGTTAGCAACGCTCACGAGTTACATACGACGTTTTTCAACACACTTGTGAGTAAAAGACAGACATACGTGGTCATAAAATTTATTTGAAGCAGCTGTTAGCTGCTGCGCGTCAGTAGCCCTGTCCCATTACATGGCCGCGCCGCCTGGACGCGCTCATATATTTAATGTATAACCCGGATCAATAAAATATGCTTTGTTTACTCGCATGTAATTTGCACTAAGGTACAATTCAACTTTGTAGGATTAATTATATTATGCACTAGGGTATAATATATTATGCACGCGTGACTTATAGCCCAGTTTATAGTTCTAAATTCAATAGAATAAGGCTCACTTTACGAGCAAGTGTGTTGAAAAAGCCATTTCATGTTCAGAAACTCTTGAGTTTATTTCATGATAGATGTATTGATATATTAATGAATTGATTGATTACCCCTTTTCAGTCGGCAGTCCAGCAGTGGGGCGGGTGTCCCACTGGTCCGTTCGCCGCGACGTCAGCGCTCGGTATCCCGCAGAATACCAACCTGGGCTCCCCGGCGGGGTAAGTTAGATGTCTTGTTCTTATATCATCATCATCACATTATTTATTTCATACTCTCTTCCATGCTGGACTGAGAGCGAAGGAAAAACATAGAATGTGCCAGCTGCTTCTCACCCCGGGCATACTTTAAAAGTCAGTTAAGGGACAGAGGTTTTACTGGGGGCTTTTTTGTGGGCGATACGCTGACCCCATGTCACTGCAATAGTCTCTATCCACCATTATAATGCCTCCAAGTTTGTCAAACGATACATCAGATGGTTTTATAGCCTCTGGTGTTCTGCCTACCCCATAAGGGATACAGGCGTGAAGTTATGTAGGTATGTATGTATGTAGTACATACAATTTATAAATTGTATATTATAAACGCCCCTGCCGAACTATGGCTTGTGGTTATGGATAATTGTATGTTTACTGAAATTTATCTAGATATACTTAGTTTTATTCGAACGAGGTTTTCTCGAAAGATGGCATGATAATTCATATAAACAGCATTGTTAAGATTAAAATTAAACACGCATAATCACAAAACATTATAGCAAGTATATTAATGCCCGTCTGCACTAAACTTTGAGAGCTCCTAAGTTGATACTTAAGTCTCTAGGACGAGCCTAGATACACAAATTGCGTTGCACTAAACTTGGGTCAATGCCTAAATACTTAAGACAATGCAGAGTCTTCATGCGCACTTTCCATCAGGTGGCATGGAAGACAAACGTCGTATCCTTACAATATAAAAATAAAATGTGTGACGTAGTTTAAGCATGTCATAACTAAGTTTAAGCTAAGTAGAGTTTAGTGCAGGTAGGTCTCAGCAAAGACAATCGCTGCAAATGGGGTTTCTCTGAGAGCCCAGACGATAAGTGTGAATGCGGGCATTCCCCGCAAACAATGACGCACCTACTCACCTGCCCAGCATGTCCACATAGCTGCACACTCCAGGACTTGATGGAGGCTAGCGATGGTGCTGTTGAGGTGGCGAAATTTTGGACGAACAAAATTTGAATTTGTGTCGACTCGCAAAAAGAAGAAGTGCAGACGGGCATAAGTTAGTCAATGAGAATGTCTACTCTATGATTTTAGGTCCCTATTACGTCAAAGAACTTAAAAATTCAATAAGTTTTTTAAAATTTTGATGACAGCATAATTTTGTAACTTCAAACTCAATAGTTGCTAACAAAACCGGCTTTGAGGCCTAAAGTTTGACATGAGACATACGACCGGCTGACGGTGTAGTGTAGCTGGTGTAGCGGTAACATACATTGCCTTCTATGCCAGAGGTTCTGGGTTCGAATCCCGGCGGCGGCGGATATTTGTGTGATGAACACAGACAGTAGTCGTCAAGTCATGGATGTTTATATGTTTATTTAAGTTTATTCTAATAAAAAATATGTATTTATTCAATATGTAATGTATGTTTATATATTTCTTAAGTATATCAGTTATCTAGTATCCATAACACAAGTTCTTTGAGAAACTTAATTTGGGCTAGATAATGTTGTGTGAGTGTCAGAAGTATTTATTTATTAAAATTAGTTAGTGCAACGTAGAATACGGCCTTATATATTATAATACTTTTGGTTCCAGCACCCCTGACGAAAGCAAAGTGGAGGGTCCTTCCGCAGAAGAACTGTCCTTAGCTCGCGAGTCCTGGCTTCACGGTCACAAAAACCTGCCCAAACCCACGCCCAAGCCTGACGTCATGTGAGTATACCGCCCTTATTACCAAAATTTACTTAAGGTCCTGTTGTAGCGCGGTGTGTAGGTATTCAAACGCCATACTTGCCGCCCAGGTATCGCTAGGGAATTTCACCGACGTGGGGAAGCGGAAATAGGTTTAATTATGATTTAATGAATTTGCGGGATTCTTACCACGATTTTTGATTTTATTTTCGCACGTCCGATATGTCGATGCTGTTACAAGCACCATGATCGCGGACTGGCAGATGTAGGTAGGTGGCGATGACAGTTAGAGGCAGATAAATCGATCTACCCCCTTTCTTATTCGTTTTGATCTGCTACTACTGGAACTCACATGAATGTCACTTTTGCAAAACACGCTCACAGTATCACTGGGTTTTTGAACGATTTATCTGCCTGAACTGTCATCGCCACCTACCTACATCTGCCAGTGCGCGATCATGGTGCTTGTAACAGCATCGAAATATCGGACGTGCGAAAATAAAATCAAAAATCATGGTAAGAATCCCGCAAATTCATTAAATCATAGTAAAAATAACCGCGATAATTTAAAACAATTATTACGTTTATTTGGTTTATTATTCAAAAATTATAACTATTTTAAAGTTTTTCTTTAGCTATCGGTTAAGAAAGTATGTTTTATGATTTTATGTAACTTTCCCATGAATCCATTATGAAGTTTCGTAGCAATATCCGTTTGAAACTGTAAGTAAGTGTTATGTTTGTGATCTTTTTTTATGTGCCAATTTTCATAAATCATATTTCTATCTTTACACACCGATTGGTTATATGTTCAGTTTTTGTGAATATTTTTTTCCGGCACAACGTGTACTTATTAGTTGTTTTATAATTGTTCAAAAATGTAAAAACTGGCCTCAAGTAACTATTATCCTCTTCCCGCCGCTTTACCCGCGTGAAAAAAAAAATAGCAGCGCGTGACCACGAAACTCAGACAAATATATATTCATATAAACATCGCACTTATATAAGTTTATTTATATTTTAAGGAAACAAACAGCTTAAGAATATTTCTTCATCATCATCATCACAACTCTTAGTAATGAGCTCACTGCAGGGTATGAGTCTCCCCTGGGTGACGAGGAGGCTTAGGCCATTATCCACCAAGCTGGCCCAGTGCTGGGTGGTGGATGCCAGAATTTTTAGGGTGCCTAGATGGCTTCTGACAAACCCTAACGACTACTGTATACAAGTATACAGCACCCGGGACCGACTGCTCAACGTGCCCTCCGAAGCACGGAAGTCGTCGTGAGAAATGAATGGTTGGCGGTCACCCATCCAAGTACCGACCGCGCCGAACGTTGCTTAACCTGCGATATCGTATGATACACACAGTAACCACGGCGCCACGACGATTTCATATTTCTTAAATATTATAAATATTACATATGCCATATAGTTTTCACTGTAAAACATTGATAGTCTTCAAACAACTCTTTTTTAAACTTTATTTATTAAACAGCATATCTAACACCGTGGACATATTCAATTGTAGCCGGGCTGAGTTCACAGTAGTTGCGCAAAATACTTGGATTCATTTTAATACTTACGTTTTGAAATCAAATCTAAAATAGGTACTTATATATGTCGGAAAACAAACAAAACGAAAAGAAGCGTTACTCACAAAACACGACAGAATTACACACTGGACAGTTACTTAGTACCGAGTCTGTGGGCTTGGGTATAACCCTGGCTTAGTCACAACAAAATCTTTATTCGCGAGTCCGTTCCGTCAGTTACAATGCCAACTCAATCAATACCGAGCTACTATCGACCGTCAGTCCGAGATACGTCAGGACACCTAGCCGTCCTAACCGTATCTGTCTTGCCATCATCCTACTTCTAGATATACCCGCTGGCGCTGCAATCGAATGTTAAACAGTCATTCATTGCATTTAGCGCCCTCTACGACAGTGCTACCAACATACTTCCGTTACCATGAAGTCATACTAACATCTTAATAGCGCCAATTTATCGTTAGCTCCGACATATATATTATTTTTGTAACATCGCATTAGGGTTTCCTGTAATGATGTTATTAATAATTTTAAGTAAATAAATAAATAAATTTTAACCCTTCGTATGTTGTCCCACAGTTTACCTGTCAAGGGCCGCAAGAATCGTCTGATAACCTCAGCGCTGCCGTACGTCAACAACGAACCGCATTTGGGCAATATTATAGGATGCGTGCTATCCGCTGATATATTTGCCAGGTGAGTCCAATTCACACGTACATTCTATTTATTCTGCTGGGTGAATGGTGACAAATTTTAGATATTGAAGGAGAGCACTCTGTACTCGATTCTAATCATAGTTATGTAATAAAAATAGGTAGATACTTAATTTTTTCACACAGCAGTGTTCCCGCCACACCACAAAGCAGATATATAGTACAGCTGCTGTAAGCAAGGATGCACAGCTTCAATTTGGGTTGTCGTGAAGTCACAGCCTCTAGTTCGAGCTATTCCTCGCTAGAGGCACTGGCGTCAGTTCGACGCCGACTTCTGTGAAGTATGTACACGCGTAGATATATAACATTAAATTCTCCATTGTTTCTCGATGTAATATTTAGTTTTCTATACTTTAATAAAGGAATTACATTGACAATCCAGATAAAATTAACTAACCACGAAGATAATTTCATTCATCATTATATTTTACAAATTGTTTGTTTTCGAATTATTTATGTCCAAAATTCCAGGTTGTTATTTGGTGCCTAGGTGATTTTTATGCCGCGAAAAAATGTTGCGCTATCTAGCGTCAAGTAGAAATACTTTTATTTCGCGGGTTTTTTCTGACAGATTTGGAACGTATGAAATTTTGTTAAAACTAGAGCCACCTAGTAAAATATAGCTGAACTTTTTTGATGATCATTTGAATATTTGAACCTTATGTTTCGACCGATTTTTACTACTCGCTACTAGGTGACTAGTGCCATCGCCTGTTTGGCTATGATTGGCCATAACCAACCGCTTACCCCTCCCGCACCACGCCCGTAGGCTTCACTTGAGTCCCTAGAGAAAACTGGATAGGGCAACTCCTCTGTATATTTCCTTCGTGGGTCACACGCACACCACCACCCGCTAAATATCTATTGTATAACGCTAATGTAACCATGCGTTGCGTAATGAATTTTTTAACTTTCGATTAAGTTTACTTAGTAAATAATTAAAATTTTTTTTATTTGATTTTTTCTCTTTATGAGCTCAAACTATAACGTCCTCGAATTTCGAAAGTGACCCACCAGTCACCCTGTATAAATAATTAGAGGATAGTTTAATACAACAGGATACAGAGTATAAATGGCGGCCTTCTCACCAAAAGATCTCTTCCAGGCAATCTTATGTACACACTAGTCACCGCGCGCGGTTTTACCCGCGTAACTTTTGATCGCGTGGGAATTTCGGGATAAAATATAGCCTATAACCTTCCTCAAGAGTTGGGCTATCAAATGCAAAAAGAATTTTTCAAATCCCACTTGTAGTTTCTGAGATTAGCGCGTTCAAACAAACTCTTCAGCTTTATATATTAGTACTAGCTGACCCGGCAAACGTTGTTTTGCCATATAAATAAAAAAAAAATAGATGTTTGCCGATTCTCATAGATACCGGATAGGCACAAAAAATTTCATCAAAATCGGTCAAGCCGTTTCGGAGAAGTATGGCAACGAAAACTGTGACACGAGAATTTTATATATTAGAGATAGATTAGGATAAAATAGTTATTAAAAAGTTTGATTATGAGCTACAAATATTTAATAATGATATATGTTTTTGTTGTAATTTTTTGTAATAGAATTTGTATATTTTTCGTATGATAGAGGATATTTTAGAGGTGGTCCCGTATAAATTTCATCGATATCGATTGTGTAGGTACTTTTTGAAAAACTTGAAAATTTCGAAAAAAATATGTATCAATACGAATAACTTACAGCTATTGATATTTACTACGTAATAAAAACTAATTGCTTCCATGCTGGACTGGCAGCGAAAGGAAAACATAGAATGTGCCAGCTGCTTCTCTTCCCGGGCAAACTGTAAAAGTCAGTTGAGGGACGGAGGTTTTATTGGCGTTTTTGCGGGTGACAGGCTGACCCCCTGTCACTGCTGTAGTCTCTCTCCATCATAATAATACCTCCAAATTTCATCAGATGGTTTTTATAGCCTCTGGTGTTCTGCCTACCTCATTAGGGATACAGGCGTGAAGTTATGTATGTATGTATTATGTATAAATATTAATGTATATGTTCGTTCTCAGATACTGTCGCCTCTGTGACTATAACACACTGTTCGTATGTGGAACTGACGAGTACGGCACCGCGACAGAAAACAAGGTGAGCCGATCTAAATATCACAATTTATTTAAATTACCTTTACACTTATTTACATAATTATACACATTTAAATCATATTATAGCACCGTTAAAAATATCTCAGTTCAGCAGTGTCGAATCGATGTAGTTCTGTGATCGCAGAAAAGAATACTATCGGGAATATTTAACGACAGCAAATTAAAAATAATAATAAATAAATAAATATTTCTGACAGTCACACAACATTATCTAGCCCAAATTAAGTTTCTAAAAGAACTTGTGTCATGGATACTAGAAAACTGATATACTTAAGAAATATATAAACATACATATTGAATAAATACATATTTTTTATTAGAATAAACTTAAATAAACATATAAACATCCATGACTTGACGGCTAATATCTGTGTTCATCACATCGATATCCGCCGCCGCCGGGATTCGAACCCAGGACCTCTGGCATAGAAGGTAATATATGTTACCACTACACCAGCCGGTCGTCAATTATAAAAGCCGATTAATTCAACCGCTTTTTTGACGACCACTTTAGCGATGGGGTAACGCTGTCTGCCTCAGACGCCAGTGGTCGCGGGTTCCATTCCCGCACGGAAAAGAAAAAAAATGTTCCGTGTCTAGGTGGTTATCTATTTATATTCTAGGTTCCCCCTAGTTCGCTACATGGTATCTCATATCACAAGCTATGCTTACTTTGGGGCCATGTAGTTGGTGTGATTGTCTGGGGATTTTATTTATTTATTTCTTGAGTGCACGGATGTGACACTTGGTATAAAGGTTGCTCAATAAGTAGAATACTTCATAGTTGGTCCCATTTAAATTTCATCTAAATCGGTTGAGTACTTCATTGAAAATTTCAAACTTTTGAAAAAATAAGTATGATTTCGGAGAATGTTTACGTTGATGACATTCTCAACTCAGCCAAAGTTTTGGCTTGAAGTCGGTTTTTTTAATGCTCTGCATTCGTTGATTATTGTTCAACAGTAAACAGTGTAATGTAGTGAAAAGCAGTATAATCCTTTTAAAAACAGTTTAGTTAGCAACCCTACGTATAGAGTCCTTCTTCAAGGCTTGAGCGCCGTTAAGTGGAGACATTAATCGTTTGAGGAAAAGCCGCTCTGTAAACATTTTGTTGTCCTGTAGTAGAAAAGCCCTACCGACCCCCCTGACAGGATCCTACCCCCGCTTGGTGGTAGGATCCCGTCAGGGCCCGACTGGCTAGCGACCACCCTTCATACGGAATTCGCCGCCAAATATTACCGCTCCGGCGGTGATGTGTTCTGGCAATATTTAATAAAGAGCCAGTTCTTTCCTAGGCCCTTGTGCTGTCATCTGCGACCTCATATCCACTTACCATCAGGTGAGATTGAGGTCAAACGCGGGCTTATTCTTAAATAAAATTATAGAATGTGCCAGCTGCTTCTCTTCCCGGGCATACTGTAGAAGTCAGTTAAGAGACAGAGGTTTTATTGAAAGTTTTTTTTGTGGGCGATAGGCTGGATCCCCTTTCACTGCAATAGTCTCTCCATCATTTTAATGCTTCCAAATTTAATTGATTGAATCAGGCGTAACTTTGCGGAAATCCATGACAACTACTTAACAAAGTTACTTTGCTAATTCCGCAACTTGTACTTGCACTAGTGCTGCAGGAATTCCTTGCGTTGGTTCACCGCCCTCCCTCCCTCAAACAAAAGGCAAGAAAAGCAACGAACACGCACTTGGAATACTGTAACGCACGCCACTAGCTATCACCGACACGTGTTTCGCTTCAACCAGAAGCATCTTCAGGGTACAACGACCAGATGGTTTTATAACCTCTAGTGTTCAGCCTACCCCATAAGGGATACAGGCGTGAAGTTATTTGACGACCGGCTGGTGTAGAGGTAACGTACATTGCCTTCTATGCCAGAGGTTCTGGGTTCGAATCCCGGCGGCGACGGATATTTGTGTGATGAACACAGATAGTAGTCGTCAAGTCATGGATGTTTATATGTTTATTTAAGTTTATTCTTATAAAAAATATGTATTTATTCAATATGTATATTTATATATTTCTTAAGTATATCAGTTATCTAGTATCCATAACACAAGTTCTTTAAGAAACTTAATTTAGGCTAGATAATGTTGTGTGAGTGTCAGAAATATTTGTTTATTTATGTAATTTATATTTTATTTGCTAGGCGGTGGAAGAAGGGCTGAGTCCTCGCGAGATCTGTGACAAATACCACGCAGTACACGCGGCGGCGTATCGCTGGTTCGATGCTCACTTCGACTATTTCGGCAGAACCAGCACGCCCCAACAAACTGAGTGAGTTAATATTATTACTGTAATAATTGTTGTATATTTTAGGTAACGTAAGGTATATATAATATAACTATCTATAGTTCGTAGATAGACCTTAACTTGCTAGATGTAAGACAAAAACTTTTAGTCACTAGCCCTTGTAATATGTTATATATGGTAAGAGATAAGCGAAATACTTCCAATGTTTTGTTAAATTTTAGAAAAAAAATATGAGCCACTAACTTAGGTACTAGGTTGAGCGACTCAGTTACTGAAGTTAGCGACTGAATTTCATGTGAGCGACTGAAGTACTAGGTGAATGACTTTAAAGAGGCCGTGTTCATATGACTTTTAAACTCTGAAAAAATATGCCAAGTTAGCTTGCTTAAACTTGTTTTAAGGAAAACATTTGTTATTGACATTAGTTATTCATAGGTTGACATGTCTATACTTAATATTATAAAGAGGAAACCTTTGTATTTTTGTATTGAATAGGCTCAAAAACTACTGGACCGATTTCAAAATTTCTTTTACCATTACTTAGAGGGATTCTTCCGAATCCGCATTGGCTACTTTTTATCCCGAAAATCCCGCGGGAATCGAAATTGCGCGAGGAAAACCGCGCGCAACAGCTAGTACTTAATAATAATTATTCAAATTAATACATATCTGGTCTAATTATAATATTGTATGAATCGTATAACTTCAATTTGTCCTTGCATGCTGTCCTACAGTAAAATATGTGATACTATCTTATTTATATTCTTCCATGCTGGACTGGGAGTGAAAGAAAAAACGTAGAATGTGCCAGCTGCTTCTCTTCCCGGGCATGCTGTAAAAGTCAGTTAAGGGGCAGAGGTTCTATTGATGGTTTTGCGGGCGATAGGCTGACCCTCTGTCACTGCAATAGTCTCTTTCCATCATTGTAATACCTCTAAATTTGTCAAACGAGACCTCAGATGATTTCATAGCCTCTGGTGTTCTACCTACCCCATAAAGGATACAGGCGTGAAGTTATGTATGTATCTTACTTATACTAACACCTTTTTTGTGCCGTATTTTCTGCAAAAAAGAAAATTCAACGTGCATATTTAGGTCAGTTTTATTTGCTTTAACTGTTTTTTTGTAGTTAAACAATGACCTCATAATTGCAGGATATCACAGAAGCTGTTCCTCAAATTACACGACAACGGATTCATCAGCAGTCATACAGTCGAGCAACTATTCTGTGAGCAGTGCGAGCGCTTCCTGGCAGATAGGTAAGACAGAGACAGCAATAGAGAGAGAGAGAGGCTATATGAGACCCTAACCAGGCCTGGCTCACTCCGCGCGGTACATCCGTTATTTACCTACAGCGAAGCGCTCCGCCGGCGCATTTCGAATGTCGAGTGTCACGCGCGCGCCCGTCGGGACGTTGTAGATACCTACCTGCCTAATAGCACTCACAGTAATTCTATGATCGAGGTCGCAAATAGTATTTAAAAATGGACATAAAAAGAAACAAATATTCAATTAGATTATGTTTAGATTTGATTATGTTCAATTTAGTAAACAAAACATAGGTAGTATTACTAATTATTCCTCGTAACTTTTTTTTCATTTTGTACTTTAGGTAAGTTGAAATAATATTTTTTACAAAGGTAGAATAACAGTAATACCTACATCAGTAGATACATAATTACAAATAAGGAGATTAATTATTCTTCACTAGGCAACAACCCTAACAGCGTAAGAAAAGATAAGAGGCATGCGATAGAAAGAGACAAAACTTCTAGGTATATAAATTTGCAGGTACGTAATGCTGTGCGAGCTGAATTCCACCGTATCGCGTCGTAGCAAGACTCGAATTTATTTAGATCTTCTTGCGGAGTAATTCTTCTGTACCAACTATTACTTATTCTGTGCCCTAACGATAATTTACGGAGACGGATACACGTATTGAAGGATGGACCGACTTATATCAAGTTTATATTTATACAAGGTGTTTCTTTTGATTTCCCATAACTCTAGGGTATTAATGTAATAGAATCAAATAACATGTGAATAATTTTTCAATTTTATTTTCTTTTTGTTTTCATTTTTCATACAAAATAATTTAATTAAGTCATGCGAAGTATGACAACGTGGCATTCTCTATACCTTTTTTTATCGCTATGCACAGGTACAGTTCGCAACGCTTTGTATGCTATGTTCCTCAACGTTTAAAATGGTATTGTTGTTTATTGTATGGATTCAGTGACACGCGTCCTATTGAATAAATGTTAAAGAGATTTTACAAGGGTGATCATTTTTGAACTCATTATATTAAGATTGATTTTACATATACTTTGGCAAACTTGACTTCGATGGTATGAATATAGATGAATAAATCTAGTTCCCACCGCAAATCCATATATGTTACCTCCTCAACAGCGACTCAGCTCACGGCGATTATTATCGATTAATCTGGATGTTTGGATAATGGGACGGATAGGTGGAAGGATAGATCGATGGATAAATAATAATAATAATAAATATTTCTGACACACAACATTATCTAGCCCAAATTAAGTTTCTTAAAGAACTTGTGTTATGGATACTAGTTAACCGATAAACTTAAGAAATATATAAACATACATATTGAATAAATACATATTTTTTATTAGAAAATAGACTTAAATAAACATATAAACATCCATGACTTGACGACTAATATCTGTGTTCATCACACAAATATCCGCCGCCGCCGGGATTCGAACCCAGGACCTCTGGCATAGAAGGCAATGTATGTTACCGCTACACCAGCTGGTCGTCATGGATGGAAGCATGGATGAATGGACGGAGTTATTACAAGGTTATGTATACCATCCAGTCTCCCGCACACTTACAATAAAGCGTTGTATACCATGCAGTCTCACGCACACTTACAATAACGCGTTGTATACCATCCAGTCTCACGCACACTTACAATAAAGCGTTGTATACCATGCAGTCTCACGCACACTTACAATAACGCGTTGTATACCATCCAGTCTCACGCACACTTACAATAAAGCGTTGTATACCATGCAGTCTCACGCACACTTACAATAACGCGTTGTATACCATCCAGTCTCACGCACACTTACAATAACGCGTTGTATACCATCCAGTCTCACGCACACTTACAATAAAGCGTTGTATACCATGCAGTCTCACGCACACTTACAATAAAGCGTTGTATACCATGCAGTCTCACGCACACTTACAATAACGCGTTGTATACCATCCAGTCTCACGCACACTTACAATAAAGCGTTGTATACCATGCAGTCTCACGCACACTTACAATAACGCGTTGTATACCATCCAGTCTCCCGCACACTTACAATAAAGCGTTGTATACCATGCAGTCTCACGCACACTTACAATAACGCGTTGTATACCATCCAGTCTCACGCACACATGCAATAACGCGTTGTATACCATCCAGTCTCACGCACACTTACAATAACGCGTTGTATACCATCCAGTCTCACGCACACTTACAATAACGCGTTGTATACCATCCAGTCTCACGCACACTTACAATAACGCGTTGTATACCATCCAGTCTCACGCACACTTACAATAACGCGTTGTATACCATCCAGTCTCACGCACACTTACAATAACGCGTTGTATACCATCCAGTCTCACGCACACTTACAATAACGCGTTGTATACCATCCAGTCTCACGCACACTTACAATAACGCGTTGTATACCATCCAGTCTCACGCACACTTACAATAACGCGTTGTATACCATCCAGTCTCACGCACACTTACAATAACGCGTTGTATACCATCCAGTCTCACGCACACATGCAATAACGCGTTGTATACCATCCAGTCTCACGCACACTTACAATAACGCGTTGTATACCATCCAGTCTCACGCACACTTACAATAACGCGTTGTATACCATCCAGTCTCACGCACACATGCAATAACGCGTTGTATACCATCCACTACCCGCACACATGCAATAACGCGTTGTATACCATCCACTACCCGCACACATGCAATAACGCGTTGCATGTGTGCGGGTAGTGGATACGGTTGCGCGGGAACAGCAGGGGTCGACGCGGCGGTGCGGCGCCTGCCACCCCGCGCCCTTCTCCCTGAGACTGGAGCCTGCGCCCGCGCCGCAGACCGCGCGACGCTCCCGTCAGACCTCTCACGGGAGGTCTATCGAGAGCGCACGGACCACTTAGGCTAATATTAAATTGTTATACGTGATTAAAGCCAGTTTCCTATACAGTCCGCACTCTTTTCTTTCTACTTATGTAGTTAAGACCTCTTTAGCGGGTGACTGGGTGGTATACATAATTCTGTTGCAGACTGTACCTTTAAAATTTAAATGATTTTCACTTTACTTTGATAAACTTATGGATAGAAAGAAAGAAATAGATGAACTAATCTTAATTTCTTAATTCGGTTCGTAGATCAGAACATTCATAGTAGTTCTTAGAAAGTACGTGTCCACATCAGAGCTGTGTTTAGAAATGTGTTCACAGCGACCAGCGCTATCTAATGAATGTATGGAATGATTAATTTGTGGACGGACAGATAGAATGATTGATTGATACTGGACGAATTTTGTTTTTGTACTGTAAAGGCACCCGGCCTTAAATTTTAGTGTCTGCATCTGATTTGTTTTAAGTGTAATATGTCTAAATGCTCACGAAATTGGGATTATTTTCCTTAACTTTGAATTATATATGTATAAATAAATAAATGTTACCCCCCCCTCTCAGGTTCGTAGAAGGCACGTGTCCCCACCCTGGTTGCAATTACGACTCCGCTCGCGGCGACCAATGCGACTTGTGTGGGCGACTGGTGGTGGCGACTGAACTGAAGGACCCCAAGTGCAAGCAGTGCGGCAATAAGCCTGTGTTGCGGGATAGTACGCAGCTGTTCCTGGATTTACCGCTGGTAAGGAAAAGATAAGAGTTATATGAAGATTAAACCCAATGTACAATCGCGGCCATTGCCGTCTGATTACTTTAAAAAAAAGGTCTTTACTGTTATGTATACGGTTATGTATTTACTGATAGTCACTAATTCACTCGATCATAGTTATAACTATTGTTCATCAGAAGGTTGCTAATATGTAGACTGGGTGCGTGAAATAGTCCGAAAAATCGGGTAAAATAAAAAAAAAAACATACACACGAATTTAGAACCTCCTTTTGGAATTCGGTTGAAAATTGAAACCGTGTCTCCCCCAGTGTAAATATCCTTCGTATTTATACAAATTATTCAAAAATGTTAAATATTTCATGAAGTACTCAATCGATTTCGATGAAATTTATATTGGACTACCTCTGAAGTATGCTCTAGTATCATATGTACCAGGAATATTCAAAATCGATTCGTAATAGTCCAAAAAATCGACTTGAGAAACGAACGAATTGAGAACCTCCTTTTGGAAGTGGGTTGAGAGTTTGTAAAATTTTTATATAAGTAATTATTAAAACAATTTCTTACTACTCCATCCCTTCTTCCCAATACACACACACACAGACATACACATACTCACCCTGACACAAACACATACCCATACATTCACATAAACATGTAGGTACTAGTAAAAACAAAAATTAATAAATAACAACAATTATTGTAATCTTTTTATAGTAAGTAATTGTAAGCGTATGCAAACGCAAGCGCATACTAATGGAATTTACTTTTTTATAAGAGGTGGAGACCTGGTGTCCTGAAACACAGATTTTGAGTGTAGCTTAGGCATCAGTCTCGCACAATATTGTTTAAATAATTATGTAATGTTGAATTGTAATAGTACATACGACGTTTTTCAACACATTTGTGAGTAAAAGACAGTAATACGTGGTCATAAAATAACAAACTCACTTGATAACAAAGCTGTGAATTGTGATTGAAAAATGGCGCCGAACCTCGCGCATGCGCGTATGTTTTTCTTTCCGTCAAATGTGTCAATGTGTGTATAGCATATACAGCCTATTTTAAGTGAAAATGTTTAATTTGGAGTGGTAAATGCAAATATTTTAATATTTTATGACAAGTGATTGTAAATTGTGAATAATTTGTTTAATATACAAATTTATTTTACTAATATAAGGCGCAAACATTTAAAAATGTATATGGATTTGAAGTGGTATAAAACCTCTTTGTTGTTTCTGAAAACATTTAGTGTATAACCCGGACCAATAAAATATGCTCTGTTTTCTCGCATGTAATTTGCACAAAGGTACAATTCAACTTTGTAGGATTCATTATATTATGCACTAGGGTATAATATATTAATGCACGCGTGACTTATAGCCCAGTTTATAGTTCTAAATTCAATAGAATAACGCTCACTTTACGAGCAAGTGTGTTGAAAATAATTTTAAATATTGTTGTGAGAAAAAATAAAATTTAAAACCGTGTCTCCCCCCCAGCTGGAGCCGTCGCTCCGCAGCTGGATCACGTCTAGTTGGGACGGGTGGTCTGCAGCAGCTCGCGGCGCGGCGCGGGGCTGGCTGCGCGAGGCGCTACACTCGCGCGCCATCACGCGCGACCTGCGCTGGGGCGTGCCGGTGCCGCTACAGGAGTACGCCAGCAAGGTCAGTGCAGTGTTTTGACGGTGGGGTATACCTATCTGCCTCAGACGCCAGTGGATGTGGCTTTCCCGCTCGGAACAAGAAAAAAAAAGACGTGTGGCACTCGGAGACTGCCGCGGTAAAGCTATTGCATAGCATTTTTTATCAACTTATGCAATTATAATTATTTATTTATTTTATTAATGCAGTAATTTTTGATCTAATATGAAGTTCCACAAGTTCTTAGTAAATGGCGCTGATTGTTTATTAAAGCCCGCATGTAAAGTTATGAAATCAAAGTATCACCGCTGTGCCGGTCGGAGTGGGGGGTGTTAGGTTTTTTTCGTTACGAATTATCTGGATTCGCTCCCCTCACTCAAGGCCCGCGATAGAAGCTATGCAATAGCTTAAAAATTATTCCGTGTCTGGGCGTTTATCTATATATGTATTTATATTCCAGGTTCCCTAGTTAGCTACATAGTATCTCATACTACAAGCTTATTTACTTATTTATTTAATGCTTTCCATAATAATACAGGTGGTAGGTACAGAGTTACAATAGTTGGAGTTTATATAATAGTAAAATGTAAAATTATGAACCTAGTTTAGGTGTGGCAATGAAAGAGTAGGATTCCCTTGGTTTTAACTTAATCTTGGTTTTTAAATAAAAATCAAAACCTTTAATTCTTTTTTTTTTTTTTTTTTATAAATTATGGACGGGACGTTTGTCTTCCATGACACCTGATGTTAAGTGAACACGAAGACTACGGTGGTACGCGTCCATCCACGAGAAACCTATTCACTCGACGCTTAAAAGTACTAGGACTATATTGGTCAGGGAAAATAGACGCCGGCAGTTCATTCCAATCCTTGGCGACCCGTATCAAAAAGGAACTGTCAAAGCGCTTAGTTCGACTTTTCGGAATATCTACCACATACGGATGGAAGTTCTGTCTGCGTCTAGTAGTCCGATGGTAAAAGGGTGAGGGTTCAATTTGTTCAAACAGAGCACTGGCGCACTCACCAAAATGTATCCTGTAGTACACGGTTAGACACGCAACCTTACGACGATGCTCTAAGGTCTGCAGTTTTTTGGTTGTAAGGTCGACGTCGTTAATAAGTTTACGGGCTCTTCGGTCAACGGAGTCCAGCGCTTCTAGTTGATACTTGGCTGAACCATCCCAAAGATGACTGCAGTACTCCATGCATGATCGCACTTGAGCTGTGTATAAGTTTAGAAGCTGTGCAGTGCCGAAGTACCGCCGCACCTTCGAGATGATTCCCAACTTTTTCGAAGCTACTTGAGCCATGGACACAATTTGTTGACCGAAGTTCAAACTGGATGTTACAGTTACGCCTAAAAGCCCTAGATGGTCAGTGATGGGGACAGATACATTTTGGAAAGTGGGCGTAAAAGTGAAGGTGCTCTTTTTTGCGGAGAATAGACACGCCTGAGTTTTGGACGCGTTGAATTTGACCAAATTCGACTCACCCCAATCGGATACTTTTCGTAAGGTCAAATCAACGCGCTCAATCATTGACTTTCTCAAACTCTGGATTTCACGGGGGCTCGCTCGCGCATTGGATACGTATCTCTCTACAACAGTGCTGTCACCAGCATAACCAATAATGCCCGGTGTTAAAAGGTTATTAATGTGCAGCAAGAATAATGTTGCAGAGAGAACAGATCCCTGAGGTACCCCGGCATTAATTGCCATTTGGTCGGAGGAGTAGCCATCTAAGACTACTCGAATTGACCGTTCCCTCAGAAGATCAGATATCCAGTCGCAGAGCCTAATCGGTATGCCATATGCTGGAAGCTTACTTAAGAGACCATCATGCCAGACCCTGTCAAAGGCCTTGGAAATGTCTAAGGATACAGCTATTGCTTCACCATGACCCTCCAAGGCCTCACTCCATAAGTGAGTGGCATACACGAGAAGATCGCCGGTCGAGCGTCCGTTGCGGAAACCATATTGGCTATCGCTTAGGAGCTCGTTGGTCTCGAGGTATGCCAGGAGTCGATTATTCAATACACGTTCCATGACTTTGCAAAGTATGGAGGTGATTGAAATTGGTCGATAGTTGACAGGATCGGCACGGCTTCCCTTCTTCGGTATTGGCTGTACGTTAGCAAGCTTCCAGGACTTGGGGACCTTACCCGATTCCAATGAAAGTCGATAGAGGCGCGTCAAAACGGGAGACAACTCAGCTGCGCAGCGTTTTAGGACCACTGCAGGAATACCGTCTGGACCACTAGCTTTGTTCTCGTCTAGGTGCAGCAAGCATTTAAGAACCTCCTTTTGGCGAATGTGAAAGGTACCCATTGTAGGTCCGAACTGAGGTAATTGGGGTGGGATTTTTCCTTGGCAATCTAGACGAGAATTTTCCGCAAAGATACTAGCAAATAAATCTGCTTTCTCCTTAGCAGTGTGGGCCAGAGAACCATCGGGTTTCCTCAGTGGTGGCAGCGACGGGCGACAAAAGTTCGTTTCGACCGACTTGGCAAGGGACCAGAAAGCTTTACTTCCCGAAGGGTATGCTGCTATTCTGTCTCCGATACGGCCTATGTGGGCAAAACGAGCTCTTTTGATCACCTTTTTGCAGGACTTGGCGGCAGCGTTGTATATTTTCTTAAGTTCATGCGAATCCAGGGCTTTGCTTCTGCGAGCATTTGCCCAGGCTTTGTATGCTTCCCGCTTTCGCTTTTCAGCGGCAAGGCAAGCACTATTAAACCATGGGCAAGCTTTGGTTTCAAGGGATAGGTCAGCGTGGGGAATGTAGTACTCCATTGCTTGAACTATCACACTTGAGACAGCATCAGCGCAGCACGATGGATCGGTTGATGTAAAACAAGTTTGCCGCCATGAATAAGATGCGAAGAAATGTCGCATTTCATCCCAATCTGCTGACTTGTAACGCCATACTCGCCTGGAGCCTTTTGGGCGGGTGTCAGGTGGCGAGTACAGCGATACAGATTTCACCATACAGTGATCGGATGTCCCTAAAGGAGCAGTGACGGACACCGAGTATCTGTCAGGATCGGTTGTCAGCAGAAGGTCCAAGCAATACGCAGTGTGGCCAGCAACGTCGGGGATGCGCGTAGGCTCGTTAACAAGCTGTGAGAGACCATAAGTCAGCGAAAACTTAAAAGCCTCTCTGCCAGCATGGTCAGTGTCCTGATACGGGTATAACCACTGCCCGTGGTGAGCATTAAAATCCCCCAGAAACACCAACTGCGCCGTGGGAAAACGTTGCTGAATCTTATCTGCTGCATTGCCAAGGTATTCCATAAGCCTCGTTGTCTCCCGATCTCCGCTATGTGAACGATAGATACAGGCGTAAACCACTTGGTCTAGGCCAGTATCTATGTGAACCCACATGACTGAAAGGTCCGGCACTTCCAAGTAACGGAGACGCTGATAACAGATCGCGTCACTGGCATACATGCACACCCCGGCGTGCGGGCGGAAAAGAGACTCCAGGATATAGCCTGGGTTACCAAGGTATGCCGAGTCTGACGGATCGCAGATCTGCGTCTCCGTTAGAAAGAGTAGGTGTGGTCTCTCCGTCTCAAGATGGTGGTGGACATCATTCAGATTGGAGTGCACTCCTCGGATGTTACAGAAGTGCACTTTAAGGGAGAGGAAGTGCAACCGCTGTTGAACCGTACTCTTTTTAGGACCTTTCATTGTGAATTGGTAGTGGAGTGAATAGGGAGGAGAATAGAAGTTGAGTGAAGCGCTGCAAATGGAACCAAGCAACTCGTAGGGAACAACGCACCATTAGGGAACTCGCCTGGAGACTGCGGGGACGCCCGAACCCCCCCGAGGTCGCCATCGGGTCCTCTCCAACCGGTCGCCAACCGGCACGATGGAGCCTCCCGGGATTTTTCGCGAGGTGGCGGGGCAGCCTTTCGCATGTGGCTGGCATGCTACTTGGGCCCCCTACTACCTGCGGTCGGCCAGCGGTGCACCGTGCTTCGGATCCCGCTACCCTCCAAAACGAGTTACCCGGTGAGTCACTATCCTACGAGTTGAAAACAGTTCTCCAATGCAGCACGATTACTCAGACCTACCCTCCTAAATGGCTACACTAAACAACATGCCGGAACGCGACTAAGTCACTTGGCGGCATGGTTTTGTCTAGTGGGTGGTGACAAGCCGCGGCCGAAGCCTACCACCAGATGATACCGCTCGTTTAGCGCCACCCAGGGACCACGTACAAGGCATCGAGGGCTAAACCTTGCGGACGCGAGCAGTTTTCAGTCCCCAATTTCACAAATTAAAATCAAAATTCACGATTAAACAAAAGTACAAGTGAGAGTTGTTAATTAAATGTTGTGGCTAGATTCATTTTGATAAATGTATTATTTTTACAGATTTTATTATTAAGATTTTTCATTTATATAAGCTCATTTTAACAAACCGTCTAAATGCTAGTAGGTCAAAATTCGTTTGGAGATAGGTTTCCTTGGTGACGAACTTGTTATCGTTTCATTCGACACTGACATTTACTGAGTACAGAATTCGTACAGTATCTAAAACGTCTTAAGTGCATTATACGCGATAGACCTTACAAGTTTGACAGTTTCAAACGAATTATTAGCAGAATGGGTCATATTCAGTTGGTTCGATAGTACACATGGAGTAGGAAATAGTTTTAACAACAATTTTACAGATACAGTGTACAATAGGCAGCCTTATCATCTAAAGGCGATCTCTTTAAAATAAAAATATATTTTTTGTCCTTAACTGTATAATATAAATCCAAACTGGTGTTGTGGTAACTTACATTACCTTCTATGTCTTGGGTCCTGGGTTCGAATCCCGGCGGCGGCAGATATTTTTGCAATGATCACAGATATTAGTCGTCAAGTCATGGATGTTTATTCAAGTTTATATTCTAATTTTTCTTCCATGCTGGACTGGGAGCAAAGAAAAAACATAGAATGTGACAGCTGCTTCTCTTCCCCCGCATACTGTAAAACTCAGGGACAGAGGTTTTATCGGAAGTTCTTTTTTGTGGGCGATAGTCTGACCCCCTGTCACTGAAATAGTCCGTCTCCACAATGATAATGCCTCTACATTTGTCAAACATGACATCAGATGGTTTTATAGCCTCTGGTGTTCTGCCTACCCCATAAGGGATACAGAAGTGAAGTTATGTATGTATGTATATATATTTTTTTAAGTGTATCAGTTATCTAGTATCCATAACACAAGTTCTTTAAGTAACTTAATTTGGGCTTGATAATGTTTCTACGGTGATTTGGACATTTGGAAAGGATGAGTGAAAGTAGATTCACGAAAGAGGTGTACAGAGCAAGAATGGATGGTGCTGTCGGAAGGACCTAGGCCGTATGCCGATCAAATTGGCGATATTCTTGAAAAGGCCCTAGTTAAAAGTCCCCGTAACCTGCGGTCATGTTTGAAACGATTAATTAATGTACGCTTAATGAATTAAGGAAGCGAAAGAGGTATGTCTGCATCGAAGCAATTGGTGTTCCCTTGTCTCTGCCTACCCCAAAGGGAGACAGGCGAAGTTATGTTTTTATGTACGAGTATATATAAATAAATAAATATTTCTGACACTCACACAACATTATCTAGCCCAAATTAAGTTTCTTAATGAACTCGAGTTATATATACTAGATAACTGATATACTTAAGACATATATAAACATACATATTGAATAAATACATATTTTTCATTAGAATAAACTTAAATAAACATATAAACAAACATCCATGACTTGACGACTAATATCTGTGTTTATCACACAAATATCCGTCGCCGCCGGGATTCGAACCCAGGACCTCTGGCATAGAAGGCAATGTATGTTACCGCTACACCAGCTTGTCTTCAAGTATGTAGATGTTGTGTGAGTGTCAGATGTATTTATTTATTTATTGACCGCTATCGTTACACCGCAGGTATTCTACGTGTGGTTCGACGCTCCGATCGGTTACCTCAGCATCACGCAATGTGCCACCGGTGACTACGAGAAGTGGTGGAAGCCGGAGAAAGGAGTTGATGTAAGTGGGTTATGATAACTTGATTTTATTTTAGGGAAAAAGGGGCTTTATTATGGTGTTGTCTGGACTGGAAGCGAAAGAAAAGAAGAATACGCCAGTTGCTCCCGGGCATACTGTAAAAGTCAGTTAAGGGAAAGAGGTTTTATTGGCGTTTTCGTGGGCGACAGGCTGCCCTCCTGTCACTGTAAAAGTCTTTCTTAATCATTATAATACCTCAAAAGTCAAACGTGACGTCAGATGGTCGTATAGCCTCTGGTATTCTGCGTACCCTATAAGGGATACAGGCGTGGGATACAAGTTATTAAGAAGATGTATGAAGAAATAATGTCCAGTGAATCTTTATTTCAGAGCTCAGAGCAAACAGTTTTAAACCCGTCGTTTTGCGAAAAATGGAAATTTCCGTTGTGTGTGTTCGCATTTAGCGACAATTAGAAAAAAAATAAATTAACAAGATGTTCTCCTCATATGAGCAACCAATCTATACTTCTATACTAATATATAAAGCTGAAGAGTTTGTATTTTTGTTTGTTTGTTTGTTTGTTAGAACGCGCTAATCTCAGAAACTACAAGTGGGATTTGAAAAATTATTTTTGCATTTGATAGCCCAACTCTTGAGGAAGGCTATATTTTACCACGAAATTCCCACGGGATCAAAAGTTACGCGGGTAAAACCGCGCGCGGTGGCTAGTTTAGTTATAACAAGTAAAGATTTTTAATAATGGAGATATACAGTGTGGAAAAAAAATAGTGGCCCTGGAGGGAAACTACCTTAAATCCTATAGTTAGCTTATTTTACTTTAAGGAAACATTCCTTTATTTTTAAAAAGAAACAAAACTGCATTCAAAGATTTTCTAAAATTCGCTTGTAACTCCCGCGGGACTCGAACCAGCTAAAAATTAAAAAAATAAAGATTCATTATTTTACTATACTAATCGATAGGATAATTGTTCAGGATAAAATTTCTCTAACAAACATTTGGTCTTTAAAATAAAAAGAAAACGTGAAATCTTAAAATTTATTTTATTTTATTATCAATTTGTTACACTTTAATAATTGAACTGATAAATTGTTCGAAATGAGCCCCCTCGTTCCGGATACACAAATTTAGTCTTCGTTGAAATTCATTTCGTGTAGCCTTCAGCAAAGTGTTGTGGTGTATGCCCCTAATCACATTTTTTACCGCCCCCCTTAGCTCTTGTACGGTCTCATAACACGTTTTATAAATAATATTTTTTACATGACCCCATAAAAAGTAGTCTAGAGGCGTCAGGTCTGGACTTCTTGCAGGCCATATAATCGTCCCGTGTGTACCTATCCAGACATTGAAACTGTGGGCAGGTGACCATCTTGTTGAAAAATTATATTATTTCGTTCCTCTTCCGGTAGAAGGTTTAATTGATTTTGTAAAAGCTCTAATATTTCAATGTATTTTGCCGTATTCAGATGTCCTTCGTAAATATGCACCAAAACAACCATATTGCTTTTGATTCCACACCAAACATTAAAAGAAAATCTGATCTGATCTTGTTTCACGAACACGGAATGGATTTTGACGGGACCAATAATGATTGTTATGTCTGTGATACATTCCATTATTATTAAAATTTGTTTCGTCAGACCATACAATGTAGTCTAAGAAATTTCTGTTTGAATATTCTGACAGAACTCTAATCTTCTTTGAATATATCCGGGATGTAGTTTCTGCACCAATCGCCCATCACGATAACATTTGTATTTGTATTTTTTCAAAACATTAAGTACCCGAGTATGGCTGGTGCCTATCTCTTGAGCAGTTTCTCTACTAGAAGCTTTCGGGTAACACGCAAAATATGTCAAAATATTGAAATCAAAATCGGAAAGTCAGGATTTTGTTGCTGTGGGCGTCCTAAACGTTTTTTGAAACTTCCAATATTGACAAAATTTTTCGCTATTCGCGACAAAGCTTTTCTTGATGGTATTTGTCTATCTGGATACCTCTCGCGATACCACTGTAGAGCTAAATCGCAGTTCTTGTTGCTTGCAAAGAAAGCTTCTAATAAGTCAAATTGTTCTTGATACGCCATGCAATCACACAATTACGTAATGGAAGCAATACTAAATAAAATCGATAAAAATGTTCGAAATATTCGTTCGAATTTTAAAATTGCTGTCCCGCATTGCAACAAATTGAAACGTTCCATTTTTAAACTTTTCGTCAAAACGCCTCGTTACGTGTAAGAAGTGCATAGAGATATTATTACCATTAAACGATTGAATTCTTCAACAAGGTACTTAGAAATAAATTAATTAGCAAGCTTGTACATCATACGAATGAATTGAACTTCATTCTTTGAATGTTAGAGAGATAAGAGAATTATAACGTGTCTTTTACTTGTTGAAAGTGAACCGTACTAGGTAATGTATGTAAACTTGTGTAGTTATTTTTCATGGATATCTTGTACGACAGACGAGTGTAAGACCAAATGTTTGTTAGAGAAATTTGATCCTGAACAATTATCCTATCGATTAGTATAGTAAAATGACGAATCTTTATTTTTTTAATTTTTACTGGTTCGAGTCCCGGGTGTTACAAGCAAATTTAAGAGAATCTTTGAATGCAGTTTTGTTTCTTTTTAAAAATAAAGGAATGTTTCCTCAGGCGCTTTGCACACGTAGCAACTTAAGTTTACAAAACTGACAACCATCAACTTTTTTAGAAATTGCCACTTGCTGCAACTAGAGAATCTGCAATTGATGCAACTGGTAACCTTGTTGAAGCAACTATCAATTTTTGTAAATGTTCTAAAGGTTTCCCGTTGCAGCAACCACAAATTGGCCTTTACGGTTGTCGCAATTTTATGTGAACCTGGTTTGTTAGGTGAGTCCACTCAGTATTACGATGGACACCGGAGAGACAGCACTCGTTTAAATTATATTACGTCGGCGTCGCCGACACGGTGGCAACTACAACAAATTATTCGCAGCAATCGTCGGTTTTGGATTCATCCCTTCTTGCAAGATAGGACTAGATTTATTAACATAAATGAGCTTCAGAAACATAATGACAACTTTAAACAATATTTTAAAATGTCTGTTTACATATTTAATAAGTTGCTGGAAAGTGATTTAAAACTACAGAATACAGTGATGAGGGAAAGTACTACATTGGTTGAAAAGTTCGCGGCCTGGCCATTAAAAATAAAACTTTTGTTATTTTTTCTGCCGTCATTTTGAACTGTCATTATTCAATTGTCAGCCCGCGAATTTTCAATTTGATATCTTGTTTAAATAAAATTTTTCGAACAATATAAATACGTGTGTAGAACAAATTTTCACTAATGGAGAAATTTGAACAACGTGCTGTGATTAAATATTTGTTTAAAAAAAGATTAACACCAAAGGAGATCCATGATGACATGCAAACAACATTAGGGGAATCTGCCCCGTCTTATACCACTGTGAAAAAATGGGTTGCAGAATTTAAACGTGGACGAGAGAACATCGAAGATGACCCTCGCTCCGGCAGGCCAATGACGTCTACGACCGAAGAAAACATCAATAAAGTGTGTGATCTCATATTGAAAGAAATTGCAGACACTATAGGCATCTCATATGAACGAACGCAAAACATCATTGTCCATGAACTCGGCTTTTCTAAGGTTTCGGCTAGGTGGGTCCCCAGATTGCTTTCAGTAGAGCAAAAGCGAATTCGACTCACGATTTCTCGCGACTATTTGGAGATGTTCGAGGCTGATCCACAAGGTTTTCTTGACAGATTTGTGACAATGGATGAAACCTGGGTTCACCACCCCAGAATCAAAACAACAATCCAAACAATGGAAAAAATCAGGTGAACCAACTCCGAAAAAAGCAAAGGCAATTCTGTCGGCTGGCAAGGTGATGGCATCGGTTTTTTGGGATGCTAAGGGTGTCATTATGGTGGACTACCTTCCAAAAGGCGAAACAATAAACTCTGCGTACTATAGCACCCTTCTGCGCCGTTTACGTGAAGAAATTAAACAGAAACGCCCAGGATTACTGAGAAAGAAAGTGTTGTTTCACCAGGACAACGCCCGAGTCCACACGTCTGTCGAGTCTATGGCTCAAATTCGTGATTGTGGTTTCGAATTGTTGCCACATCCAGCTTATTATCCTGATTTGGCACCTTCGGACTTTCACCTGTTTCCAAACCTGAAAAAACACCTCGGTGGGCAGAAATTTTTAACGAATGAAGAGGTCGAAGCCGCTGTTAACCTGTATTTTGAAGACCTTGAGGAATCTTTTTTTAAAACAGGTATGGAAGCTCTGGAAAGCAGATGGAAGAAGTGCATAGAGCTAAATGGAGATTACGTCGAAAAATAAAAATATTTTTGTATGTGCTTTATTCTGTTTTCTTGACTAGGCCGCGAACTTTTCAATCCACCCTCGTATATACCCCAAAGAACGACTTGCTATTGCTGATTTTAGAAACTTTTGTTAGCTGCGATTGTCAGTTGCAAAAACCAGCAACTTAATCAAAGTTGCTAATTGCGAGTTGCTGCAATCAGAAACTAACTCCTAACTAGAATTGCTGTGTACGCAATTCCATTGGAATAATATATGAACAGGGAGTTGTCAGTTGTCGGTTGTCGCAACAAGGCGCATGAAGTTTATCGTCTGCTAAGCGCCTTAAAGTGAAATAAGCTAGCTATAGGATTTAAGGCAGTTTCCCTCCAGGGCCACTATTTTTTTTCCACACTGTATATGCTTTACCTCAATCTTACCTGATGGTAAATGCAGATGTGATCGAAGATATTAGAGCAATATTTTACAATGTATACAGGGTGTCTGGTTGGTCACTTTTGAAATTCGAGGACGTGATAGTTTGAGATCATACATGAAATGAAAAAAATATAATGAAAAATAAATCAAATCAAATCAAATCATTTATTTGCACGAATATAGGTACATATAGAGTTGTCAATTTTGTAAACATAGTTCGGGCCATATTCTACCAAAAGGCATGCACAATATAATATTAAAGTAAAAATACAAATGTCATTTATCATTTTCCTTAATCTACCGGTCATTTAAATAATCATAAACTGTATAAAAGCATTTGTCAATTAAATATTCCTTGCATTTAGTTTTAAAACTATATAGGTTATTTACATCTTTAATTGTTTTGGGTAATTTATTGTATAGTCTAGGAGCCATACCGAAGAAACTTTCAGTGTATAACGTCGTACTGCGGGACTGGGCGCAAATATAATTAATGTGCCTTCTTCCTTTCATTTTTTCAAATAGGGCAAAGTTCTTTTTTACAAAAATAACCGTCTCTAAAATATAGAGACTTGGGAAAGTGAGAATTTTTAAATTTTTAAAGTATGGTTTACACGAATCCCTGCTTTTTAAACTGAACATTGACCTGATGCATCTTTTTTGAGCTTTAAAAATTTTTGTTCTGTCCTTGGAATTTCCCCAGAATATAATCCCGTATCTTAATATTGATTCCGCGTATGCATAGTATGCAGATAAAACTGCTGATTGGTTGACCGTTTTGGATAACATGCGCAAAGCGTAAGAGCATTTGTTTAGTTTGCTGCATGTGTCATCTATGTGGTCTTTCCAGTTGAGATTACTGTCTATCGTCAAGCCTAAGAATTTAGTTTTCTTTACATCGATTATTTGATTTCCCCAATAATTAATATTAAAAGATGTTAGGTTTTGGGATCTATTAGAAAAATTTATAATATACGTCTTATTCAAATTAATTTTAAGGTTATTAGTTTTCAACCAGTCTAGAATAATGTCCATTGTATTTTTAATGTCCGTTTGAAGTTTATTGATGTCTTTATCATGACATATTAGTGTACTATCGTCAGCAAATAATACCATAGAGTTAGAAGTTATTTGTGGGAAGTCATTGATATATATCAAGAAAAGTAAGGGACCTAATATACTGCCTTGTGGAACCCCATACTTAACTGTTCTAAAGCTCGAAAGATAGTTTATTTCCGTTTTAGAGTCAGTGCAAATTTTTGTGGTTTGCGTTGCTTGAATTCTGTCAGTCAGGTAAGATTTGATGAGGTTAAGAGGCACACCTCGTACACCATATGCACAAAGTTTGTTTATTAAAATCTTGTGGTCAACGTAATCAAAAGCCTTAGAGAGATCCATCATTAGAGCACAAACAGGTGTTCTCTCATCTAAATTTTTTATCACCACTTTTAGAAAATTATAGAATGCTAGATTTATTCCCCTATTTTGTCTAAAACCAACTTGCTCTTCTGCTAGTAAATTTTGACTTTCAAAGAAACTATAGATCGTTTTGAAAATAACCTTCTCGAATATTTTAGAGAAAACTGGAATGAAAGCCAATGGTCTGTATGACGACATGTTGTCCCGGTCAGATTTTTTGTACATGGGTTTAATAATAGTAATCTTTAATTTATCAGGATACGTGCCATTTTGTATGCATAAATTAATTATGTGGGCTAGTACTGGTGTAATATACACAGCTACTCCCTTTATAATATTTGTATTTATTTCATCATAACCAGTACTATAAGTATCTTTAAGGCTTTTTATAATAGACAATATTTCATCACAATTAGTAGGCCTTATATATATAAATAATGAGTGTAAATTAATTATTACTGAGTGGCTATTGGGCATTGGAATCCTTTATGAAGGGAAACCTTCCGTTAAAACATAAAATAAAATTGATGGACATGTGTATTCTCCCCGTTCTCACATATGGTGCACAAACCTGATCTTTGACAGAAAATCAAAACTCCAAGCTCAGGGTTGCCAGAGAGCAATGGAGCGTAGTATATTGGGAGTAAAATTAACTGATCGTGTAAGAAACACCACGCTACGCTCCAAAACCAATATCACGGATGTCGCCTTGAAAGCTGCCAGGCTTAAATGGGATTGGGCAGGTCATGTTTGTCGAATGTCAGAAGATCTTTGGGCTAAAACAACAACCGCGTGGCATCCTGACACCAAACGACGACGCGGAAAACCACGCCGTCGGTGGAAGGATGATCTGGACGCATTTAGCCCAAACTGGCCCGCGGAAACAGCTGATCGTCTAAAATGAAAAGAGAAAAGAGAGGCCTTTGCCCAACTATGGGACACCCAGGGCTAGTAATAATAATAAAAATTTACTGAGTAAACTTAACCGAAAGTCAAAGAATTGATTACGCAACGATTGGTCACGCTAGCGTTGGCAGCGATCTGCATGCGAGGTTAGCTCAGGCGCCTAGACGTAAGTAAAGTAAATGGTTACAAAACTTTATTTTATTTTATTAGGATTTGTAAAAAGTCGTAGAACAAAATATGTTGTTGGGATTGATGTGGACAGGCACCTGCAAAGACGTGATGCGCTAATTAAAATTAACCCTTTATATGGATCCCCCTGTATACGTTATCTAATAACACAAGCTTTGCTTAATTTGCGGCCATGTAGTTGGTGTGATTGTCTGGGGATTTTATTTATTTTTAATATTTTATTTACAGTGAATTTTTGTTTCCCTGCTAGGTGTCGCTGTATCAATTCATGGCGAAAGACAACGTTCCGTTCCACGCTCTCTTGTTCCCGGCGGCTCTGATCGGTGCTAACGAGGGACATCTACTTGTTAAACATATCTATGCCACAGGTATGTAGCGACGGAGTATTGTGGACTGTTGTCAAAATAATCAACGAATGCAGAGCATTAAAAGAACCGACTTCACGTCAAAACTTTGGTTGAATTGTTGTGCCGTCAATGTAAACATTCTCCGAAATCGCACATATTTTAAAAAAAATTTGAAATTATGCATGAAGTACCGTAAGGTTTGTGTGCGACTTACATTTTGTAAATAAGGAGTTTATAAGCGCAAACCAACCTTACGGCAGATGTAAGAATTACATTTGAAAGATTAAAAGTAAAATAATAAAAAATGACGCGGGTTGTCCGTCAGATAATATTTTCTTTCTAGAGAATTGTTTTGCCTCTGAAAGTAGAAGGACCCCGAGATCCTGCTACGCCCACCGCCACGCTTTTTAAATAGACATCTAATAATTTATTATGAGTGATCATTTTAAGTCAAATATAAATAAATAGTAATTTCTGAATAACTGGATTTCCATTCGGTAGTTAATCTGCTTCTCAGAATTGCCGCCTATCGGTCCCGTCTTACGGCACCTACTCAATCGATTTCGATGACATTTATATGGGACCAACTCTGAAGTATCTTCTGTCATATGAAACAAGAATTTTTTAATTCGATTCATAATTAAAATGAAATGAAATAGAGAACTTTTTGGAAGTTGGTTGAAAATAAAAGAAGCTCTCTTCTCGAAGGAGGTTCTCATTTCGTGTGTATGTCTTTTTTGCATCTTTGTTATGTGATTATTTGGACATCATTGAATCGATGTTGAATATGATAGAGGATGTTTCAGAGGTGGCCCTATTCCATCGAAATCGGTTCAGTACTTCTTGAATTTTTTTTATATTTTTGATAAAATATGTGTGAATACGGAAAATATTTACATTGATGACCTTATACCTACTATAATTAATTACTTATATATTTATTACATAATATATTGTACGACATGACACGCTTTTACGAACCTCTACCCTAAGGTTGTCTGTAAGAGATCGCTTCTTTAGCGATAAGGCCACCTCTTGTACCTACTCTAAGTTTTTATTTCTGTAGATTGTCTAAGCATTTATTTGTAGCAATAAAGAGTTAATAAATATTATTACTATAGCTAAAGTTTTGACGTGAATTCAGTTGATTATAAAATTTTATTATTTTAGATTATGAATCCCAAAAAGTTAAATACCTAATATTAGTTCAGCTATTGGTGAGTTTCAATATTGTATCTCAATCCAAAATCCAATTATTTTTTCATACAAACATACAACGCCCATACTTTTAAGTGTTTACAAAGAAGAATTTTGGACAAAGGTACAATATTGGCTCTTCCCGGGCATACTGTAAAAGTCAGTTAAGGGACAGAGGTTTTATTGGCGTTTTTGCGGGCGACAGGCTGAATCTCTGTCACTGCAATAGCCTCTCTCCATAATTATAATAAAATATAAATAAATAATAAATATTTGTGACACTCACACAACATTATCTAGCCCAAATTAAGTTTCTTAAAGAGCTTGTGTTATGGATACTAGACAACTGATATACTTAAGAAATATATAAACATACATATCGAATAAATACATATTGTTTATTAGAATAAACTTAAATAAACATATATACATCCATGACTTGACGGCTAATATCTGTGTTCATCACACAAATATCCGCCGCCGCCGGGATTCGAACCCAGGACCTCTAGCATAGAAGGCAATGTATGTTACCACTACACCAGCCGGTCGTCAAATATAATATCTCCAAATTTGTCAAATGTGATATCAGATGGTTTTATAGCCTCTGGTATTCTGCCTACCCTATAAGGGATGAAGGCGTGAAGCTATGTATGTATGTATGTACAATATTGAATCCCACCATTAGTTGGATAGTTAAGCAACAAGCATGTCTTACTGTCATTCTCAATAATATCTGTATTTGGCTGTATGAACACGATAGTTTAGGAGCTTTTATCTTCACTTTCACTTTTTATTAAGTTATTGGGACCGGCCGAACCCAGAACCTCTGGCGTAAAAGGCAATGTTTGTTACCACTACACCATCTATAACAGAGGTTCCCTTCCTATGTTTTATGCCTTTGGGTAGACCCCGACTTACCTGACATTGACTTTTTGATATCGTCTACATCCTACAACTTCATTTTTTTAAGCTATTGCATAGCTTCTATCGCGGGCCTTGAGCGTGGGGACCGAATCCAGAAATTCCGTAACGAAAAAAACCTAACACCCCCCACTCCGACCGGCACAGCAGTGATACTTTGATTTCATAACTTTACATGCGGGCCTTAATAAACAATCAGCGCCATCTACTAGGAACTTGTGGAACTTCATATTAGATCAAACATTACTGCATTAATAAAATAAATAAATAATTATAATTGCATAAGTTGATAAAAAATGCTATGCAATAGCTTTACCGCGGCAGTCTCCCAGTGCCACACGTATTTATTTATAAACATATACATATTTTACTTTTTATGTAGGTACTATTATAAATAATGTATATGTCTCTACATATATTACAAGGTAATATGATGTAAGTAAATAGGCACTATTTTCATTTCATGGACCCCTAATTTTTTTTCGCAGTCGTAGACCCCGCACTTTGTCATACGTTGTCGCACGTTGCCTAGGGGTCGATATAAACCACTTTGGGAATCACTGATCTATAACCTTCCATCTACCCCCAGAATACTTAAACTACGAAGAGGGCAAATTCTCGAAGTCTCGCGGGGTCGGCGTTTTCGCGACCGACGCCAAAGTCAGCGGCATCCCGGCCGACGTGTGGCGCTTCTACCTCGCCGCCGCCAGACCCGAGGCCGCCGACTGCAGCTTTAGTTGGCGCGAACTGCTCACCAGGTGGGTTTAGAATGCCCCTGTGTTCACGTTTAGACGTGAATTGGAGCTAATTAAAAGCCCAAATCTTGATTTACAAATTTTTTTACAAAATCTGACACTCACAGAACATAATCTAGCCCTAATTAAGTTTCTTAAAGAACTTGTGTTATGGATACTAGATAACTGATATACTTAAGAAATATATAAACATACATATTGAATAAATACATATTTTTTAATTAGAATAAATTTAAATAAACATATAAACATCCATGACTTGACGACTAATATCTGTGTTCATCACACAAATATCCGCCGCCGCTGGGATTCGAACCCAGGACCTCTGGCATAGAAGGCAATGTATGTTACCGCTACACCAGCCGGTCGTCTGGCTTTAATAGCGGCTTTTTATCCCGATATTCGCACGGGATTAGTATTTGTCCGGGTAGAGCCGCGTGAAACAGCTAGTAAGACATATTTCTATGTACGACTTATATTTCATCCTGTATAGTTCTTAATAAGGTTTACATACATACATAACCTCACGCCTGTCTCCCCTCGAGGTAGGCAGAGACAAGGGAACACCAATTGCTGCGATCCAGACATACCTCTTTCGCTTCCTCCACGTTCATTAATCTTTTCATACATGAGAGCCGGTTACGGGTACTTTTGAGTAGGCCCTTTTTCAAAATGTCGCCATTTAATATCTTAGGTTTCTATATACAGGGTGTAGCGCTATGAATGGATAACCTGGTACCTATAGGTAGAGGGCACTATGCCGGTTCAGAGAAATAAATGTTAAGTTCAATAAAAGTCCTTCCGTTTCCGAGATATTCGATTTTTTTATGTATAAAATATTCCACCTTTCGTCATTCTTTTTGGTGTCAAGAATACAAATGAAGAATTTTTTGGTATCTAATTTTTGGGTAACTGGCATAGTGCCCTCTACCTATAGTTACCAGGTTATCCATTAATTACGCCACACCCTGTATATTTATTAAAATTTTAATCTGTTTTCCCGCAGGAACAACTCGGAGCTTCTCAATAATTTGGGCAACTTCTGTCACCGCGCGTTAAGTTTCTGCGCCACCGCCTTCAAAGGCAAAGTGCCAGCCGCCGTAATGGAAGCGACGGATTACGAGTTCATAGCGCTTGTTAATAGGGAGTACGCTGGTAAGTTTATGTATAATATTGTCTTAAGTTTTCGCGATTCATACTATTAAATAAAACACTTTTTAACCGGATTTATCGCGTATATTTACATTTTAAATTTTGACTCGACGTTTCGGTGTCTTTGCGGACCCCGTGGTCACGAGCGACTGAGGTGTCAAGCGTCGGATTGATAGATTGAAAAAAGTTATACATCATCATCTCCATCTGTTTCTCAGTCTTGAAATTAAAAAACACCCTAATTTCAATAGAGAAGATGGTTGGAAACTATCACCGACATGGGACCCTATCCTGAAAAACATTAAATCTAACATCCAGCAAGCTGCAAGACCTGAAACTCAAGATACTGTCAGCTCGTTTTGTGTCAATCCAGAACGCTACGCTCGAAGACTGAGAAACAGATGGAGATGATGATGTATAACTTTTTTCAATCTATCAATCCGACGCTTGACACCTCAGTCGCTCGTGACCACGGGGTCTGCAAAGACACCGAAACGTCGAGTCAAAATTTAAAATGTAAATATACGCGATAAATCCGGTTAAAAAGTGTTTTATTTAAGTTTATGTATTATAACTATTGTTAAGTTATTTATTTCAGATAAAAAAATGCTTCCATGCTGGACTGGGAGCGAAAGAAAAACATAGAATGTGCCAGCTGCTTCTCTTCTCGGGCATACTGTAAAAGTCAGTTACGGAACAGAGGTTTTATTGGCATTTTTGTGGGCGATAGGCTGACCCCCTGTCACTAATAGTCTCCCTCCATCATTTATCAAACGTGACATCAGATGGTTTTATAACCTCTGGTGTTCTGCCTACCCCATAAGGGATACAGGCGTGAAGTTATGTATTTATGTATGTAAAAAAATGCAAAAACATAAAAAATAATATGCTGGACTGGGAGTGAAAGAAAAACATAAAACTTCCCGGTCATACTGTAAAAGTCAGTTAGGGGCAGAGGATTTATTGGCATTTTTGTGGGCGGTAGGCTGAACCTCTATATTACTGCAGTGGCTGCTGTTCATCATTAGAATACCTCTAAATTGGTCAAACGTGACTCAGCAAAGCTGATGAAAGAAAAAAGAAAGAAAAAAAGTTTATTCAGCAAAAGTAAAAAATAAGGAAACATAAAGTACAAAAAAAGAACAAGTAGTAAGCCGAAATGGTCGAAACTCAGCACAATACCATGGCTTTTACACCATGGCGCTGATTTTCAGCTTTAACCATAATTAGGTTGCTAAAGGTTGGTAGCAATGAAAAGTTAAAGAAAGAAAAACACCTTAAAATAAAATAAAATCCTTAAAATAATTTTCCGCGTACATGAGCAAGGTATATAAAAAAAAAAATACATTTGAGAGAAGAAAAATAAAGAAATAGACGTGAAGTGTGACAAATTATTGTAAAATAATTACATAAACAAATTACCTTGTGTTATTATTAGTGATCAAATGGTGCAAAAATATTTTTATATATTAACCAAAGTTATATTTACACATGAATACCGCTTAGTTGTTGATCAAGAAAAAACTGACGGATTTTTAGTTTAAATATCAACATTGACACAGAAGTAAGGTTTCGCAACGGTGGAGGTATGTTGTTCCAGATTTTCGCTGCGGTATATTTAAAACAACCCTTGTATGCAGTGGTTTTGTGCTTTGGGACCTCCAGTCGAGTTAGTCTCGTACCAGGGGACCAAACTATTTTTTTATAAAGATAGAAAGGATTCTTTGTTTTCAAAATACTAAAAAGTAGGCAGGCGAAATGAGCGTTTCTCTTAGACTTCATATTGAGCGTTTTCGTTTGGTTGATGTAGGGAGAAATGTGACTTCTTGGTTCAATATCTAAACAGTATCTAAAACAGGCATTTTGAACACGTTGTATCCAGCGTTTAGATCTTTCCAGTAGTCTTGGACCGTAAAGCGTATCAGCATAAATTAACTTTGAGAGCACTATTGACTCAAGACTTGTAGGAAGAGGAACTGAAAGATGGTGCCGCACTTTATAAAGTACCTTGAGTCGATAGAAGCAATTACGCACTATCTCTCGAATGATGCGACTATCGGTAAATACTCGAAGCGACAAGATAAATATTATTCTATCCTATCACCTTAGCTAAACATCTTGTACTATTCGTAAGTTACCTGAATTAAATGAATATCATAATAGATAGAATTACGCAAACCATGATTACAGAACCAAAGCTGCCATATTCTAAAAACTACGTCCTCTAAGTGCCGTATTCTAAGAAAATATCGATATAAAGACCCGATTTATCGATGTCGATGGTCGCGTGCTAGCCCGCAAATGGTTTTAAAACCTCTGCTGTTCTGATTACTCCATAAGTGCTCGTCCATACTGCAAGCCTAGCGCGGTGGCGACAGCGGGCGCGAAATATCAAACGTATGTAACCATACTGTAGTGTCCACACTGCAGTGACTGAGGCGGGAGCCTAGCGCGGCCGGACTGAGCGAGTCAGCGTGCGTAAGTTTCAAACGTTCGTATCCGCGTTTTCTGGCCACCATAGACGAAGATAAATATACCAAAAGGCATAGAGAGCCAACTTGACGCCTCAACTTGTCACCCCATTGACGCGCCGCCATTTTTCTACGCTCTCGTGCTGCCATCTCTATTTTGGTGCAATAATACTATAACATGGCTAGTATCATACATATTTTCTAATATTATAAACACCACATTATCTCGCCATTACTGGGATTGGAACCCAGGACCTCAATTCATCTCGCCGCGCATAAATCTCCAGAAAGACCACAAGATAACACAGAGATCACAAAATGCTACAAAAATACATGCACACGCAAGGAGGAGCAGCCATTTTGTGACGGACCTGTCACAAGTCAGACCTTTTGTTAGGATTCCACCAAGGATTGCATCTATGGACACCCATCATGGTAAAATGACAACATTTGCTACACCAAAATGTAGCATTTGATAGAACTGAGCTGTCAAATTGTAGTACATTAAGAGTGACACCCCTGCTGGCCACACTACGGGCCTAAGCAACAAGCGACCCAATGCGCGGGTGTCGGGAGTAACAAACCAGTTCGGTAATACTAACATAAATATAAGTTTTATTTATTAACAAATTGGTATATAATATATATGTTTGACTGTAAGATATTTATTATATGGGCCTCTGTTTTCAATTGTTAACATGTTGGTGTAAATATTGCCTGAAATAAACGAATATTATTATTTGGTATTTTACGTCTTTCGGTGGAAAAGACCCGACAAACGGACCAGACGGTCGGGTATATAATAAGTGCAAAATGTGCTGAATAAAAATAAATTTTATAAGCTAAATAAAAATGAAAAGGTTCTTTTTTATAAGTTTGTACCTATTTTATGAGTTTAGCATATATTTTACATACTTAAAATGTAGTCAAATATTGACACGGATATTCGAGCGAATTTAAAAAAAATATAAGTTACGTCTCAATTCTTCATACAAATTCTAAAATTATTTATATTTTTATTTCAATCAGAAATAAAGAAATACCAAATCGTCGTCCATTGCTTTCAACACCTGATATAAGTCTGTCCGCTACAAGAGCTCGCGCGTCACTGTGGCTTGCGCCCGCGTTAGGCCCCAGTCACCGCGCATCCAGTGTGGCCGCACACTAAGGGATACTGGCGTGAAGTTATCAATATGTATAAAACTATAAGTTTTTAAACTGGCATGGTCATTAACATTTAAATTAACTTTAGAAACGGGATATTTACCATGTTTTTGACCGTCGTGATCATGGCGCTTGTAACAGTGCCGAAATATCGAGAACTCAAAATAAATCAAAAACATGGTAAATATCCCGTTTCTAAAGTTAATTTAAATGTATAAAACTGTTCCGTTACTGACTGAGTGACAGAGTGACTGAGAGACAACGTACAGCCGTAACTACTGGGCGTAGAGAGCTGAAATTTAGAACATACATTCTTTAGGGGATGTAGGAGTGCACTAAGGAAGGAATTCCTGAAATTCCCACGGGAACGGGAATTATTGGACATTTTAGTTTGTATGAAAAATCTTTTTCATTGAGTGCACGGATATGATACTTGGCATAAAGGTTCTTCAAAAAGTGACTGGTTGTTTTATGAATGGAATTCCCGAAATTTCCACGGGAACGGGAAATATATGATGTTTTAGTTTGTATGAAAAAACCTTATTCCTGGCGTGCACGGATGTGATACTTGGTATAAAGGTTCCGTAATAAGTGTCTGTTTGTATTATGGAAGGAATTCCCGAAATTCCCGCGGGAACGGAAAATATAGGACTTTTGAGTTTATGCGTGTACGAAGTCGCGGGCAAACGCTCGTGTATGTATAAAGTACAAAGCTTTAAAATATAATTTCGCGTTTCAGCCTACGTAGACAACATGGAGAAGGGCAAATTGCGTGAATCTTTACGACACGTGCTGAGCATCGGGCGGCTCGGGAACCAGTTGATGCAGGCCACGCAGCCCTGGGCCTTGCTGAAGGGCAGCGACGAGGACCGGTGAGGATCATGTACATTTAAACTAAACAGAAAAAAATCAAATATAAGACAAAAATTTTCACGATTCATAATTTAAATAAAACTACTTTTTAACCGGATTAATCGCGTATAATTTAGTCTTAAAAATAGATGGAGACTGAAGAATAGATGGAGATGATGTTTAACTTTTTCCACTATCAATCTGACGCCTGACACCTCAGTCGCTCGTGACCACGGGGTCTGCAAAGACACCGAAACATCGAGCTAAAATGTAAAATGTTAAAAAGTAGTTTTAAGAAAAAAAATCTGTTTTAAAATTGGTGTTGTATCAGAAATAATCAAACATTTGCTTGGTGGTAGGATCCCTTCTGGGTCCGCCTGGCTAGCGACCACCCTTTATATAAAGTCTGCCGCCAAATGTTACCGCTCCGGCGGTAATGTGTTCCGGCAATATTGTCTAAAGAGCCAGATCCTTCCTAAACCCGTGTGCTTTCATCTTCGACCTCATCGTCACTTACCATCAGGTGAGATTGAGGTCAAACGCGGGTTTGGCACATATAAAAAAAAAAAAAGAATGTAGACTTAAACTAAACAGAAAAAAAATCTGCTTAAAAATTGGTTTTGTATCAGAAATAATCAACGAATGCAGAGCATTAAAAAAACCGACTACACTAACATTTTTAAATCCTAGTCAAAGCAAGTTTTTAAATCCTAGTTTTTCCATTTCTCACAGCCCAGCAGGTTATTTTTAAATATCACTATTCTAAAGGCCTGTCTCTTCTCCTACAGAACTCGCGCAGAGACCTGTGTGTCTCTCTGTGTGAACGTGGCGTGTCTTCTCAGTCTACTTCTCGCTCCCTATACGCCGGAAGCCGCGAAGAGATTGAAGGAGCAGTTGAATGCGCCGGATCTATTGCTGCAGCCTGAGTGAGTAACTGAATGAAAATACAATATTTTACAAATAAAATAATAAAATAAAATCCCCAGACAATCACACCAACTACATGGCCCCAAAGTAAGCAAAGCTTGTGTTATGGGATACCATGTAGCAAACTAGGGGGAAACCTGGAATATAAATACATAAATAGATAAACACCCAGACACGGAACATTTTTTTTTCTTAATCGGGAATCGAACCCCCAACCACTGGCGTCTGAGGCAGACAGGTTTACCCCATCGCCATAGTGGTCGTCACAAATATAAAAGGTGTTCTTTTTGATATACGATAACTTCGAAGTTTTGCTCCTTACTAAAATATAATACTTTTTGCCAAAGACTATAAGGTTCAAAAGTGCATGAAAATGGGTAATATTGTTTAAAATAAGATTAGAAACAAAACTTGAAAGTTCCCCATGTTTCCTCTGTATGAATTTCTTTTTATTCAAGGTCAAACGTCAAAAAAAGAGATTTTCAAAATTTGCAGAAAAACGGTAAGTTCGATCATAAAAATATCTGGACAAAATTGTAGATCATAACATTATCTACAAAAAATATTTCATTACTTTTTTTGCTACAAGCCACCGTTTTTGAGATATAACGATTAAAAAATTGTAAAAGCTATTATCGTCAAAACAAGCACACGTTTCTGCGCCACCTATGAGGTAGTGTACTTGGCGCGTTTTTTTAAAAGTTGTTGCCTATTCCATTAGGTCATGGTCAGTTGTCATCATGTTTATTTTGAAACTACAACAAAGTAATGGATATTAGTCAAGATTGAAAATATAAAAGCAATTAAGTTTAAAAAAAGTAGTGAAAATCCGAGTCGTACCTTTCGAATTCTTCTTTTGGTTCCTTTTCTTGATCGTTTTGTTCTTGTCCTTCTTGTTATTCTTCATCTTCATCCTGAGTATATGTTAACTGCTTTAATAGCGATGTATCGCATGTCTCGTCATTGAATTAAAAGGATCCTCCACTGTTTGTGGGTGCAATATTAGAGCACGACCGACCTTGACAATTGTACACGCTAGACACAAAACAGACCGACTTTTTTTGCAACCACATTTAGCACTGCACCCCTTTTGCCCCAATGCAGAATAACTTATATTAACAAATCATATAAAGTCTTATTTCAGCGAAACCTATGTTATTTAAAGTACTTTCTCTTGATGTCCCACAGCGTTGGGACGCCCTGTACTTTGGTTATATACTTGTTTGTTATGACTTGTTTGTTACGGAGGAAATTATGACTGAAATATTTATTTTTCTTTCCTTCCTTGTTTAAATACTCTGGTCCCAGTTTGTCATGTTCGTGTTGTGCATCCATAGCTCAATGCACTTACTTCGTAAGCAATTTGGTTGTGGCATGACATTGTCTCTCACAATTAGCTGTCTTGTGTTTGTTTTTTTTTTTCATGTCACTATTAATTTGTGCTGTATGTACCTATTTGTATTAAGTCGTATAATCCTGACTGAAAAAGAGTGCCGCGAGTTTTTCTTTTACTCTTGGTCTACTATAATATCTTATTCAATAACTATCAACACCTTGTTAAAGCCGAAGTACAAAATTGGGACGTCATTAAGCGGCCATTCGATGGTCTTATGATGAATAAACATTTTTCATTTCATTTCCAGCACCCCCACTCTAATGCAGTTGATCCCGGCGGGTCACGCGCTGGGCACCCCCACCCCTCTGTTCTCTCGCCTGGACCCGGCCGCCATCGACCGGCTGAGAGACAAGTACGCGGGGTCGCAGGCGGACCGGGCGGCGAAGGTTAGCTCGCCACGCTTTATATATTTTACTAGCTTTATCCCGCAACTTCGTATGCGCTTAACTACCCTTCTCGTGGAAATTTCAGAAACTATACAACCAGACACCCACTGAAAGAACCTTTATACCAAGTATCACACCCATGCACTCAAGGAATAAGTTTTTTTCATACAAACTAAAAATCATATATTTCCCGTGCCCGTGGGAATTTTGGGAATTCCTTTCATAATACAACCAGACACACATTGAAAAACCTTTACACCAAGTTTCACACCGGTGCACTCAAGGAATAAGATTTTTCATAGAAACTAAAAAGTCCTATATTTCCCGTTCCCGTGAGAATTTCAGGAATTCCTTCCTTAGTGCACCCCTACATCCTCTAAAGAATGTATGTTCCAAATTTCAGCTCTCTACGCCCAGTAGTTACGGCTGTACGTTGTCTGTCAGTCACTCAGTCAGTAACGGAACAGTTTTATATATATTGATATGATATAGACGACCGGCTGGTGTAGCGGTAACATACATTGCCTTCTATGCCAGAGGTCCTGGGTTCGAATCCCGGCGGCGGCGGATATTTGTTTGATGAACACAGATATTAGTCGTCAAGTCATGGATGTTTATTTGTTTATTTAAGTTTATTCTAATAAAAAATATGTATTTATTCAATATGTATGTGTCTATATTTCTTAAGTATATCGGTTATCTAGTATCCATAGCACAAGTTCTTTAAGAAACTTAATTTGGGCTAGATAATGTTGTGTGAGTGTCAGAAATATTTATTTATTATTATTATATTCAGCTGCTTTTAGTTTTCTAATTTTTATGTGTACTGAAGCAGTGTAAGGGTGGCTACGCACTACATCTAAGGTTGTTATCCATACTGTTTTAAACAGTATTATACTATTTTTCACTACATTATGATGTTTACTGTTGAACACAAATAAAGTCCTGAACTGGGAGTGAAAGAAAAACGTAGAATGTGCCAGCTGCTTATCTTCCCGGGCATACTATAAAAGTCAGTTAAGGGACAGAGGTTTTAAAGGCGTTTTTGTGGGCGATCGGCTGACCCCCTGTCACTGCAATAGTCTCTCTCCATCTTTATAATACCTCAAAATTTGTCAAACGTGACATCAGATGGTCTTGTAACCTCTGGTGTTCTGCCTACCCCGTAAGGGCTACAGGCGTGACGTTATGTATGTATTTTTTAATAAACATACCACAGAAACTAAAACATGAATATAAACGTTAATAACTTAAACCCCCCCCCCGCAGAAATCGGCCCCATCCATCAAAGACCTAGAACTAGCCATCGCCGTACAAGCGGACAAGGTGCGACAAATGAAAGCAACTACAAAAGACAAGGCGGCGTGGCAGCCACTAGTGGACGTATTGCTGGACCTGAAGAAGCAACTTGTGGAGGCGCAGACCAAGCCTAAAGCTGGCACTGTCAGTGTCGGAGAACTGGAAAAGGCAGTAGCTGAGCAGGTATGTTGGTTAATGTTGACCTGTTGCTTCTATGCTGAACTAGGAGCGAAAGAAAAACATAGAATGTGCCAGCTGCTTCTCTTCCCGGGCATACTGTAAAAGTCAGTTAAGGGACCGAGGTGTTACGGGAGGCTTTTTTTGTGGGCGATAGGCTGACCCCCTGTCACTGCAATAGTCTCTCTTCACTATTATAATGCCTCCTAATTTGTCAAAGGTGATATCAGATGGTTTTATTACCTCTGGTGTTCTGCCTACCCCATACGGGATAAAGGCGTGAAGTTATGTATGTATGTATGTTGACCTGTAATGAGACAGGGTGACTGGTGACTAATTTTAGATATTGAAGGAGAGCACTCGTGCTCCATTCTCATCATAATTATGTAATTGAAGTAGGTACTTAATTTTTTAGCAGAATTCCCTAAAAATAAATAAAGAGTTTTAATATTCTGTGTTGATAACGCCGTGTGTACGTCCGTACCAGTGTAACCATGCATTGCGTAATGAGTTCTTTAACTTTTAGATAAGTTTACTCAGTAAATAACTAATATTTATTTTTTATTTCACTTTTTTTCTTCATATATGATCTCAAACTATCACGTCTTTGAATTCCGAAAGTGACCCTCCAGTCTCCCTGTAGATACTCGTAGATATATGTGCCACGTGGCATGGAAAACTGTCTGTACTCCGATAAATAATTAAATGCAGTAAAACTACAGTTCCAGTGTGCCCAGTTTAGGGAAGAAAAAAATAGTGACGTGGTTTAGGTGAACGAATGATTTTTTTAATAATAATATCGTCAAATTGAGAGGGAAAAAAAAACATTTTGACTCACAAAATATTTTATACTTTCATTTCCTCATTGCTAGAGATGGGATACTTCAAGTTACTTATTATTTCGTTGATTTTAAAAAATAGGAAAAAATCTAATTGTACTTGCTGTAACCGTTTTAAAGCACTAGGAATGTTTTGTAATTAAATATTTTCATTAAAGTTGCTGTAAAGATAAACTACACACCGCTAATTCACATATTAATTCAATTCAATTCAATCATTTTATTTCGGATCATGTCCATATGTGTTAGTTACAAAAACCTTACTACCTATGTTAGTGCTACATGAAATTAAGAACAACAGCAAATAATTAAATAGTTCTAGGTGAAATCCAAATCAATTCATACAAAGAGGTAAATTCAATAGTTATAGGTTGCACGAATACAAGTCAAACAATTGGTAATAATTAAAATAAGACTTCAAATAAATTAATGTCGACAAATAATTTTATAAGCATTATATTAGGTATTGAATAAAAATTAACATTATTATCTATACTTAATATATAAAGCTGAAGAGTTTGTTTGTTTGTTTGAACGCGCTAAGCTCAGAAACTACAAGTGGGATTTGAAAAATTCTTTTTGCATTTGATAGCCCAACTCTTGAGTTATAGGCTATATTTTATCCCGAAATTCTCAAAAGTTACGCGGGTAAAACCGCGCGCGGTGGCTAGTTAACTAATAAGATAAGGAAAGACGTACATGCATTCTCATCCAGCTTTCAAGCATCAGTGAGTCCCGGCGGCCGGGGCAGTCGCGGGCTTGATAGCGGTGAACCCGACCGTCTGTGCACTGCAGCACATTAGTTTAAAATGTTATCCCAAAGCAATGAAAAAGTACCATTCAGTTTCAATCGTTCCCATTTTTGTTTTTAACATCTCGAACTGTTAGTTTACTGTTTACTTTGAATTACTTGCCAAGATACAGAGCAGTTTTTTAGTTTATTCAAAAGTAAAACTACTTACTATAAAAAGTTATTTTGCTAATTCCGCGACTTGTACTTGCACTAGTGATGCAGGATTTTCATGCGTAGGTTCACCGCCCTCCCTCCCTCAAGCAAGAAGCAAGACATGCCATGAACACACACCTGGAAACCCACACCACAAGCTATCGCCGACACGTGTTTCGCTTCAACCAGAAGCATCCTCAGGGTGCAACGACCACCACCGAACTGAACCACCGTTGAGGGAGGGCGGTGAACCTACGCATGAAAATCCTGCATCACTAGTGCAAGTACAAGTCGCGGAATTAGCAAAATAACTTTTTATAGTAGTTGTCATGGATTTCCGCAAAGTAACGCCTGATTCAATCAATTAAAACTACTTACCTATACCATTGTATTTACATCTATTTATTTCATATGTTAATGTTAATTTTTAATATTACATTATACTCAGGCCGACAAAGTGCGACAAATAAAGGCGTCCACCAAAGACAAGGCGGTCATTCAACCCGCGGTGGACAAACTGTTGGAGTTGAAGAAGCAACTCGCGGCCGCACAAAGCAGCCAGCCTACCAGTAACGTTGGCAATGGATTAAACGCTGCTGAATTAGAAAAAGCTGTTGCCGAACAGGTAATTACCTTCTTATTATGCGCGTGCAATACTCAAATTAATTACACAACACAATATACAGTATTCTTTTAAGTTTTTGCATTAAATAATGCTCAATTGTTCTTAAATAACTGCTAAATCAAATAAAATGTAGTTTAGCTGCAAATATTTACATCTAGATGGAGCTACGTTAGCAATATAAGGGAAAACAGATTACACTAAGCCCCAATTTTACCGATGTAATAAAACGCGATCAATTCGAGTTGAACTCAGATTACATATTAAAACGAGTTCCGCCTTCAAGTTTCGTTTTCATCGACATAAAAAAATCTTAGATTAGCTTAAATCTGGATTAGTGCCTAAACGTCCGATTTTCGCCGTTTAGCGTGTTAAAACGCGTTTAGGAGCTGCCTGCTGTCATTGCCAGTGTGTCATATGAAACTATTTGTTTATAAAAAGCCATTTTTTCGAAGTTATATTAAATTTATGACGACTGTATGACGACCGGCTGGTGTAGCGGTAACATACATTGCCTTCTATGCCAGAGGTCCTGGGTTCGAATCCCGGCGGCGGCGGATATTTGTGTGATGAACACAGATATTAGCCGTCAAGTCATGGATGTTTATATGTTTATTTAAGTTTATTCTAATAAAAAATATGTATTTATTCAATATGGATGTGTATATATTTCTTAAGTATATCAGTTATCTAGTATCCATAACACAAGTTCTTTAAGAAACTTAATTTGGGCTAGATAATGTTGTGTGAGTGTCAGAAATATTTATTTATTTATTTATTTATATTTCTCCGTATTTGTTTATGGGTTAAAAGGGAAGGGAGAATTGTTTATACAGGGTTGATTTGTGGTCACCGGCCAAATTTTTTATACACAATAAGTATCATTTATAGAAACGATTTTTGCAAAAAAAAGTATTTATTTTTTTTACAAGGAAATTAATATATCCGCTAACATGTTAAGCTAAGCATGGTCACACTAAATAACCATTAAAATAAAGTCGACTACGCGCTACTACAAAGCTTCTCGTAGTACTACGTCGTACTATTAACAATAAAGTGCCGCGTCGTAGTAGCTATTTTCATCAGCAGCGACTATTTTCAAAAACGTTTGTGGTTCCATATTTCTACTTTTTGTACTAGGCGACGCTAAAATAAATATGCAGGTACGTTTATATTGTATCAAAGAAACTAACATTTAAATTTGGCTGGTGACCAAAAAACAACCCTGTATTTTTGTGATTTATTTATAAAGTTAAAGTTTGTTAGAACTAAAATGAAAAGAGCCTTGGCACTAGCTTTTGGCGAAGATTTTGATGAGGATGATTTTGTTGTTCGTCGCTCCAGATGGATACGCGAGAGAGAAGAACGGTTCGACACTCTTGATGATAAAGATTTTGTAACTAGATTTCGTGTTAAATTAATGTACAATTTAAAATGGCAGGGTTTTGATAAGCTTAGTGATTACTCTACTTTAGTATACGTAATGTCCTCTGTGCTGAGTGCTTACTATTAATGATATTACATATATTTCAGTTGTTTTGTAAATAAATATTGTAAATAAATCGAAACATTTGTATATATAAATTTTGTACATCTAGTACTAATAATTAAAAATATCATGATCTGATTTTCTTATTTCGTCATTTGAGAAGGATTTTTTTTATAGCAACACTTTGAACGCATCGTTATTTCGTTCAATCCTAGTCATAGGTGTAACAGCTAAACTAAGTTTTATGAAACGAGAATACAACGAAGCCCATGAAATCCGTGACACGTAAATCGCGATCAAAACTAGCTTCTGATCTTGTTCTGATCAAATCTGAGATTTCGCAATCTCGGATCGAAAGGAAATCGGTGAAATCCCCCCTAAGGGCCGATTTCGATTCCTTTCGATCCGAGATTTACAAATCTCAGATCTGATCAGAACAAGATCAGAAGCTTGTTTTGACGCGATTTACGTGTCACGGATTTCATGGGTTTCGTTGTATTCTCGTTTCATAAAACTTAGTTTAGCTATAACACCTATGACTAGGAATGAACGAAAGAATGATGTCGGTGAAAAAGAAACTTGGAACTCGTTTTAACATGTAATCCGAGTTCAACTCGAATTGATCGCGTTTTATTACATCGGTAAAATTGGCACTAAGTAATTTCGATGGCGTGTCGCCAGGGCCCGGTAGCTCAGTGGAAGAGCTCTCGTCCGGCAAGCGAGCGGTCCCAAGTTCGTGGTTCGGGTGATTTTATTTAGCATATTTTTTTTCAGTTATTTAAATATACAGTAATTTTTAACAGAAAAGATTATTTTTCACGGCAAATATTTCGCCCTTATAAATAATAAACCCTCATTAATGGACATCTTTGCAGTAAAGACTAATATAACAAAAGGTGATCTTATCACTAAAATTAACCTCTTCCAGACAACATTACTCAAATGATTATTATTGTTAAATGTAATAACTAATAATTGTTGCTAGATTCATACTTCTTTAATCTTTAAATACGATATAATATTACATGCACTAATAAATGTCTCCTATATCCTACTAATATTATAATTGTAATATTATAAAGTGAGGACCAATAAAGGTCGTCTCAAAAGTTAATATAGCAAAGTCATTTATAACTCTTCTTGCGAGATTTAATCGACGTACAACGACATCTATCGAATAAAACGCAAACTAAAATTTTGTATATTTATAAAGTGAAAGTTTGGATGGATGGATGTTTGTATGTCTGGATGTTTTTTCCTCTATCATGGCAAAACGACTTAAGGGATTTGGATCAAATTTAGCATTGTGATAGTTTACAGTCTGGAATAGCAAGTAGGCTAATTATTATCTCGATATTCCCGCGGGATTTTAAATGGCGCGGGATTTTAATTTAAATATAAATAACTGAAAAAAAGGTAAGCGGAAGGTCCCAGGCTCGAGTCTTGGGTGATTTAAATTAGCAATTTTTTCAGTTATTTAAGCATAAGTGAGCATTATTAAATGCAAAAACTTAAAAATATTACTGAACGTCTTCTATTCCATCTTCCATGTCTTGGCACATTTGTATTTTTGAAAGTTTGTGTTCTAAGCACTTCTGACTATAGAGTGAAGAGAGTTTATTCCGTCGGCTTTTTTCCTCTCCCAAAGTAGAGAGAACTTTAGATTCTACTTTTAATTTGTTTAGTAAAGCCGAGGTAGTATATTGTGACGTTCATACTAAACATCATCGAATGGATTGTTGAATTGATATTTTCATCATCATCATCACAACTCTTTGTAATGAGCCCACTGCAGGGTATGAGTCTCTCCCCTGGGTGATGAGGAGGTTTATATTTTATCATAATATAATTTTTCAGGCGGACAAAGTGCGACAAATAAAAGCGTCCACCAAAGACAAGGCGGTCATTCAACCCGCTGTAGACAAGCTATTGGCGTTAAAGAAGCAGCTTGCAGCTGCACAGAGCAATCAGCCTACGACTGGCAACACCACAGCACTCAGTGTTGCCGAGTTAGAGAAGGCGGTTGCCGAGCAGGTGATTGCCTTATTTATAAGTCTTCTGATTAATACTCGTGAAGGCCAAGGAATATATTGGGCCGTATCTTTTATATATACAGGGTTGTTTTTTGGTCACCAGCCAAATTTAAATTTTAGTTTCTTTGATACAATGTAAACGTATCTGCATATTTATTTTAGCGTCGCTCAGTACAATTCCTTGATAATACTACGACGTAGTACTGCAAAATGTGTTTATTGTTACAAAGAAAAACATAGGGCGCAGGTACAAAAACGCAACAAAATACGTTTTTTTTACTGTCAACAAATTTTAAAACTGCCTTCCTCCATTTGTATACTTACAAGTTACACCTATGCACATCACATATTCTAATAAAACAATTCCTAAGCCTTTTAAACTCAGTCGGATATTTCTTGAGCCGCTGTTAATTCCGCTCCACAGTTCGCTTGCATTCTATGTTGGTTTGGCATATATTCTGTTTAGGACACCCTCAATAAAAAATCAAGAGATTTATGCCACCGAAGTGACCACAAGATGGGCCCAGATCGTCCTATTCGACTTCTTGGAGGCTTGTCCAAACGTCCCGAACGTATCTGCACTGCCATTCTATGTTATAGATATTGCTATCAAGTTTAGCTATTTCGGTCTTATTAGAAATAGAAATAATAGAAATAGAAATAAAGTTTATTATCTCAAAATAAAAAAGTTTACAAACACAGAAAAATAACACAGAAAAATAATTAAACACAATTTGAGACAATAGGCCATGCCTCAGCATAATGCTACTGGAAACAATTTTTTCCAGTCGCGCTGGTTTTCAGGCACAGCCGTGGTACACTACTTTAATTATCATTAAGTCCATTCGAAGACATCGATTATTTAAATCTGTATTGTATATATATATATATATATATATGCAATAAATAAAAAAATTAAAAAAAATACAATATTAACAAAATCTACAGAATTTACTAGACGAAATGTACAAAATCTACAAAAAAATACAATATCTACAGATACATTGATATGCCCACTCCGAACTATATAATTTTGTTGACAATTGTCTTTATAATTCAATTAAAAATGTTGAAAATAAATATTATAAAAGTAATAAATCAAATACATATTAATATATTCCTTCTATAAAAATAAATATAAATAGTAGGTACTAAATATTATAAATAACTATTATAACTAATAATATTACACACCATAAGTTTATTATTATTGTTTGTTAATATTTATCCATTCTATGCAAATGGCAATAAAGTATTTGAATTGAATTGAATTGAATTTATTTTAAACATAATATGTTGTGACCGATCTTCTCTCGTCTCGTAAAGATTCTCTAGCTGCCAGCTATGAATGTTATGAAGGAGATACCCACCACTCCTACAGTGCGTAACTTCATAAGACTTTATTAAAAAAAGTCGAGATTTTCTCTGTTTTTTTTCCAACATTTTCTTTGTTACCCCCGAAATATTGTTGTTTTACTCTACATCATTATGATACCTCCAAATTCGTGACATCAGATGGTTTTATAGCCTCTGGGGTTCTGGCTACCACATAAAGGATACAGGCGTGAAGCTATGTATGTATACATTTGTACATTTAAATTATACTAATGTGTCTAACAAAAGCGTTTTAAGGTTTCTTGCAAATTTTTATTAATTGGTGTCCATATTTATATGGATCGGACTATCACACCAAATACATGGCCCAAAAGTAAGCATAGCTTGTGTTATGGAATACCATGTAACGAACTAGGGTAGAACCTAGAATATAAATCCATAAATAGATAAACACCCAGACACGGAACTTTTTTTTTTGTTTCATGTGGGAGTCGAACCCGCAACCACTGGCGTCTGAGGCAGATAGGTTTACCCCATCGCCAAAGTGGGCGTTAAGTAGATATGGACACGATAGTGACACGGATAGTTCCACTTTGCTAAACTTGACATACTTTAACAGGGAGACAAAGTGCGACAAATAAAGGCGTCCACCAAAGACAAGGCGGTCATTCAACCCGCGGTGGACAAACTGTTGGAGTTGAAGAAACAACTTTCGGCTGCTCAGAGTAGTCAGCCCACTACCGGCAACACCACAGGACTTAGTGTTGCTGAACTAGAAAAAGCAGTTGCCGAACAGGTAATATTTATATTCTTTACGAGCTTTTTCCCGCAACATCGTATGCGCTAAACTGAGGGTAGTAAGAAGCTTGTAAGAGCTTGTAAGAAGTCACAAAGCGCTATAAATAAAAAATAAAATAAAAATCGTTTATTTCAGACAATTATCATAGTCCATACACAATATAAAAATTATAGTTTAGAAATTATCATAAGCACTTAATATATTAAAGATAGAAAAAAAACCAGATCAATTAAACAAAATAAATAGGTATAACAAATTTGATAAAATGAAGATTAAATTTACCCACGAAAACAACACCCTAATTATAAAATTATATATTATATTAAAATTTGATAAATATATTTCATTTCATTATTACAGAATTAATTTGAATTTAGGCAAATGTCAAGATTAACAAATTAGGTACACAAATTATAAAATTATAAAATTAAATAGTAGATCTATCTTGATAGGGATCACTAACCTTAAGAATTAACTGAAGGTTAGTGGTAGTAGTTCTGGTAGTTTTAAACTTTGCGTGAATAGGTTTCTTGTTGGTGAATAAAAACATTGTGAACATCTCTTTTCTTAAATAAATTCTACCTTCGACCGTTCTATAACTTAAATTGGAGTTCTTGTTGTTAAATTCATACTTCTTTGTGACCTAGGGCGACAAAGTGCGACAAATAAAGGCGTCCACCAAAGACAAAGCGGTCATTCAACCCGCGGTGGACAAACTGTTGGAGTTGAAGAAGCAACTCGCGACCGCACAGAGCAACCAGCTGAGTTCCGGCAATGACGTGAAACTCAGTGTTGCCGAGTTAGAAAAAGCTGTTGCCGCACAGGTAAATAAATAACGAGATAAGAAAAATACTAAATAAATTCGTCCCGACCGGAGATCGAATCCGGATCTTCCGCATAATAATAATAAATAAATAAAGAAAAACTCCAGAGTAAAGCACCCATCCGGCAAACGGAAGTCCCAGGTTCGATTCCTGAGGGGTAATTCAGCTAATTTATTTCTTATCAAAATGACATTGGGATAGAACCGTCTCCTGATCACCATCGTCAATAGGAAAAAAGAGGACATGACATAACTACGAAAAAACGTGCCTGTTTATTCAGAAATAAAGATGACGGCTTGCCGTCGTATTCATAGTTTTTCTTGGAGCAGCCTAACACACTGCATCTAACCATGATAATGGCAGTATTATGCAAGGTTCTGCACTATAAACAACAACGATTTCACATAAAAACACTTAAATTTTCATCAAAGTTTGCAAAAAGCAAGTCGTTATGACAACTTACGTACTTGTTGACTGTGTCGTAACATGGCGACTGGCCGCATTGTTGTCATTTAAGGCAATGATAATGAAATGAAATGAAATGAAATGTCTTTATTTGCCAGGAAATTGGTACATTTTAGGTCTTAAAAGTAAATAAAGTTTCACAAGATCCTACCAACAGGTGTTGGTGTGCAAAATTTGGTGAAATACAATAATTTTTATATAAAAGTACTGTTGTCCTTTTTTACGTACGTTTACACTCTTAAGTTAAAAAGAGAAGCCCATATATTTAAAATAACGACTTTAATGACGACTAGAAGTCGTCGTGGCGCCGTGGTTACTGTGCATATCAAACGATATCGCAGGTGAAGCGCGCTCGGCGCGGCCAGTGTTAGGATGGGTGACCGCCGACCATTCATTTCTCACAAAGACTTCCGTGCTTCGGAGGGCACGTGAAACAGTCGGTCCCGGGTGCTGTATACTTGTATACAGTAGTCGTTAGGGTTTGTCAGAAGCCATTTCGGCACCCTGAAATATCTGACATCCACCAACCAGCACCGGGCCAGCTCGGTGGATTGCGGCCTAAACCTCCTTGTCACCCAGAGGAGAGACTCATAGCCCTGCAGTGGGCTCATTACACGGAGTTGTGATGATGAAGATGAACGACTTTAATGCCGAGTCCTTTGTTTCTTTAGTCATTGCCTGATCGCAATAATATTCCAATGTCATAGGAAAATGTCAAAATGGTATTCACGTTATTTTTAGTATGGACATTAGTGATACGACCGGCTGGTGTTGCCTTCTATGCCAAAATTCAAAATTCAAAAAGTTTTAGTCATCTTAGGAATTTCACAAAACACTTGATGAAGTCAGTCATCACATACTTCGGCTTTAACTAGTTGTTGATAGTTGTTAAATAAGATATTACAGTAGACAAAGAGACAAAAAAAGCCGGCGGAAAAAAACTCTTGGCACTCTTTTTCAGTCAGAATTATCAAATTAATACAAATAGGTACAGTACAAATTGACCGTGACATGAAAAAAAAAACAAACACAAGACAGCTGATTGTGAGAGCCAATGTCATGCCACAACCAAATTGCTTACATAGCAGATGCAATGAGCTATGGATGCACAATACGAACATGACATACTGGGACCAGAGTATTTGAACGAGAATGGAATAAAATAGTCATAGTATCATTAGCAACAAGACCTGGCACCGCTAGCAGCACCCGTTCACGAGTTAACGCAAGCACCAGCCATCACCCTCCTCAACCATATTTTAGGGAAGAGGGTGACCCGATACCCGACGCTGCCACTAGCCATGCCGCCTGAGGGAGCATGACGTTCTTGCTGTTGTCTTGACAAGAAAGTAAGTGGTGGGACAGTCACCAGCATGTCATATATTACCGCACAGCCAAGCTGTAAACAAAATTACTAAGTAATTGGAAACTTTTAGAAATATCCTGTTGTGCTTAATCCCATGCCTTTTTATCATCTAAGTAATCTTTAGTTTTATAATAAGCTTTTCGAGATAGAGTGTTTTTAATGATTGATTTAAATTTATTGAATGGCAGGGATTGAATTGACTTCGGAATTCTGTTATATATACGTATTGACATTCCAATAAATAATTTGCTGCTTTTAGCCAGCCTTAATTTAGGAAACGCTAACTTATGGTCGTTCCTAGTTCTTACAGAGTAATTCGTATCATGATCAGGGGTCCTGGGTTCGAATCCCGGCGGTGGCGGATATTTGTGTGATGAACACAGATATTAGTCGTCAAGCCATGGATGTTTATATGTTTATTTAAGTTTTAAAATATGTATTTATTCAATATGTATGTTTAGATATTTCTTAAGTATATCAGTTATCTAGTATCCATATTGCAAAATTTAAAAAAGGCTTATGTTCAACTGCCAAAAGTTACGTTCCTTAAAATTAGTACTTGTGAACCAAAATTTGTCATCCTATTTTACAATATAACGTGACCCATATACGGTAAGTAACTATATAGGTCAAATAAAGAATCTAATATCATAAAACATATTGTTTCATGAAAAAATTGTGAAAAGGTGAATCAAAAATGCCTTAGACGCGCATATACAATGTATAAGTACATTTTTGGATGTTATCTATTTTAATTTTCTTAAATATATCAATCTGACAGTACCTATTCGTGCAAAGTTTCACTTAATTTAGTCATTGTATTTGCAAGATACGCTTTTTTGCTTACTATGGTAAAAACAATAAAATATGGACAAAAACGAACAACGTACTGTGATTATGTACCTCTGCCTGAAAAAAATGTCTACAAAGATTTTTGTTAGACATTAGGGGATTATGCTTTATCCTTATCAATGGTCGCTTACTGGGATTCTGAATTGATGACCTATGAAGACAATCAGGCCACAGTGACACCTATAACTTCCGTTACAGATGAAAATGTCAAAAAGTTCAGAAAATGTTTCCGGAAGATAGACGAATAACCGTAACATCTTTAGTCAAGACTTCATTTGACATCATTCTACAGATTTTAGAATTAAAATAATTAAATGAATTCATAAATTATAATAATCAAATTAATTAATAAATTATAAAAATAATTGGATTAATAAATACTTCTGAACTTCACACAACATTATGTAGCCCAATTTAGTTCCTTGAATAATTTGTGATTTGCATAGTACACACATATACCTATGTATAATCATCACACATATTTATAACACAAAATAATATACTGAAATAGACGATAAACATCCTTAACAGCTAATATCTGTGTTCATCACAAAAATATCTACCGGCACCGGGATTCAAACCCAGTTTTGGCCTCGAAGACCACTACACCAGCCGGTCGTCAAATTATAAACGTAATCTTTTTGTCTAAATCATAAACAAAATAACGAAATATGCGTACCTAGTAAAAATATTCATAACTTTAATTGCTACCTTTTACATAAATCGTCCACTATGACGACTCTTTCAGGTTCGTAAATTTTCGCAAATGTACGTTTCAACGGTCAATGATGTTATTGTTACTGCGTGTTGTCTAGCCAATGAGCGACGTGCGTTTACAAATGAAATAAATCACATTTTTATCATTTTCAAAGAAAACAAAGGTCGTGTGCCGCTTTTCAAAGAGATTTTGTTTGAAGTTACTCTTCTATGCTTTTTTCGTCCACTGTTATGGGTACTAGAATACCTACGTGAAGGTATTATATACGGGTGGCGGGACACCCTATACAACGTGTAACAAAATGGAGAGATAAAACTTAAGGGTTAGCTTCTATACCATAATTAGAATATACAGTAAAAGAATTAGAATGATCAGTGCTGGTATAGACTTTCATATAAATATATTTAATTATTTTACAACAAAATATTTTGACAACCCTAGACAATCTAATAAGCTAAAACAAGACTTGTGCCACAGACCTTATGACCTTTTCCGCACCGGCTGAACTTTGTAGTATCTGTCTTAGTTACCTATCACTTTATTTTTTACGCCTTCTGTTATCGAATAGATTTCATCAAAAGCTAACAGCTGTTTTTAGGGTTGACACTTAGATATTTTGATCTAAACTTTAAAACTTGTTTTTCGGCCGAACCGTAAGGATAGAAAATTTATGTTACTGTTACTTATAAACTACATCACCAAACATACAATTCCCTTAAGTATCATATCTTCATTATCTTACACGTTGTATAAAAGGCCCACATGTCTTAACTAATGTATCTTTCAGGGCGACATAGTCCGACAACTAAAGGCGTCGACTAAGGACAAGGCGGCCTGGCAACCCGCGCTCGCCGTCCTGCAGGACTTGAAGAAGAAGTTAGCTGCCGCACAGTGAGGGGAGCTTCAGTATGGGGATGCATGAGTAGGGGGATAACACGAAGGCGTGGAGGACAGATAATGAATAACTAATGATGAGGAAAGAAAGGAATGTGGGGATAGTCAATACTGAAGTGGGTGGTCAAGGAATTAATACATAATTTCGTAAATAAATGTGACCACTGATTATAATTTATTTATAAAATCTTATTAAAAAGAACTTCATTTATCATAGTTGTTTAGCAACTAAAACTTTTCAATTTGAAATTTGAAATGTACTTAATGATTATAGTTACCTACCTAATTTATAAATTACTGAAAATTTCGAACATACAGTCTGTATTAGATTTTATTGAATTTAATTTCATTCAATAACGTTTCGGTGACTATTACGTTTCGCTTTTAATAGTCAATTATATTTTAATTTCGAAAAAAAAAAATTAATATTTTTAATAAATTAAAATTTCAAAATTATTCTCTATGAGTAAAATTTAAGATTAACCTACATTTTATGACTGCATACAATTAGATGAAAATGTTTTTATTACTTGCTGTGTCAGTCATCAACTTAAATTTTGATCACTAGGAAGAATTTTTTAGATTTTAATTTATGAAAAAATTTAAAAAATATATATTTTTCTCGTTAATATGACCCACTCATCAGTCTTAATCTGCTTTTAAAATATTATTGACTATTATAAGGCGACCCTAAATATAATAAATTATTGATAAGTACAATGCCCAAAGTAGACTTGCAACTATGTGACCCTAACTTTAAGTTCGTAGCTTAAATGTTTTGACAAATGTCTTAAAACTTCATATTAAAGTCAAATAATTGTCGTCCTTTTTAGCATAAGATGTATCTCTGTATGTATTAAAGATGTCTTCTGCGTTTTCAGTATAAATTTGTATAAAGAGGAACTTATTTATTTGACTGTGTTTTTGTGAAAACATGCGTTCAAGTGTGTGAAAGCAATAAATACAGGCGCAACGAAGTTTGTGTTTTATTTCACTGTTTTTTTTTATTATAGTTGAGACGTTTGTTTTTTTTTCCATAACACCTGATGGTATGCGACACGGCTGGTAATCTCCATAGTGTATATTAGCATCAGTCTATGGATATTGTCCATGGGCTCACATAATTATATTGACACTTGACTGCTTGAATTGGTTGAATAGTTTGATTGAATTGAAAGTTTCAATTCGAATTGAACAATCTTCGTAGAGATTGACACAATAACAATCTTTGTGAATTGATGTGTAAAGGAATTTAATTATAAATAAATTATAAAAATATTGTATAAGTTGTGAAAATTGTGTTACCCTTATGTGAATTTCCAAGAAAATATACCAAAGGAAGTACCTAACTATAACTCAACAATACCTGAAATATACTGACAGCGAGGACTGAAATTATATACCTATATTGGATTTGTAAGTGGATTGTCAGAAAAAAATATTTAATCACACCACATTGTCTAGCCTAAATTAAGTCTCATTAAGAACTTGTGCTATGGATACTAGATAACGGATAAATAAACTTAAGAAATATATAAACACATAGATATTTTTTATTTTTTATATAGAAAAACATCCAGACCCATATTTATTTATTTGTAAATTTTATTATTTGGCAAAGGAAATACCTTTAGGCATAACATACTAAGAAAGTTCTTTGCCATGTCCGTAGAAAAAAAAACTGCTACATCTCATTGTGTAGAATAACATTTTAAAAAAAACAAGCTGTCAAAATCAATATGTGAGCCTCGTATAGACCGACATCTATGACAAGGGAGTTGTCCGTCTGAACTTGTTCTCCTTATTAGTCTGTGGTATGCGAATATGAAGTATAAGTACAATAAGTAAGTAAATAATACACGTCCATCCATGAGAAACCTATTCACTCGACACCCGACACTGAAATTACCAGGACTAGTGGTCAGGAAAAGCAGATTCAGACAGTTCATACTAAACCTTGGTTGGCGACTCGTATCAAAAAGAAACTGTCAAAGTCAACTATCACTATCAAAAAAAAAGAATTAGATTTAAATCTGAATTATTAAAGGTTTTTGTTCAAAAAAAGCACTTCAACATTATATGTATATATTTATGTAGCATACCACTATGTTTATAATAAATTATGAAGATTAAAACAACATTATAGTTATAGTACTTATTTTATTTAAGTGACTACTTACTATCCTTATACCTCAGGCACTTACTTATCTATAATATTTTAATGACATCTATTTTAAGCTATACCTAGTCGGGTCATGAGTTCTGTCAAAAACTTTTAATGTTATTACTGATACACCTTCTGACAATTACTGAAAAATTATATATGAAATGAAAGGTTATTAAATGTACAATATAATTTTAATTACATTATTCGAAATGCCCTCCCCCATTTTGGACACATGTCCTTAATCTACGCGGCCAGTCATCGGTCGCTGCACGCACCACATTCATATCTATTTCTGCCGCTGCTTTAACCAGAGATGCTCGTAGAGACTCAAAATTTTAGTGAGGTTTAGCACAGACTTTCTCCTCCAAATATTGCCTTATCTTGTAGTCCAGTGGGTTTAAGTCTGGACTAGAAGAGGGCCAGTCTTCATGCCGGATAAAGTCAATTTCGCGGGCGGTCAACCAGTCTTGCGTGCTTCGTGCCTTATGAGTCGGTGCAGAGTCCTGTTGGAATGTCCAATGTCTGTTCTTGAACATTTTTTGAGAAAGAGGTTCCACTGTGTTTGTCAGGACAGTATTTTGATAAACCACGGCACTGGTTCTCACACCTTTTTCACAGAAAAACACCTCAGTTATGCCTGAATATGAGACTCCAAGCCAAACCATGAATGAGGAAGGGTAATGCCCGCGCTGGACCCTCGGAATACACGCGCTCGCTTTTTCACTACTGTGGGCATACACCTCATCGTTTTGTTTGTTATAACTTTCTTCAATGTTAAAAATTTTTTCATCCGAAAAAAGAATTTCGCGGTATTTTTTTCCCGCGTACCGTCGTAACAAAGCGCGGGATCTTGCTAGCCTAATTTTTTTAAACGCTCGTTTAAAAAATGTCCGGTCATTTTACGATAAGCTCGTAGTCCTAGGTCTTCATTTAGCACTCTTTTGACCGTGGTTCTGCTTAGCCCCATCTGGTGAGCTAGGATTTTTTGTTTACGCACGGGATTTCTTTCGATTCGCGCCTTCACTGCTTTGATGACCGCTGGTGTCCTAACTGTGCGAGGTAGGCCGCTTCTTTTACGATCTTCGAAGCTTGATTCTTCAGTGAATCATTTAATAGTACGATAAACGAACCGTAACGTTATTTTCGTTACGGTTCGTTTAAGAAATGTCCGGTCTTTTTACGATAAGCTCGTAGTCCTAGGTCTTCATTTAGCACTCTTTTGGCCGTGGTTCTGCTTAGCCCCATCTGGTGAGCTAGGATTTTTTGTTTACGCACGGGATTTCTTTCGATTCGCGCCTTCACTGCTTTGATGACTGCTGGTGTCCTAACTGTGCGAGGTAGGCCGCTTCTTTTACGATCTTCGAAGCTTGATTCTTCAGTGAATCGTTTAATAGTACGATAAACGAACCGTAACGTTATTTTAAATTTTTGTAGAATATTGAAAATCTCTTTTTTTTTTTTTATAAAATATGGATGGGACGTTTGTCTTCCATGACACCTGATGTTAAGTGAACATGAAGACTAAGGTGGTACACGTCCATCCACGAGAAACCTATTCACTCGACGCTTAAAAGTACTAGGACTATACTGGTCAGGGAAAATAGACGCAGGCAATTCATTCCAAACCTTGGCGACCCGTATCAAAAAGGAACCGTCAAAGCGCTTAGTTCGACTTTTCGGAATATCAGCCACATACGGATGGAAGTTCTGTCTGCGTCTAGTAGTCCGATGGTAAAAGGGTGAGGGTTCAATTTGCTCAAACAGAGCACTCGCGCACTCACCAAAATGTATCCTGTAGTACACGGTTAAACAAGCAACCTTACGACGATGCTCTAGGGTCTGTAGTTTTTTGGTCGTAAGGTCGACGTTGTTAATTAATTTACGGGCTCTTCGGTCAACGGAGTCCAGCGCTTCAAGTTGATATTTGGCTGAACCATCCCAAAGATGACTGCAGTACTCCATGCATGATCGCACTTGAGCTGTATATAAGTTAAGAAGCTGTGCAGGGCTGAAGTACCGCCGTACCTTCGAGATGATTCCCAACTTTTTCGAAGCTACTTGAGCCATGGACACAATTTGTTGACCGAAGTTTAAACTGGATGTTATAGTTACGCCTAAAAGCCCTAGATGGTCAGTGATGGGGACAGATACATTTTGGAAAGTGGGCGTTAATGTGAAGGTGCTCTTTTTTGCGGAGAATAGACACGCCTGAGTTTTGGACGCGTTGAATTTGACCAAATTCGACTCACCCCAATCGGATACTTTCCGTAAGGTCAAATCAACGCGCTCAATCATTGACTTTCTTAAACTCTGGATTTCACGGGGGCTCGCTCGCGCATTGGATACGTATCTCTCTACAACAGTGCTGTCATCAGCATAACTAATAATGCCCGGTGTTAAAAGGTCATTAATGTGCAGCAAGAATAATGTTGCAGAGAGAACAGATCCCTGAGGTACCCCGGCATTAATTGCCATTTGGTCGGAGGAGAAGTCATCTAAGACTACTCGAATTGACCGTTCCCTCAGAAAATCAGATATCCAGTCGCAGAGCCCAATCGGTATGCCATAAGCTGGAAGCTTACTTAAGAGACCATCATGCCAGACCCTGTCAAAGGCCTTGGAAATGTCTAAGGATACAGCTATTGCTTCACCATGACTCTCCAAGGCCTCGCTCCATAAGTGAGTGGCATACACGAGAAGATCGCCGGTCGAGCGCCAGTTGCGGAAACCATATTGGCTATCGCTTAGGAGCTCGTTGGTCTCGAGGTATGCCAGGAGTCGATTGTTCAATACACGTTCCATGACTTTGCAAAGTATGGAAGTGATTGAAATTGGTCGATAGTTGACAGGATCGGCACGGCTTCCCTTCTTTGGTACTGGTTGTACGTTAGCAAGCTTCCAGGACTTGGGGACCTTACCGGATTCCAATGAAAGTCGATAAAGACGCGTCAAAACGGGAGACAACTCAGCTGCGCAGCGTTTTAAGACCACTGCAGGAATACCGTCTGGACCACTAGCTTTGTTCTCGTCTAGGTGCAGCAAGCATTTAAGAACCTCCTTTTGGCGAATGTGAACGGTACCTATTGTAGGTCTGAACTGAGGTAATTGGGGTGGGATTTTTCCTTGGCAATCTAGACGAGAATTTTCTGCGAAGATACTAGCAAATAAATCTGCTTTCTCCTTAGCAGTGTGGGCCAGAGAACCACCGGGTTTCCTCAGTGGTGGCAGCGACGGGCGACAAAAGTTCGTTTCGACCGACTTGGCAAGGGACCAGAAAGCTTTACTTCCCGAAGGGTATGCTGCTATTCTGTCTCCGATACGGCCTATGTGGGCAAAACGAGCTCTTTTGATTACCTTTTTGCAGGACTTGGCGGCAGCGTTGTATCTTTTCTTAAGTTCATGCGAATCCAGGGCTTTGCTTCTGCGAGCATTTGCCCAGGCTTTGTATGCTTCCCGCTTTCGCTTTTCAGCGGCAAGGCAAGCAGTATTAAACCATGGGCGAGCTTCGGTTTCAAGGGATAGATCAGCGTGGGGAATGAAGTACTCCATTGCTTGAACTATCACACTTGAGACAGCATCAGCGCAGCACGATGGATCGGTTGATGTAAAACAAGTTTGCCGCCATGGATAAGATGCGAAGAAATGTCGCATTTCATCCCAATCTGCTGACTTGTAACGCCAAACTCGCCTGGAGCCTTTTGGGCGGGTGTCAGGTGGCGAGTACAGCGATACAGATTTCACCATACAGTGATCGGATGTCCCTAAAGGTGCAGTGACGGACACCGAGTATCTGTCAGGATCGGTTGTCAGCAGAAGGTCCAAGCAATACGCAGTGTGGCCAGCAACGTCAGGGATGCGCGTAGGCTCGTTAACAAGCTGTGAGAGACCATGAGTCAGCGAAAACTTAAAGGCCTCTCTGCCGGCATGGTCAGTGTCCTGATACGGGTATAACCACTGCCCGTGGTGAGCATTAAAATCCCCCAGAAACACCAACTGCGTCATGGGAAAACGTTGCTGAATCTTATCTGCTGTATTGCCAAGATATTCCATAAGCCTCGTTGTCTCCCGATCTCCGCTATGTGAACGATAGATACAGGCTTAAACCACTTGGTCTAGGCCAGTATCTATGTGAACCCACATGACTGAAAGGTCCGGCACTTCCAAGTAACGGAGACGCTGATAACAGATCGCCTCACTGGCATACATGCACACCCCGGCGTGCGGGCGGAAAAGAGACTCCAGGATATAGCCTGGGTAACCAGGGTATGCCGAGTCTGACGGATCGCAGATCTGCGTCTCCGTTAGAAAGAGTAGGTGTGGTCTCTCCGTCTCAAGATGGTGGTGGACATCATTCAGATTGGAGTGCACTCCTCGGATGTTACAGAAGTGCACTTTAAGGGAGAGGAAGTGCAACCGCTGTTGAACCGTACTCTTTTTAGGACCTTTCATTGTGAATTGGTAGTTGAGTGAATAGGGAGGAGAATAGAAGTTGAGTGAAGCGCTGCAAATGGAACCAAGCAACTCGTAGGAAACAACGCACCATTGGGGAACTCGCCTGGAGACTGCGGGGACGTCCGAACCCCCCCGAGGTCGCCATCGGGTCCTATCTAACCGGTCGCCAACCGGCACGATGGAGCCTCCCGGGATTTTTCGCGAGGTGGCGGGGCAGCCTTTCGCATGTGGCTGGCATGCTACTTGGGCCCCCTACTACCTGCGGTCGGCCAGCGGAGCACCGTGCTTCGGATCCCGCTACCCTCCAAAACGAGTTACCCGGTGAGTCATTATCCTACGAGTTGAAAACTGTTCTCCGATGCAGCACGATTACTCAGACCTATCCTCCTCAATGGCTACACTAGACATCATGCCGGAACGCGACTAAGTCACTTGGCGGCATGGTTTTGTCTAGTGGGTGGTGACAAGCCACGGCCGAAGCCTACCACCAGATTTTACTGCTCGTTTAGCACCACCCAGGGACCACGTACAAGGCATCGAGGCCTAAACCTTGCGGACGCGAGCAGTTTTCAGTCCCCAAAACCACCTTTGGCGCGTAACCACAGCGGTGCAACGCGATAACCGCGATTCTATCTTCTTTACTCGACCACTCCATATTTGAAAATGAATAAAATATAATTTCTTTTTTATTTTCAACAATCGCAACCGTTCTATTTTTAAACTTAGTAAACGTATTTCTGGCCAGTATTCGAAAATTAAAAATATGAGGTTTTGACAGAAATTATGACCCGACTAGGTACTTATGTAGCGTATCCATAATAAAAAGTTGCTTATTTTACTGAAATATCATAAATGACTAGGTACCTTATTTTTCTTAGTTACACACTAACTACATTTTTTTCAATTCTAATGTTCGGCAGTCAACATTTTGTATTCACTTACTTATAATTGTTTGAAAGAAAAACCTGTAATTAGCTTTATTTTAAGTAAACTGCTTTATGTAAATTATTATTTGTAAACGCTGTTGGTTTTCGTAATAAATAAATAAATGCATAAAAGCGCATACATAGTTCGACTTTTTGGAATATCAACTCATACGGATGTTAGTTCTGTCTGCGTTTTGTAGTCTGATGAACCAAGGTTCGGAACCGGTAAATGTTGGTTTACAGGTTTGATAGCAGTACTTTCCTTCTATTTTTTTACTCAGCATCAGATGTTTATTACATACACTCATAACCTCACGCCTGTCTACCTTTTGGAGTAGGCAGAGACAAGGGAACACCAATTGCTTCGATCCAGAGAAACCTTTTCGCTTCCTCCACGTTCACTAATCTTTTCATACATGATCGCCGGTTATGGGTACTTTTAACTAGGTCCTTTTTGTATCGGTTACAAACCCCGCGTGTGAACTCCCTCTCACCTGATAGCAACTGAAGATGACAGTACACGGGTTTAAGGAGTTAAAGGAACAACATTGATGGAACACATCACCGCTAAAGTGGTTGAATTTAGGCGGCAGATTTTATTTAAAGGAATATATAATATGAGGCTACCAAAAGGCAGGTTCATTCGGATTTGTCGCAAATAAAATGTACCTCTCCAGATGTTAATCACTCTGTAAACATTAGTTACAGATGATATGTTATTAAATTAAATCAATACATATAATAAAACAGTAAAAAAAACGTGTCTGTACATTTAATATTTTTACAAAAAATTTTATCTAGGGTTATAAAGAAACGAAAAAAGAGTAAGAATCTGAAAAAAAAATTTTGTCTGTAAGTTTGTCTGTTTGCACACGCTAATCTCTGGAACCGCTGGACGGATTTGAATGAAACTTTTTTTGATGTATAGCTGTGAAGCCGGGGCAACATATAGGGTATATTTTATTTCGGTTACTGGAACACCTGATGCAGAACCCTTAAAGGATCATCAAAACCGTAAGAAATATAGATATGATGCCTTAACAAAAGTTGTCCAGGATGATGAGCAAATTCTGCAGACATAAAAAAATCTAAGATCTAAATAAATTGTAATACTTAGATTTTTAAAAGTTATGCTTAAAACTTACTAGAATATGGTGGAAATGTTCGGCATACAGATCAGAAGTACTCATAGCTCAGTTGCGCGTAGACCGACCATGAGTCTAAGGTCGTGGGTTCGATCCTGCTCGCGTAATTTTTTTTTATTACCTATATATTTTTTTTTTGTATCAATCTTTACCATGCATCTATCTTTATATACATAAAAAAAGTAAGAATTTGAAAGAAAAAAATGTCTTTTTGTGTCTGTCTGTTTTTTGTTCTATTCTGCTGACATCTGGGGCTGACATATAATATTATAATAAATCCGAAAGATAGTTGGTATGTAGTAGAAAAGTTTACTATGTTGATAGGGCTAAATCATTAATAAATAAAGCTTCTTGCTAGATTTAATGTAGGTAGTGTATATACAGAGATATATTGTAAAAAAGTTAAACGTAAAATAATGGAACTCAATATCGTTTAGGTTTTCTTTATTGATCGTTTCTGCCTCTTGGAAGTCAGAACCCGTAGAATTCTTCAGAATAAAAAGTGACGTATGTGTCATAACTCAGCACAGGCTTTATGAACTACCATACCAAATTACATTAAAATTGGCTAAGCCGTTTGACCGTGAAAAACAGCCAAACATATAGGTTACTAAACATATTATACACTGATAATGGCTAGACGGATGGATTTTTGCTACTCTTTCACGCAAAAACTACCGAATGGATTTTTATGAAACTTTACAGTAATAAGTATAGCTTTACCTAGAACGTGCCTTTGTAATGTATTGGTTAGATGTTATACCTACATATTATATGGGGGAAGATTCTTCATGTTTATTTTTTTTAGATAGGACCTTGGAGAAGAAAATAACCTATTCGAAATACTAATTCAATGCAGACGAAGTCAGGGCACCATCTATGTAATAAACCTACCTACTCTTATACATACCCCCATAAGGCTGCAAACTGGACGGCAGCGACAGCGAGAGCGGCAACGGCGCGGGCAGCGACGCGAGCAGCAGCGATTTCCGTGACACGATAGAAAGTATTGAGTTTGTATGAAACCGCGACAAATCGCTCGGGCTCCCGCTGGCGTCGAGAACGGCCTAGCAGGGCTTGCAACCATCGATAAATAGTCGAATCGACAAGATAAATATTATTTTGTTATTTTATCCTATTATGTATACTAATATACAGGGTTGTTTTGTAGGCACCTACCAAATTTAAATATTACGTACTTTGATATAATACGAATAATCTGCATTTTTACTTTAGTATCGCCCAGTAGAAAAAAGTAAAAATATGGCACCTCAATTTGTTTCACGAATAGTCGTCGTTGATGAAGGCACTATGATTACGTTTAATAATATTACGAGGACGTAGTACAGTAGAATCTTGATAACTCGAATGTCAAGGGAAACCAAAAAAAATCGAGATAGCAAGTTTTCGACTTAACAAGAATTTCGACATAAAAAGGCACAATTTCATAGAACATTTATTACGACAAATTACATTAGGTAACATAAAGTGAGAGAGAGAAACATAACATCAGCTGTGTTTCTTAGAAATTCGAAAGTTTATTGAATGTATTCATTCCTTGCACGTGTGCAAAACAAAAAACAATAGATAAGAGGCCCCGAGCCCCGAACATTCCTTTTTGGTTTTATTGCCACGAGTTTTGAGCTCCGGGAATCCCGAGTAAGAAATCATCATATTTTATGAACTTCGACTTACTGAGGTAGGTATTATTATTATTTATTGTACTACAAGACGTTTTTTCGCGCGACAAAACATGTTAACGATATTAGATTGCAAGGTCACACTTTGAGTTCAGTAGTTATGCATACCTACAGGCAATAAAAAAAGTTACCTACATAAGTTACGTACAATCTTTTACGGGCTTAGGACCGGCAAATTGCAAAAGGTTTTAGCGATTTAATGAGAAAAATTTAACATAATACATACTTTTAAGTGAATGCAAAAAAGATACAAAGAACAAGCATTTTGCAATTCCGCGTATTTAGAAAGATTGAATCAACTTATGTACATTAATTAAAGCTCTAATCAACATTATTTACAGAATTATTACGATTGAGTTTCAAATTCAATACTTAAGTAAGTGTTCAAAATGATTACCATGTTTCTCCAGGCAGAGTCTAGCACGTTTTAATAGTTTCTTTAATTTTGTTAAGCACTGCAGTGTCACTTTCACTTTTTCAAATGCACTCACTATTTGGGTTTTTAACTCCGAGAGGTTTTGAGCTTCGTTCTGATAAACAAGTCAAGGGTTTTGCGGGCTCTCGCGAACGCAACTGCGATACGCAGACTGCGCGTGCACTTCCGTCGAGGATGCGCGAGCGACTGAAGGTCTTGGCAACAGACAAGTGTTTCCGGATTTGCGACGGCGCCACCGGCCGGTTTCGTTCACGTCGGTACCATACCTACTCGATGTAATGGCACTTATTTTCAAGAAGATACGATTGTTTTTTGAGAATTTGGACGTCTGTGATGTAATTCATTCGGCCAAACACGTTGCACCTCTGCGCGTAGTCTTTATAGTTCATAGTATTGATTCATAAAATAGTATGACCACGTTGTGCTTAACATTATAGTGAATAATATGAATTTCGGTGAAAAAAAATTACTACTTATTTTTGGCAGAAATGGTTTCTATTAATGATACTTATTACGTAAAAAAAATTTGGTAGATGTTGTCAAATGAACCCTGTATAAAGCTGAAGAGTTTATTTTTTTATTTGTTTGTTTGTTTAAACGCGCTAATCTCAGAAACTACAAGTGGGATTTGACAAATTATTTTTGCATTTGATAGCCCAACTCTTGAGGAAGGTTATAGGCTATATTTTATCCCGAAATTTCCACGGTATCAAAAGTTACGCGGGTAAAACCGCGCGCGGTGGCTATAGTAAGCTAATATGCGCACCATAATAGATAGAATTACTCGATTTGATACCATGATTAAGACTACAGAACCAAATATGTCATAGGCTTAATAAATTACTAACACTAAATACCATATTCTAAGAAAATATCGATAAAAGGCCCGATTTATCATTGTCGACGGTAGCGTGCTAGCCCCGCAGATTCCCCGCGTCGCGTCCCGTGGCTGCCCGCGCCGCTGTCGCTGTCGCTGCCGTCCAGTTTGCAGCTTTTACCCAGTGTGCCTTTCGTAGGGTATTCCTGTCTGGTATATACTTTTTGTAGGTAACTTCATCTATTTTATTTTTTGTAGGTATTTTTCACAAAACCTAGGTGAAACTGCGAAAGACAGCTTTGTTGTAACAGTTTTTTAAATAACTCTGTTTATCTATCAGTAACGTTTTCACAGCTAAACAACTGAATCGATTTTGACTTTGAACTTCAAGGACGATATTATAATATTATTAATCCAACTCCCATAACCGGTATTCACGCGGACGAAGTCGCGGGCAACAGCTAGTAAATAATATAGGATTACTTTTAATTAACGCATCACCTCTTTCGGGGAGCATCTCCACATCAATCCCAAAAACATTTGTTCTACGACTGTTTACAAATCTTGAAAAATAACACAAAAAAAAAAAACAAAAAAGTGTTTGCTTCTTGCTCTACATTTTGTAAAAAGTACCCATTATTATTATAAAGCGATATTTGCGTGCGTCCGGCTGTCTGGACATTTTCTCGCAGAGAGTTAATGCTTATCGGCTTCGTTTGTGCCGACGATCTGTAAAGGTTTCATCGTTTGTGACGCTATAGTTTCCTAAAAATCGAAAAAACTTTGGCCAGCCAGCCAGAATTTTGCATTTTCAAGCATTCCAGATCTCAGCCCCCAGAGGGTTTTGAGGATCCAGCTGGTATATAAAGGTATGTGCCACAATGCGTGACAGCTACTAAAGTGGTTTTATCAAGTAAAATGCCATAATTTTCGAGTAAACACGAAAAACAAGTAGCCAGCCAACCGGTCGTTTCTGGCTGAGCCACTTTGTTTTTCCCTTATATCTCAGTAAATATCGCAATAAGAACTGAGTTTTAAGGTGTAAAAGGAATGTGCCGCGATATCTGACAGACTTCATATAGAAAAAGATTTTGATGACATATACCTATATGACAAATGTCCGGCTGGCTGAGCCACCCATTCCAGCGCTTGCAGACGGTCTAGAACGCTGGATTCTTATCAAAAGGAATGTGCCGGCGACGAAGACATCAAATAGTCGTATGTGACTCTAAATACTGCTAAACAAAAGATATAAGCGATTGTTTTTTCTTTCATACAAAGTCAATTAGGGTGACCATATTTTTACTCCAATACATTGTCATCCTTATAATAGCTCCAACTTTGTCAAACATGAGAAACAACATGATCATTAACGTTCCTCTAATTAAGTAGGTAAATAAAAATCTCGTTACACGATGCATATAATAGGTTGGGGAAAAAGTCTTTTCGCATTATATTATGTATGAACTTGTAATAAAATCTCTTTGGCTATAGTATTTGTATCTAACTGGTTTTGGTATCATTGAAAGTTAAAATTTTAAAGAACATAATTCCAAATTCAAATTAGGAAAATGTGTGATTTTCATTTGTTGTTCGTACTGTCAAGATGAGTGAATCTAATGAAGAAATTCGATACATTTTAAAATTTTACTACAAAAAAGGTGCAAATGCAACGCAAGCCGCGAAAAACATTTGCGATGTTTATGGACCTAGTGCAGCGTCTGGCAGAGTAGCACAAATTTGGTTTGAGCGTTTTCAATCCGGAAATTTTCATGTCAAAGATGCACTTTGCTCTGGTCGCCCATTTTTTATTACGGATAAAATGGATACCATTTTTGAAAAAGTGGAGCAAGATCGACATATCAGTAGTTACGACGTAGCTGAAGAACTGGGAATTTGACCACAAAAGAGTTTTGGCGCATTTGAAAAAAGCTGGGTACACAATAGGCTTATATTTGGCTTATATTAGGCTATATATTTGGGTACCTCACGAGCTCACTGAAAGAAACCTAATGAACCGTGTACTCATTTGTGATTCTTTATTACGACGTAACGAAACCGAATCATTTTTGAAGAAGCTGATAACTGGTGATGAAACGTGGATCACGTACGACAAGAACGTGCGAAAAAGGTCGTGGTCAAAGGCCGGTCAGGCTTCACAGACTGTGGCGAAACCCGGGTTAACTCGCAATAAGGTGCTGTTGTGTGTGTGGTGGGATTGGAAGGGCATTATTCATTATGAGCTGTTACCACCAGGCAGGACTATCGATTCTGAACTCTACTGCGAACAACTTATGAGATTAAAACAAGAAGTTGAGAAAAAGCGGCCGGAATTGATCAACAGAAGGGGTGTGGTGTTTCATCATGATAACGCTAGACCTCACACATCTATAGCCACCCAGCAAAAATTAAGAGAGTATGGCTGGGAGGTGTTAATGCATCCGCCGTATAGTCCTGACCTTGCACCTTCAGATTTCCACCTGTTTCGGTCTCAGAATTCTTTAGGCAGTGTTAGGTTAACATCACGAGAGGGCTGTTAAATCCACTTGTCGCGGTATTTTGATGAGAGGTCCCAAAATTTTTATAGCAATGGGATCATGTCCCTACCTACAAGATGGCAAAAGGTTATCGAACAAAATGCATACTTTAGTTAAATGTCAATAAACTATATTAAAAAATGTTTTGAATTTTCTTAAAAAATGCGAAGAAACTTTTTCCCCAACCCAATATTTATTTTTTATTAATTTACCTATACATATTTTTTGTTAGTGCCAATTAATAAAATCAGTCTGGGATTCATGTAGGATTTTTGAAAAAACCAAGTAAGTATATCCTTCTCGTACAACTAAAAACTTTTGGTGGTAACTTTGGTGGTTACCCCGAGCCGAGCGAGCTGGCGAAGCGACGTTAAACCATTAGGCTGCAAACTGGATGGCAGCGATAACGACAGCGAGAACGGCAGCGAGAGCGACAGCGGCGCGAGCAGCGATTTCCGCTACACGATAGAAAGTATTGAGTTTGTATGAAGCGTTCTGGACGGCAGCGACGCCGCCAGCGAGCAACGAGCGGCGAGCGCCAGTCTAGCGGGGAGTGCGCGATCGAACGGTTATAGTGTAGTCTGTTGCCCACCGATATCGATAACTAGCCTCTTAAAATGTCGTTGGAAGAAATTATTTCAGCTGTTTTAGAAAGACTACCGACATAGAACAGTAAATAAATAAAATATTAAACAGACGAAATTTCAACCACAAAAATCGAAGAATAAATAATAAATTATGCGAGAGAATAAAAAACTATTTTACTGCTGGAGATATTATACGAGGGCGAATCAAAAAGTTCTTAGAATGAATACAAAAAAAAAAACATTTAACAAAAATATTTTATTTTTCTACGTAATCTCCTTCTAATCTAATACACTTAGAATACCGCATCTCCAACTTTCTTATTCCTTCCGCAAAAAAAAACATTTTCTCGACTATTAAAAAACTCCTCTACGGCAGTCATAACCGCGTCATCATCGTCAAGTTTAGTTCCACGAATATGCTCCTTTAATTTTGGAAATAAGTGAAAATCTCTCGGGGCTAAGTCAGGAGAATATTTTATTTATTTATTTATTTATTAAAAAAGGTTCGCCAACAAGGCACACACTTTTTACCCACGACGGAACGGAGACGGTATATGCGTTTGGGGTGAGAGGGTGTTTGTGCAAACCAATGTTACCATTTATCTCCAGAACCACTGGTCCGATTTTAATGCGGTTTTCAGTAATCGCTATGGATTTGATTGGTGCATGTTCTTAGATAGGTGTAGCGGTACAACTCACCAGGGGGCGCTGCAGTAAACATTTGTTTGTAAAAGCCAATGTTACCGTTTATCTGGAAAACCATTGGTCCGATTTAAATGCTGTTTTCAGTGATCGCTTTGGATTTGATTAGCGCATGTTCTGAGATAGGTGTTATGGTAACAACTCACCAGGGGGCGCTGCAGTAAATATTTGTTTGCAAACCATTGGTCCGATTTGAATGCCGTTTTCAATTATCGCTTTGGATTTGATTGGTATAATGTTCTTAAATAGGTAATGAGGAACGAGGTGTTGTGTAATGTAATGTATGGTACCTATATTATGCTCTTTAAAAAGTTTGAAATAAAAAACAAAATAAAAATTTTGAAAAACCCACGACGCGACGGTGGGACGAATAATTTAAATCCCCCGACTGAAATGATTTATTTGTCGAGAGATAATTAACGTGAAAAGCTTTTTTAAAAGTTCACTCGATCTCACACAGAGTCGGTCATATTATGAACAACATACTATTCGTTTTCATAGCACTACGCTTACCTATTCGGTTGATGAACTTTATAAATTGTTATCAAATAAATCATTTCAGTCGGGGGATTTTAAATTATTCGTCCCACCGTCGCGTCGTGGGTTTTTCAAAATTTTTATTTTGTTTTTTATTTATACATTCATAATATACGTACACAGTTATTAGAAAAGTTACATAAGTGCCACCTCAGTTAAAGGCAAACACAGCATGCTTAAATTAAATACTGTCTTATTATTATTTGTCAAGGAAAATACAAAAATATTACAATCTTACAATCTTTATCATTAATTAAATTAATTATTTTCAAATAAAAGAAAAAATAAAATATTAAGACATAAGAAAATAAAATAAAATTAAGTTACAAAACTAATTAAGTAAAAGATATTAAAATTTATTGAGCTATTTATCCTATCCTAATTAAAAATGTGTACCTATACAAAACAATAAATTATTAATGACTAACTAAATGGAGGTCGTGCATTTCTTTAAATTTTATTGAATAAGATCTCCTTCAGATCTGTTTTGAACTTATTAAGGTTCGAAGTAAAAATACAAAAGTTATTACTATTTTTGCTGAGCTCATTGTAGTACCGACACATTCTTGCTAGTGGAGCGTAAAATCCTATGTTAGTCCGTGACCTGTCATTGTAAAATGTCTTATTATTTTTAGTAGATCTAGGCACTCTCAGAGGTACACATAAAGATATTTTATGTAGTAGGCTTTCACAGTCAATCGATCCATTCATAAGTCTGCACAAGAACAAGCAGTCATGGTACTTGCGACGAAGAGACAGGCGATGCATTTTAAAGTAAGACAATCTGTCTTCGTAGGATGCCAAACATTTTGCTAAGCCAGATTGAAATGAAAGATGGCGCAAAAATAATTTTTGGACCCTCTCAATTTTATCAACATAGACTGCATAAAAAGGGTTCCAAACTGGACTGCAGTACTCAAGTCTACTACGGACCAATGAATTATAGAGCGTTATTTTAGTAGACGGATTGTGAAAATCTTTTGTGTTTCTTTTTGTGAACCCGAGCAATTTTAAAGAAGATGTGATGTTTTCAATATGTTTGTGTAGTTGTAATTTGCCATCTAACAATACTCCTAGATCACGAACAATGTCAACTTTTTTTATCACGTCTTTATTCAATTTATAGGAACTAATATGTTTAATGCAACGGTTGCGTGAAAAACGCATATGGTAACATTTATCAGAATTAAGGGTCATGCAGTTTTGTTCACACCAGGTCATGAGTCTGTCAAGATCCTCCTGCAGTAGAACTTCGTCAATGTGGCAAGAAACACTTCGTGTAACTTTTAAGTCATCGGCAAACAGATAAATGTCAGAATTATGAAAACATGTATCAATGTCATTTATAAAAATGTTAAACAGTAAAGGTCCCAGGATTGAACCTTGTGGGACTCCTGATAGAATTGGGTATGGGTTGGAAGAAAAACCGTTTATAACAACTATTGATGTCCTGTTTGTAAGATAAGAGTTAAACCAGTCCAGTAAACTACTCATAATCCCAAACGATTTCAATTTGTATAAAAGTATTTGGTGATTAACTCTGTCAAAAGCTTTACTAAAGTCCGTGTAAATTACGTCCATTGGGGTACGGTTGTCAATTGATTTAGAAAGAGTCTCTACAAAATCTACTAGGTTAGAGCAAGTGGATCTAAGTCGGATAAACCCATGTTGTTGTGGGCTTAAACTACGTTTAACATGCCAAGACAAAATATGATTCATTAGACTTTCAAAAACCTTTGCAAAAATGGGAAGTAAGGATATTGGTCTATAATTTTTGATATTCTTTTTGTCTCCAGTTTTAAATAAAAGGACTACCTACAAGTGAAGATTTCCATACCTTCGGAAATATCCCCGATTCAAGAGATTTACTAAACAATAACTTAAAACTTTAGCACATTTTTTAATAAATATTGAGGGGATACCATCAGAGCCCGCTCCTTTATTCGGAACCAATTCGTTAAGTGCTTTATAAATAGACATTTGACTGATTGAAAATTTACCTATGTAATTACAAGCCGAGGATACGGTGTTTTGAAAGTGGGATGGTGTATGCAACGTCAGATTAAAGTCCTGAGAGAAGCTTTTAGCGAACAGGATACAGATTGCTTCGCCCGCGCTTGCTTTGTCAGATCCTAAGTTCATCTCTGCGGGATAGGAACTTTGATTTTTACGCTTGCTCTTAATAAACGACCAAAAAAGCTTTGGATTTGATTTTAAAGTTGTCTCAACACAATTAACATATTGGAGATATGACCATGTCAATAACTTTTCGCATCGAACTCTTAATAATTCAAAAGAATATTGATCTCGGGATTTTTATATTTTTTGTAACGAGTGTGGTATTTATTTTTCTCCCTGAGTAAAGAGATTAGCCGCCTAGAATACCAGTTTGGATAGTCGGAATTCTTTCGCCTTTGCAGAGGCACATGAAATTGGATTACCTCATTTAATATATCATAGAATTTTTCTGTCATTTGGTCTATGTTTTCACAGGAAGACAGAAGTGTGTCCCACGGCTTGTTACCGAGTTCATTTTTTATAGAGTCATAGTCGGCTTTAAAAAAGTTTCTTTTTGCAATGAGTTTAGGCCTCAAAGTATTATAGTGTAATTGCCGAAAAGAAAACTCCAAAGGCGGATGCAGAGGATCAATTTTCACTAGTGGTATATCCGCAGTGCTTATGTCAGCTATGGGAGTTGTACTAAAAACTAAATCCAAAATTTTAGATTTGCTATTTACAATGTTGTTAAACTGCTGCAAATTAAATAGATTTGCAAAATCTATCAAATCACCTGCGAGAGAACTATTTTTCACATCCGGTTTGCAACCAGAATCGTCTTTATGTTGTGTCCAGTTAATACAACTTAAGTTAAAATCCCCGACTATCAAAACCTGTTCAGCATCATACAGAAATTTACTAACATTTACAATAAAATTATTTAGAATATGCCGCTGGACAGGTGGAGGTATGTAAACGGCACATATAAGTAGCTTGTTTAAACTGCTATGATCATTATTATGATTAGAAATGTTAATGCTAATCCAAAGGTCCTTGCATTCACTCTCATACTCCCTAACTCTGTGAGATGGAATGTCTTTATTGACTGCTATCAACACCCCCCCTCCTGATTTATTAGCGTGGTAGCCGGAGGTATATCTATCTCGTCTATACACTACGTATCTGCTATCAATAAGCTCAGCATCATAAATATTATCTCTTAACCAAGTTTCAGTTAAAACAATCACGTCATAGTTATTTAACAATTCATTGTGCAACAGTTCACTAGTTTTTGTGTTGAGACCTCGCGTATTTTGATAATAAATTTTTATTGGTAAGAATATAACAAATTGAGGCCACCAAGGCAAGCTCTAGTAAATATTGATCTTATAACCTAAACTAAACAAGTGTTTTCAATACATCTTCATTGCGAACATAAATATATCCAGATGTTTCTAGTTTTCTTACAAAGACTTTGCCATCCCGAACCCAAACATATTTATAATTAAGTTCTCTGGCTTTTTTTCGAGTGGCAGCGTGAAGCGCCTTTGCATCAGGTGCCAGATGTTCACTAACATAAATTGGGGAAGGTTTGCTGCTTCATATCCCAAGATGGCGAGTATTTAATTTATCAGTTTGGTTGTATCTATTTAACTTTGAACATGCCGCTAAAATTGAGTCTCTTAGTCTAGGTGAGCTTAAATTTACAATGATGGACCTTGGCCTTGAACTTTGCGCGTTAAGTTTTGCTGTTCGCGTGCATTTGAGGATATCTGTTTCCTTTAAGTCTATTTTAATTGTTTTTCTCAACTGTTGTGCTAGTGTCACCAGATTTTCCGATTTACTCTCTGGGGCGCATTGAATTTCTATATTGCTCGATCGAGTATACTGTTCCATTTGATTCAGTCTGTTGGATAACTTAGTTATAGATTCTTTCAGAGATTGATTTTCATTCATCACGGATGTAACTTTTTGGTTTGTCAATATAAAATCTTTCTGAATATCGTCGAATTTATCACTTAAGAATTTTATTGATCTACTGTATTCAGCGATTTCTTTTCTAAATTCTGTTAATGCCATTCCAATTTGTTTTGCGATAGTATCCTCTAATACTTTATTAAGAGCTTTGCGTATTTCGTCAGAAATAATGTTCCGTATCTCGTCTTCTTTTATGTTACTGGAAAGTTCATTAGCTTCCTTTTTCTTCTGTTGAATATTTTTGGCACGTAAAGTAATGTTAGCATCCGCAGCTTGTGTAGTAGTTAAGCCGCGGACAGGAGTATGTGTGTTGTCCATTTTACGAGTCTTGCTTTTACACAGTTGACATATCCATATTTGACGGACTGTTGATGTCATTCCCAGAAATTCTTTTTTGCTGAAGTTAGCGTATGGCAGATCGTAGCTTGCGTTGCAGTTTGAGCAGTTTATGTGCAGGTTGTCTTGAAGACTCTGAGTGCAACCAGTAGGTACATTTTCCTGACATTTTTAAAAATTGTTTCCAAAATATTCCAAATATATATATTTTTTCAATAAAGTTTTCGTAGATGAAGTAATGTCCAATATCAAAATAAGTGGGAAATATTAAAAAGAAAAAAAAAATACAAACAGGAATTGAAAAAAAGAAAGAGAAAAAAAAAAAAACTATCGTGTTGGGCCACTGCCCTGGGGTTCGAACTCGTATCTCTCGTGTGGTGATCAGACAGTTTTACACTAGACCACGGCGCCTGTGACATAAAGCGGTGAAATAGTCAGATTAATATCACTACTCACGGCTGGTAACACGCTTATTGTCCGTTACACAAGTCCGTTGACTAATGAGTTCGAAGTCCAGTCCTTTGTTCACTATTGGAGCGTATTTTAATACAGGGAGTATTTTTTAGACTTTGATTGCTTTAAACACTTATTAATCACGCGTGAATTGTCTATATTTTTAAACACTTGAGTTAAGCACTTCACTACGCAACTTTTGGTATATTTTTCTTCTTATTTAGCGCACTTTTTACCGCACTTTTTGAATTAAGATACAGGTCGCAACTGTAACACGTCTGCCTTGACAAAAATTTTGTGTCTCTTCTCTTCAATATGGTGGGTGATCAAGGACTTCGAAGCCAGCACTGCGGATTGCGGTGAGCGCAACTTCAGAACAATGAGGTGGAGCGTTATCCTGGAGAAACAACACGCCCAATGACAATTTCCCACGACGTTTTCCTTTAATCGCTTCACGTAATTTCGGGATTAAGTTTGTATAATAGGATCCAGTTATCGTTTGCCCTTTTGGCAAGTAATCAATAAAAAGGATTCCTTCACTATCCCAGAATACCGCGGCCATAACTTTGCCAGCGGAAGGAGAAACTCGAAATTTCACGGGTGGTGAGGATGGTCGTTTCCAAGACATGCTTTGTCTTTTCGTTTCCGGGTCGAAATGGTGGACCCATGTTTCGTCCATGGTTACAACGCGACGGCAAAATTTATCTGCAGGGCTAGCATGCAACCATCGATAAATAGTCAAATCGACATGATAAATATTATTTTGTTATTTTATCCTATTATGTAAGCTAATATGCACACCATAATAGATAGAATTACTCGATTTGATACCATGATTAAGATCACAGAACCAAATATGTCATAATCTTAAAAAATTACATTCACAAAATACCATATTCTAGGAAAATATCGATAAAAGACCCAATTTATCGTTGTCGACAGTAGCATGCTAGCCCCGCTGAATCACGTTGGAACATTTCGAGATTACGCTTAGAAATTTCCAAACGTCGATTTTTGTTTTCTACGGTTAACATCTTGCAGACACTTTTTTGAACCCCAGTGAATCGGTTGAAATTGACTGAATGCTACCAAACGATATTATAATATATATACTTAAGGATCTTAGCTAAATATTTTATTGTAATTCTTCTGTCGTCTAAAACCAATTTTTCCACTTTTTTGGCATTTTCTTCGGCGATGGAGGTTGAAGGTCGTCCAGAACGCGGGTCATCTTTACAGCTCGATCTACCTCTTTTAAATTCAGCAACACAATAAGCCGCAGTGGAATAGGGTAAAGCATCATTCCCTAATGTCTGTTGAATGTCCGAAAAAATCTCTTTCGTTGACATTTTTTTCAGGAACAGATACTTTATTACCGCGCGTAACTCGTTTTTCTCCATAGTTTCGTTTTTTTATCAGAACACTCAACAATAAAATTAATATTTTGCGAACGATCTGTCGAAAACAATTGAAAGTCTGGATAATATGTAATTGTCAATCTTTAAAAAAAATATCGAACTGCCTCCAAAAAGGTTAAATACTTACATATAAGTTTCTAAGAACTTTTTGATTCACCCCAGTACGTTCGTTACTATAATCCGATCCTAATTCTGGTTTTATATTCCCCGGGACCTAATCAAATTGTATTTATATCATATACTATGATAATACATAGCAGTGTTATCAAAGATTTTATTTGAATTTCGTCTTTAGTCTTCGTTATTACGATGAAGCTCGCTTCCTTTGTTTAAAGTACGGATTTATGTCTTCTATTCTCCATAGTAAATCGTAACGTATAAATGAACAGTGAAAGTACTCATGACGCCGTATCGACATTTTCGTTTGTTCGGTAAGTCTCTTAACAGGCGCGGTCCCAGGGGGAGGGGTCACAGGGGACATGACAAAATCATGAAAAGATGAACATCTTATAAGAAAAGAAGCTAAAAAAGATACTTCTGATTTAAAAAAAATAGTTGTGACTCCCCCAAAATTTCATTCTGCGACCGCGCCTGTCTTAGACCGCGACAAATCGCTCTCACGCCCGCTGGCGTCGAGAACAGCCCACATTCCCCTGAAGTATTTAAACTTTCACGTTATATAATGGCATATTATTTATGAATAAAGTCAGTATTTATCCAGCATTCATCGGTTTCATTTCGCTCCCAATACGCAACTTATATATGGCGACCCTGCCGCCGCCGTCGCGCCAGTAACAGGAGCCGTCACCGCGACGCGCATACCATCACCCAAATATGGCACGGGATTCATAAACAGTGACACTAAGTTGAGAGTTTTAAGATCAAAGTTATGAACTATAATTTATGAACTATAAAAAAAACTTAACTAACTAATCGGAATGGATTTTTCAAGTTGTATCTTTCTCGGCGAAGACATCGAAAGTTGTTCCGGTGCATCTGTGTTAGTCATAAAGTTTGAAAATGGGGCAACAACAATCTAAAGAGGAGCAAATCATTATTGCCCAAACCGGAGCGGGGAATGAAGCTGCGACCCAATTGCTGCACTACACCAGTATAACCACTGTGGTCTTAATTATTATTTGCGTGGTGCTAATCACTGCAGCTATAATTTGGTTAATGCGATATTATAAAAAATGTCATGGAAAGTGGATCCAGCGCGGCATCGAATCGCATGAGTTACGAAGGTCGATGAGTATATTACGTCGACATCTACGTGAAGGCGCCCCTGCTGCTGCTGCACCAGCACTACCCGTGTGAAGTGAAAATGTGTCCAAATGTGAAGTGTTGTGCGCGAGCGTGATAATGCGAGTGTGATCGTATATTATGTGTTATCAATAAGGGTAACAATAAGGGTAAGGGGTGAACCCTTTTAGTAATATTTGTTTTTTTTTTTCTCTATATCTCTATTTTTTTACATATTTGCGATAGATAGTTTGTTTTCATAGTTTTTTTTAACGTATATTTTATAATTAAAATATAATAATGTTATGATTTCTATTTAATCTCTATGACATTCATTATGTGTTTACTATATATACTGTAGTTGATGGCTGAGGACCTATCATTAATTTTACATGAACTTAAATCGATAAGAACTTATTTAATAAAAATTGGTCCGAGCAGAAGGATAGGTAATATTTTGGATATAAAAAGAAGTGAGGCGTATAAAGTGTTAGATAAGTACAATAGTTTTATTGAGTCTTATAAAATTTAATTAGGATTAGGGAAAATTGATACGAGTGAAGTTTCCTTGATTAATCGAAGTTGTAAAGACTTTGATAGCCTTTACACAGAAATAATAAAGTTGTGTACATTAGAAAAAAAAAGTTTCACAGAAAATATGGCTAGCGAACTTTTTGACTTGAAAATTGCTTTGAGCATTTTACCGGTAATGACAAATAATATTGAAAACACAAATCAATTATTTGAAAATATAGAATATTATAGCTCTGTCTTATCAAAAAGGGAATGTAAAATTAAGTTAATACACTTTGTTTTAAAAAGTAGGTTATCTCAGCAAGCTAAATTAAAACTTTCACAAAATTATGATAGCATTGATGAGCTTATAAAGGATATGAAAAAACTATTATTACCACAAAAAAGCCTTACGGCTTTACAATCGAGACGAATGCAATGTAGGCAGAATAATAGGTCTATTAGTGATTTCGGAAAAGACATTTCAGAACTTTTTGCTGATTTGACTATTTCGCAGGCAGACGGAGATTTAGAAAAATACAGTGTGTTAAGGCCGCTTAGTGAAAAATTGGCTATTAAAAGATTCAGTGATGGTTTGCGAAATAGTCGATTGAGCACAATCATCGCCGCGCGTAATTATGCTTCTTTACCAGATGCCATACAAGCTGCGCCAGACGAAGAAATCACTTCTCCGTCCATGTCTGAAGGAGTCATGGGTATGTACTATAAAAATTCTAGCATTTATTTATCTAGGAATAAACCCCAGCGTGGATACCATGAGAGGCCGCGCGGATTTCGTATTTTTTCCAGCAGATCTCGAGGGCAGCACATGCGCCCCTACTACCAGCAGTCTCAACAGGTACTAAATAGACAAAATAACTATTTTCACGGAAATAACTTTCGTAATAATCGTGGTAAGTATGTTGTTCGTGGCCGTGGTCAGTCCAACCGCGGCAGAATAAACGTCATGAGAACAGCGGAGAACGTTGAAACAGATAATTCCCAAATTGAGTACATGAATCATTTTTTTCGTGAATAATTATATAACATCGTGTAACAGCTTATGTAAAATTTATAGTTTCGTCGAAAAATATAGATACGATTGGCTAGTTGATACAGGGGCATCAATTTCTGCAATCAAATACGAGTGCGTTGAACGTTTACAAATTCCATTCCATAAGAATGAAGTGAGTGTCGTAGGTATCGGTGGAGAAATAGTTTCATTAGGTCATGTGTATCTTAAATTAAATTTTAATGACTACATTTTTACTCATAAATTTCACGTCTTTAAAAAATTGCCATGTTTGACTAACGGTATTTTAGGTCAGGATTTTTTCAAAAACCATGGTGCCTTATTGGATTTTGAGTTGAATACAGTTACATTAAGTACAAAAAACAACAAAAGTGTAATTGTAACAATATCAAAATAAGTGGGAAATATTAAAAAGAAAAAAAAAATACAAACAGGAATTGAAAAAAAGAAAGAGAAAAAAAAAAAAACTATCGTGTTGGGCCACTGCCCTGGGGTTCGAACTCGTATCTCTCGTGTGGTGATCAGACAGTTTTACACTAGACCACGGCGCCTGTGACATAAAGCGGTGAAATAGTCAGATTAATATCACTACTCACGGCTGGTAACACGCTTATTGTCCGTTACACAAGTCCGTTGACTAATGAGTTCGAAGTCCAGTCCTTTGTTCACTATTGGAGCGTATTTTAATACAGGGAGTATTTTTTAGACTTTGATTGCTTTAAACACTTATTAATCACGCGTGAATTGTCTATATTTTTAAACACTTGAGTTAAGCACTTCACTACGCAACTTTTGGTATATTTTTCTTCTTATTTAGCGCACTTTTTACCGCACTTTTTGAATTAAGATACAGGTCGCAACTGTAACACGTCTGCCTTGACAAAAATTTTGTGTCTCTTCTCTTCAATATGGTGGGTGATCAAGGACTTCGAAGCCAGCACTGCGGATTGCGGTGAGCGCAACTTCAGAACAATGAGGTGGAGCGTTATCCTGGAGAAACAACACGCCCAATGACAATTTCCCACGACGTTTTCCTTTAATCGCTTCACGTAATTTCGGGATTAAGTTTGTATAATAGGATCCAGTTATCGTTTGCCCTTTTGGCAAGTAATCAATAAAAAGGATTCCTTCACTATCCCAGAATACCGCGGCCATAACTTTGCCAGCGGAAGGAGAAACTCGAAATTTCACGGGTGGTGAGGATGGTCGTTTCCAAGACATGCTTTGTCTTTTCGTTTCCGGGTCGAAATGGTGGACCCATGTTTCGTCCATGGTTACAACGCGACGGCAAAATTTATCTGCAGGGCTAGCATGCAACCATCGATAAATAGTCAAATCGACATGATAAATATTATTTTGTTATTTTATCCTATTATGTAAGCTAATATGCACACCATAATAGATAGAATTACTCGATTTGATACCATGATTAAGATCACAGAACCAAATATGTCATAATCTTAAAAAATTACATTCACAAAATACCATATTCTAGGAAAATATCGATAAAAGACCCAATTTATCGTTGTCGACAGTAGCATGCTAGCCCCGCTGAATCACGTTGGAACATTTCGAGATTACGCTTAGAAATTTCCAAACGTCGATTTTTGTTTTCTACGGTTAACATCTTGCAGACACTTTTTTGAACCCCAGTGAATCGGTTGAAATTGACTGAATGCTACCAAACGATATTATAATATATATAAGTACTTAAGGATCTTAGCTAAATATTTTATTGTAATTCTTCTGTCGTCTAAAACCAATTTTTCCACTTTTTTGGCATTTTCTTCGGCGATGGAGGTTGAAGGTCGTCCAGAACGCGGGTCATCTTTACAGCTCGATCTACCTCTTTTAAATTCAGCAACACAATAAGCCGCAGTGGAATAGGGTAAAGCATCATTCCCTAATGTCTGTTGAATGTCCGAAAAAATCTCTTTCGTTGACATTTTTTTCAGGAACAGATACTTTATTACCGCGCGTAACTCGTTTTTCTCCATAGTTTCGTTTTTTTATCAGAACACTCAACAATAAAATTAATATTTTGCGAACGATCTGTCGAAAACAATTGAAAGTCTGGATAATATGTAATTGTCAATCTTTAAAAAAAATATCGAACTGCCTCCAAAAAGGTTAAATACTTACATATAAGTTTCTAAGAACTTTTTGATTCACCCCAGTACGTTCGTTACTATAATCCGATCCTAATTCTGGTTTTATATTCCCCGGGACCTAATCAAATTGTATTTATATCATATACTATGATAATACATAGCAGTGTTATCAAAGATTTTATTTGAATTTCGTCTTTAGTCTTCGTTATTACGATGAAGCTCGCTTCCTTTGTTTAAAGTACGGATTTATGTCTTCTATTCTCCATAGTAAATCGTAACGTATAAATGAACAGTGAAAGTACTCATGACGCCGTATCGACATTTTCGTTTGTTCGGTAAGTCTCTTAGCAGGCGCGGTCCCAGGGGGAGGGGTCACAGGGGACATGACAAAATCATGAAAAGATGAACATCTTATAAGAAAAGAAGCTAAAAAAGATACTTCTGATTTAAAAAAAATAGTTGTGACTCCCCCAAAATTTCATTCTGCGACCGCGCCTGTCTTAGACCGCGACAAATCGCTCTCACGCCCGCTGGCGTCGAGAACAGCCCACATTCCCCTGAAGTATTTAAACTTTCACGTTATATAATGGCATATTATTTATGAATAAAGTCAGTATTTATCCAGCATTCATCGGTTTCATTTCGCTCCCAATACGCAACTTATATATGGCGACCCTGCCGCCGCCGTCGCGCCAGTAACAGGAGCCGTCACCGCGACGCGCATACCATCACCCAAATATGGCACGGGATTCATAAACAGTGACACTAAGTTGAGAGTTTTAAGATCAAAGTTATGAACTATAATTTATGAACTATAAAAAAGAAACTTAACTAACTAATCGGAATGGATTTTTTCAAGTTGTATCTTTCACGGCGAAGACATCGAAAGTTGTTCCAGTGCAGTCATAAAGTTTGAAAATGGGGAAACAACAATCTAAAGAGGAGCAAATCATTATTGCCCAAACCGGAGCGGGGAATGAAGCTACGACCCAATTGCTGCACCACACCAGTATAACCACTGTGGTCTTAATTATTATTTGCGTGGTGCTAATCACTGCAACTATAATTTGGTTAATGCGATATTATAAAAAATGTCATGGAAAGTGGATCCAGCGCGGCATCGAATCGCATGAGTTACGAAGGTCGATGAGTATATTACGTCGACATCTACGTGAAGGCGCCCCTGCTGCTGCTCCACCAGCACTACCCGTGTGAAGTGAAAATGTGTCCAAATGTGAAGTGATGTGCGCGAGCGTGATAATGCGAGTGTGATCGTATATTATGTGTTATCAATAAGGGTAACAATAAGGGTAAGGGCTGAACCCTTTTAGTAATATTTGATTTTTTTTTTCTCTCTATATCTCTATTTTTTTACATATTTGCGATAGATAGTTTGTTTTCATAGTTTTTTTTTTAACGTATATTTTATAATTAAAATAAAATAATGTTATGATTTCTATTTAATCTCTATGACATTCATTATGTGTTTACTGTAGTTGATGGCTGAGGACCTATCATTAATTTTACATGAACTTAAATCGATAAGAACTTATTTAATAAAAATTGGTCCGAGTAGAAGGATAGGTCATATTTTGGATTTAAAAAGAACTGAGGCGTATAAAGTGTTAGATAAGTACAATAGTTTTATTGAGTCTTATAAAATTAAATTAGGATTAGGGAAAATTGATACGAGTGAAGTTTCCTTGATTAATCGAATTTGTAAAGACTTTGATAGCCTTTACACAGAAATAATAAAGTTGTGTACATTAGAAAGTTTCACAGAAAATATGGCTAGCGAACTTTTTGACTTGAAAATTGCTTTGAGCATTTTACCGGTAATGACAAATAATATTGAAAACACAAATCAATTAATTGAAAATATAGAATATTATAGCTCTGTCTTATCAAAAAAGGAATGTAAAATTAAGTTAATACAATTTGTTTTAAAAAGTAGGTTATCTCAGCAAGCTAAATTAAAACTTTCACAAAATTATGATAGCATCGATGAGCTTATAAAGGATATGAAAAAACTATTATTACCACAAAAAAGCCATACGGCTTTACAATCGAGACTAATGCAATGTAGGCAGAATAATAGGTCTATTAGTGATTTTGGAAAAGACATTTCAGAACTTTTTGCTGATTTGACTATTTCGCAGGCAGACGGAGATTCAGAAAAATACAGAGTGTTAAGGCCGCTTAATGAAAAATTGGCTATTAAAAGATTCAGTGATGGTTTGCGAAATAGTCGATTGAGCACAATCATCGCCGCGCGTAATTATGCTTCTTTACCAGATGCCATACAAGCTGCGCAAGACGAAGAAATCACTTCTCCGTCCACGTCTGAAGGAGTCATGGGTATGTACTATAAAAATTCTAGCATTTATTTATCTAGGAATAAACCCCAGCGTGGATACCATGTGAGGCCGCGCGGATTTCGCAATTTTTCCAGCAGATCTCGAGGGCAGCACATGCGCCCCTACTACCAGCAGTCTCAACAGGTACTAAATAGACAAAATAACTATTTTCACGGAAATAACTTTCGTAATAATCGTGGTAAGTATGTTGTTCGTGGCCGTGGTCAGTCCACCCGCGGCAGAATAAACGTCATGAGAACAGCGGAGAACGTTGAAACAGATAATTCCCAAATTGAGTCCTTGAATCATTTTTTTCGTGAATAATTATATAACATCGTGTAACAGCTTATGTAAAATTTATAGTTTCGTCGAAAAATATAGATACGATTGGCTAGTTGATACAGGGGCATCAATTTCTGCAATCAAATACGAGTGTGTTGAACGTTTACAAATTCCATTCCATAAGAATGAAGTGAGTGTCGTAGGTATCGGTGGAGAAATAGTTTCATTAGGTCATGTGTATCTTAAATTAAATTTTAATGACCACATTTTTACTCATAAATTTCACGTCTTTAAAAAATTACCATGTTTGACTAACGGTATTTTAGGTCAGGATTTTTTCAAAAACCATGGTGCCTTATTGGATTTTGAGTTGAATACAGTTACATTAAGTACAAAAAACAACAAAAGTGTAATTGTAAACCTTACGTATTTTGAAACAGCTTTGAATTCTTATTTGGTTATACCACCCAGATGCGAATCGATACACTATGTTACAGCAGATTGTAGTGAAGATTGCTTGATAGCCCCGCAGGAGCTTAGTAAAGGAATTTATATGGCTAGCACTTTAGCTAGGCCAAAAAATGGTAAAATTCCTATTAGAATTTTAAACACGAGAGATACGGAGGTAAAATTAAGTTATTTTAAATTTAACACTCATAAATTAAATGATTATTTTATATGTAGTTTCGAAAAACCTGCTATGAATAGTGAAAGAGTTAAACAATTATTTTCATTATTAAATTTGAAAGGACTAAATATTGAGGAACAGAAATCAATAGAGAATATTTGTGCTAAATTTCCAGATATTTTCCATTTGCCCGGTGATAAATTGTTAACAACCACAGTTTATGAGCAATCAATAGAGTTAAAACCTCACACTGTCCCTGTTTATACTAAACAATATCGATTGCCAAATTCACAAAAAATTGAAATAGATAGACAAATTCAAAACATGTTGAATGATAATATTATAGAAGAATCTAAGAGTTCTTGGTCTAGTCCTTTATTATTAGTTCCAAAAAAGATAGATTCTACTGGTGAGAAAAAATTTAGAGTAGTTATAGATTATCGTAAACTCAACAACCAGATTCAAGATGATAAGTTTCCACTGCCGAATATTAGTGACATATTAGATTCTTTGTCAGGAGCAATGTACTTTACACATTTAGATCTCTATCAAGGTTTTTTCCAAATTAATTTAAAACAAGAAAGTAGACCACTTACAGCTTTTACCACAGGTAAAAATCAGTACCAAATGACAAGGATGCCGATGGGCTTAAAATCTAGTCCAAATGGGTTCAGTCGTATGATGACTATAGCAATGTCAGGACTGAACTACGATAAATGCTTAATATATCAAGATGATTTGGCAGTCTTTGGAAGAAATTTAAGTATACATAATCAAAATTTAATAGATGTTTTTACCAGGTTACGCAAAGTTAATTTAAAGTTAAATCCTGCCAAATGTCAATTTTTACAAAAAGAAATGCTTTATCTAGGGCACGTTGTTTCTGAAAAAGGTATTTTACCAGACTCTAATAAAATAAAAGCTATAGAAAATTATCCAAAACCAGAAACAGCTGACGAAACAAAGCGGTTTGTTGCATTTGCGAATTATTATCGTAAATTTATTCCAAATTTTGCAGAAATAGTGCTTCCATTGAACAAAATATCTCGTAAAAACGTAACTTTTTCTTGGACAAAGGAATGTGATAACTCGTTCCAAAATTTGAAATCGTCATTAATGAAACCACCTGTTTTGCAATACCCCGATTTTTCAGAGAGTAACGAATTTTTACTACAAACAGACGCGTCAGGTAAAGCTTTAGGATCTGTTTTATGTAATCAGGATGGTCGACCTGTAGCTTATGCAAGTCGAAGTTTAAATAAGGCGGAAATTAATTACCCAACTATTGAAAAGGAACTCTTGGCTATAGTGTGGAGTGTAAAATATTTTCGTCCTTATTTATACGGGAAACGATTTAAGATACAGACCGACCATAGACCACTAGTTTATTTATTCAGTATGCGTGACCCTTCAAGTAGATTACTTAAATTTCGATTGTTATTAGAAGAATACGATTTTCATATAGAATATATAAAGGGAACATCTAATTCGGCAGCGGACGCTTTATCACGAATAAACATTTCAGTGCATGATTTAAAAACTATTAATAACCAAATGAATGTAATGACGCGTGCGCAAACAAGAAAAGCGATGAGTAGTGAGGATAACAGTGATAGCGTTTTGGTCGATAATATTGACACGAACTCAAGGCCTGATCAACCGAGGGTTGTGGAAATTATTAAAAAGCCAAAGCACTATACTGAACTGATTATATGTGATGATAAGAATATAAGAAACTTATTAAAACAGGAAGTAGTATACAAGTATAATTATTACGTTTATGTGCCCAGAAAGTCAGCCATTTATTTAAATACAATGTCTCGATCGTCGATTTCGCGAGTCGAATTGATGAGAGAATTGTTAATTATATGCAAAAAATATAAGATAAATGAAGTGTGTATAATAAGAAATGAGAAAAATAAAGATTTTATAGCCGGGTTAATTAATACAATAAATAATTATGACAAATGGAAAGAATTAAGAGTGTGTATTTTGAATAAAGCGCAAAGAATAAATAATATTGATGATAGAAAAGTAATATTGAACGACTTTCACTTGTTGCCTACGAGTGGCCACGCGGGCATCAAGCGAATGACGAACAATATTAAAAGGTACTATTTTTGGCCAAGTATAGAAAAGGATATTATTGATTATGTTTCCAAGTGCGACCAGTGTAATAGGCAAAAATATTCAGTCGGTACAAAGCAACCCTTAATGATAACAACTACTGCAAATTCGGCATTCGAAAAAATATTTTTGGATATAGTTGGCCCAATCTCTAAAGATTCAAATAATTTTAGTTACATACTTACTTTACAGTGCGAATTAACTAAATTTACAGAGGCATATCCGCTACAAGCTAAAGATTCGGTAAGTGTGGCTTCAGCTTTAGTAAACAATTTCATTTTAAGATTTGGCATACCAAAAGTAATTGCAACTGACCGAGGTACAGAATTTCTTTCAAGTACAATGAAAGAGTTATGCAAAATCTTAAAAATTGACCAAATCTGTTCAACAGCATACCATCATGAAAGCATTGGAGCTTTAGAAAATTCACATAAAACTTTGGGTGCGTATCTAAGAATTTATAGCGAAAATAAAACAGATCATTGGAGCAGCTGGTTGCCCTACTGGTGTTTTGCATACAACAACACAGTACATTGTGAAACACAATATACCCCACATGAGTTGGTTTTCGGTAAGCGATGCATGTTACCTAGTAATTTTAATAGTTTTATCGTAGATCCTTTATATGCTCACGATAATTATCCTTTAGAATTCAAATATAGATTGCAATTAGCGCAAAAGGAAGCTCGAGATAATTTAATTAACAGTAAATTAAAACGTAAAAGCAAATATGATTTAAATGTAAAACCAGTGTCTTATAATAAAAATGACTATGTATGGTTAAGAAACCCCTCTGATAATAAAATGGATCCTATATATTTAGGACCTTATTTAGTAGTAGAGGATTTAGATTGTAATGTAAAAATAATTAAAAATGGAAAAGAAGATATTGTGCACAAAAATCGCACTAAACTCTATAAATGATTTTGTATAAAGTTCTTTATTTTGAAACAACTATGTTTTTTTTTCTCTTCTTGTAGTTACTTATAATTTTCTTTGTTATTGTGTGAATGAATGAATATATAACTCGAGTTATGCATGTAAGGAAAGGATTATGTAATTTTAAACAAAAAATAAACATGTTATTGTATGTTATTTTTTTTATTTTTTAAATGGGGAGGTGAAGTATGTAAACTTTCACTTTATATAATGGCATATTATTTATGAATAAAGTCAGTATTTATCCAGCATTCATCGGTTTCATTTCGCTCCCAATACGCAACCTGTATATTCCATTCATTGTCAACTTCCATCCTCAGCGTCCGAACTTGTACAATCTCCTTGGACTCTTGTCTCACACAATGTTTGCAAGTCTCGGAGCACGGTCTTCTGGAAAGTGCATCTGCATTCCCATGAGATTTCCCGCTGCGATGTTCTATCTTGAAGTCGAATTCTTGTAGCTGCTCAATCCATCTTGCCACTTGTCCTTCTGGGTTCTTGAACTGCAATAGCCATTTCAATGCAGCATGATCTGTCCGCAGGTGAAATTTGCGTCCCAACAGATATTTATTAAAATGCTGCAGTGTTTTGATTATTGCCAATAGTTCACGCCTCGTGACGCAATAGTTCCTCTCTGGTTTGGACAACGATTTGCTGAAGTAAGCTATCGCGACTTCTCGATCTCCCCTCCGCTGGGATAACACGCCGCCAATACCCGTGTTACTTGCGTCTGTATCCACAATGAACTCGTTCTCGGCGTCAGGAAAACCAAGAACAGGCGTGTTGCAAAGACGCTTTTTCAGTTCCTGGAACGCGACGTCACAGTCCTCATCCCAGCAGAATACTCGCTTTTCTTCCGTGAGCTTATGCAAAGGTTTGGCAATGTCTGCAAAGTTCAAAACAAATCGCCGGTAATAAGAGCATAATCCCCAAAATGCTCTGACCTGTGTTTTGTCTTTTGGAACCGGCCAATCCTTGACAGCTTCAATTTTCTCGGGATCAGTTTGTACTCCCTCTTGTGAAACAATGTGTCCCAAAAACTTCACTTGTCGTCTGAAGAACGAGCACTTCTTTGGACTCAGCTTCAAGTTGGCCGCACGAATCTTCATCAATACTCGTTCCAGGTTCTGAAGATGGTCTTCAAACGTGCGTCCCACGATTATTATGTCATCCAAGTAGACAAGACAGGCATCCCCAATCAGTCCGGAGAGAACCAGTTCCATCAGCCTTTCGAAAGTCGCAGGGGCATTACACAATCCAAATGGCATCACATTGAAATGCCACAATCCTTTCCCAGTCGAAAAGGCTGTTTTCTCCTTGTCCTTAGGGTCTAATTCCACCTGCCAGTAGCCACTCTTCAGATCTAAGGTGGTAAACCATTTCATCCCCGTCAGTGTATCCAATGTGTCGTCAATCCGTGGCAGTGGATAGCTGTCCTTCATTGTCACGTCGTTCAGCCGACGGTAATCAACGCAGAAACGCATACTGCCATCCTTCTTTTTAACTAACACTACAGGAGAACACCATGGACTCGATGAGGGTTCTATAATCCCGTCCCTCATCATCCCTTCGATTGCAGCTTCCACCTCTTTTTCTCTTGCGACCGGCACCCGTCTTGGTCGCTGACGAATAGGTAGTTCATTCCCAGTGTTTATTGAATGCTTTACTAGTCCAGTTTTCCCAATATCGGCGTCATTCTTGGAGAAAACATCACCGTACCGGAGCAACATCTTCTTGGCTTTTACAATTTCTTCTCCAGATAGATCCTTGTGGCAATCGTCGAGAAGTGAACCGACATCGTATTTGCCAACTTGGTTGCACTTGGTCAATGTTTGACATTCCCGCATCCAATCCACTTCTTCGCAGGTTCCAATTAAAGTCCCCTTTTTAAGGACATACTCCTTATTACTAAGATTGAGTAAGCGCACGGCTGAAGCGTTCGTAGTACTCACCAAGGTTCTTGCCATCACCCACGGTTGATCCTTGTTGCCTCCTTCCAGTAACACGCATCGATGATGTTGGCCAGCATTCCGTGATAGTAGAACAGGTACCATGGTTTCTGATCTGGGTGGTAGTACCGTTCTCTTTAAACAGTACACCTTTCCTGATGAACCACCCTCCATGAAGATTTCTTCAGTACCACATTTCAAAATGCCTTGCTTGACGTCAATCTCACATCGATGTTTACGCAAGAAGTCTAAGCCCAGGATGCAATCATCCACTATATCTGCGATGATGACTCGATGGCAAAATGTCCTTTCCGCAAGCTTCATCTTCACCAGCTTCTCGCCCCGGACGGGTATGTGCTGACCGGTCGCTGTTAAAAGTTGTATTCCCTCTTTGTCCCGGTAGATGTCCCCAAGGAAGCGTTGAGCAATTTGGGAACTGATCACGGTACGAGAAGCTCCCGTATCTAACGTCAGCCTGCACGGTGTTCCGTTAATCTCGCCTCGGATGATCAGGCTGTTCCCGTCGTGCGCTTGAGAGATGTTGATTCTTGGGGCCTTCCTTAGACCAGCCAGCACCCGCCCCGCAGTCCTGGCGTTTACTCGTTTCCCTGCTGCGGCTTGGTGAGTGGTAACATTATCCACTCGTGCATCCTTTTGCTTCGGGCAGTTGGACTTGATATGGCCCCTTTCACCACAGCCATAACATCTTGGGCTGAATCTAGGACGTCGTTCTTGTGGAGTTTCAATCACCTCCCTAATGCGAAGGGACCGCGGATCCTGTCGAACGGCTTCCACCTCCAAGGCGTGGGCTAACGCGTCCTTAAGTGATGCATGGTGTCCTAGTCCCACGGCTGCTCTAACTTCCAGGTTCCGAATGCCGTCGACGAAGTGCTGCACCAGAACTTCCCCAATAATTGTAGGGCTCGATTGGTATGCCTTCCGTACCAATTTCTCTACTTCTAGGGCCCACTGTTGCAGGTTCTCTGTGCTTCGCTGAATCCGGTCCTTCAACTGAGCCCGAAACACACGTTCTAGGTGTGCGTCTCCGTAGCGGGCCTCTAACGCCTCTAGGAGCTGCTCGTAAGAGGCGTCTGTTCCGAGGGCCTCCAAAATTGTAAGGGCCTGATCACGAAGGCCCAAAGTCAGCGCCGTCATTGCCTGCTCCTTGTTCCACCCGTTTGCTTTAACTACGGCCTCAAATTGGATCCTGTAGGCCGACCATGATGAGCTTCCGTCGAAAGGTGGCACTTTAAAGCCTCGACCCAATGTTGTGCTTACTGCAGGTGCCACTACTCCTTCCGCCATCTTCAAAACACCGAGAGCCTTTTTCACATCGGCGAGCTCATTTTCCGTTGCCGAAATGCGACTATGGTGGCACTCAATCTGAGCCTCCGCCTTCGAGACACGACTCTCGTGGCATTGGAGCTGTTCCTGGACCTCAGTGATTTTTCCACCGATAGCACTGAGTAGTTTCTTCTGTTTCTGATTTTGAAACTCCGTGTTTTAAATAGACAAATGATAATTAATCTAAACATTATACCCACTTTTTGCTTTACGATATAAAAAAAGCCCAATCCAATACATCAATCAATATACAATGTGTTAGGGTTCCGACTTTTGATACTTTACCTACGTGATATACATCAAATTTCATCGACAAAAGTCACCTTAGGGGGGGGCGCACCCCTCACCCCTCGTGATGGGGGTGATTTAAAAATTTCGTTTCTCTGGTTTGCTTTAAGTTCGTAAAACCATTTTTTTTTCATATTTATTGTGTGTATCTTGTTGAATTACATCTCATTTTAAAGCTTATTAAATTTACCAACTTTTGATACCACATTCACTAAAAAGTCATAAGAAGAAAAGAATTAATTTTAATGACTTAGAAAAAAAATCTTACTTTTTTGTAGTATTTTTTTAGTTTTTTGTCATTAAAAAAAAAACGAAGCCCTTAACAATGCATTTTTTTCTTCTTAACTAGTACTATTTGAGTTTATCTTTCTAACGATGCCAAAATTTAGGCCCGGTTCAGTAATTAGTTAAAAGGAAACACGAAATTAAAATATCAAAAGTTTATTTTACTAAGGTAATACGTCCTAGTTACAAAATTTAAGTACTATCAAGACTCGCGAGTTAGAGCGCGCGCGCAATGCGGTAGCAGGTTGCTTCAGGTTTTCGCCTGACTGCCTCTGCGCTCGCTGCGTTGGCGAGGGATGATCAGGGCGAGGCCCGTGCCGAAAGGCTAGAGCGCACCAATCACGTCGCCCCGCGCATCGTACGAGTCGAAACATGAATCTCTTTCAGTCTAATAGTGAATGAGATAACAATACTAAGGTACTGGTTAGGATTTCTACTTGCTAATCAGTTGTCCTTCGTTTCTCGTTGCGATTGCTACAAAGTTTTACTTTCGAATTTAGCTAAGTACTACTTACTCGATACTATGGCAGTTAATTATTCACCAAGTGAAGTGGCCGACATTGTATTTATTTATGGATACGCCAATGGAAACGCTGCGGCTGCTGTTCGGGAATATCGAATTAGATTCCCTACAAGGCGCATACCTTCTGCTCCAACTTTTGCAAGCGTTTTTGCAAGATTGCGCACTCATGGAATCCGACAGCCGCCTAATGAACGTGCTGTTGTGGGGAGACCAGACATGGAAGAAGAAATCATTGAAATGATTGCCAGTGACCCGCGACTTAGCACTAGAAATATTGCCAGAAGACTTGGGATTTCGCATTGGTCGGTGTGGCAAGTTCTACGTCGGGAAGGATTACGGCCGTTTCATTTTCGTCGAGTTCAGAATTTAATTGAACCAGATTATGCTGCTCGCTTTGTGTTCTGTGCGTGGCTTAATAGGAAAGTGAGACATGATGCAAACTTCGTACGGCGAATATTATGGACTGATGAAGCCAAATTCACAAGAGCTGGGATAACCAACCACCGAAACCATCATTTGTGGCTTAATGAAAATCCCCATGCTGTGAGGCCCGCCTCGTTCCAACACGAATTCTCAATCAACGTGTGGGCAGGCATTATTGATGATGAGCTGCTAGGTCCCATCGTCTTACCAGACAATCTTAATGGTGAGAGATTCTTGGAATTTCTAAGAGGGGATTTCCTACATGAGCTACCATTGGAGTACAGACGTGAACGCCGGTCTTTTTATTTGCAAATGGATGGAGCTCCTGCCCATTTTGCCCGGAATGTACGAGCATATGTGGATGAACACTACACCCCCTGGATTGGAAGAGGAGGAACAATTGCCTGGCCGGCTCGTAGCCCTGATTTGACACCTCTAGATTTCTTCCTGTGGGGGACCATGAAACAGCGGGTTTACCTAGAGGTGCCTACAACAAGAGAAGAGCTGCTGCAAAAAATTATGACCGCAGCTGATGAATTAAAAGCCGACAGAGCTATGATTAAAAGAGCTACACAACAAGTAGCATTAAGGGCTACTTCTTGTTTATTAAACAATGGTGGTCACTTTGAACAATTGTTAAATTGACTTAAAATCGGCAAAACTAAATAAAAAAGAGATTGTAAATTTCGTGTCTTTTATTTTGATGTCATTTTAGCTTAGCAGTTAGGACTGTTTCTTTGAAGTTAAACTGTCGTATTCTGTATCGTTAGAAAGATAAACTCAAATAGTACTAGTTAAGAAGAAAAAAATGCATTGTTAAGGGCTTCGTTTTTTTTTTAATGACAAAAAACTAAAAAAATACTACAAAAAAGTAAGATTTTTTTTCTAAGTCATTAAAATTAATTCTTTTCTTCTTATGACTTTTTAGTGAATGTGGTATCAAAAGTTGGTAAATTTAATAAGCTTTAAAATGAGATGTAATTCAACAAGATACACACAATAAATATGAAAAAAAAATGGTTTTACGAACTTAAAGCAAACCAGAGAAACGAAATTTTTAAATCACCCCCATCACGAGGGGTGAGGGGTGCGCCCCCCCTAAGGTGACTTTTGTCGATGAAATTTGATGTATATCACGTAGGTAAAGTATCAAAAGTCGGAACCCTAACACATTGTATATAAAACTGTTCCGTTACTGACTGAGTGACTGAGGTACTGAGGTACTGAGTGACTGAGTGACTGACAGACAACGTACAGCCGTAACTGGGCGTAGAGAGCTGAAATTTGGAACATACATTCTTTAGGGGATGTAGGGGTGCACTAAGGAAGGAATTCCCGAAATTCCCACGGGAACGGGAAATATAGGACTTTTTAGTTTTTATGAAAAATCTTATTCCTTGAGTTCACCGATGTGAAACTTGGTTTAAAGGTTCCTCAATAAGTGTCTGTTTGTATTATGGAAGAAATTCCCGAAATTCCCACGGGAATGGGTTGGACTTTTTAGTTTGTATGAAAAATCTTATTCCTTGAGTGTACGGATATGATACTTGGCATGAAGGTTCTTCAAAGAGTGACTGGTTGTGTTACGAAAAAAATTCCCAAAATTCCCACGGGCACGGGAAATATATGATTTTTAGTTTGTGTGAAAAAAACTTATTCCTTGAGTGCATGGGTGTGATACTTGGTATAAAGGTTCTTTGCAATGGGTGTCTGGTTGTATAGTTTCTGAAATTTTCAAGAGAAGGGTAGTTAAGCGCGTGCGGGCATAGAAATATGAACTCTATACTCCGGCGCTATACTGCCCGGATTTGCTTGCGCGCGCCGTAACACGAGATGCACTATATCGTAAGTTTAGCTAGCGAGGCGACTTTTTAGACAAAATTAAAGTGTGCGTTTCGACCCTTTTTATCCATATTCTTAACTATGATTCTTAACTATGTTTCTTTACTATCTATGAAACAAGAACTTTTATTCGATTTTATTAACTGGTTAAGGATTAAGAATACTTTATCCATTTTCCTTACCGGTTAAGAAAACCAGTTAGGAAAATGCATAAAATATTCTTAGATAATCCTTAACCAGTTAGGAAAGCAGACCAAAGAATCTTATTTTCTAACCAAATAATGATAGAGTAAACAAAGAGTCAGTAATTATATTGTAAAACTGTTATAGAACGATAACACACTTTTCTTTGCAATGGTAATATATCCTTTAAAAAAAACTATCTCAATTTTTCCAACGTGTTACCAACCGATAATTCTCCGTTGATGAACTGAAGAAGTATATTAATTATATAATCGTCATTATCTATGGCAATTTTGCTCCGTTTTGCCCCCTTTATCGTTTCTTGTCGTTTCAGCTTCGTGTTTTGGACCTCCTTTAATAGCCCTAACAATCGTGGTAACGTGATGGAACCTTTGGTCACCCTTTTATTTATTTTGGAGTGCCAACCCTCCATTACATTATTTGTTCTATGACGAAGGCCATAAACACTCAGTATTTTTGAGAATTTTTTGTTGAGCCAGAATCGTTCTATGTAATTTATAAATTTTTGCATGCCCAAGTCTTCACTTTCGGCTTTTACGTATTCCCAACCATGCGTAATTTCATTGTCCGGCAACAATGGTAGTGCTGCTGTTAATCCAATAACCCGTTTGTGACCTTTCTTTTTATTAAAGCCCAATGTCTTGGATTTTTTCCATATGGCTCTTGACCAATGGTAAAAGCAGCCTTTAATTTCAATATCGGGAAAAACTTCTGTCAACGCGTTGATTGCTGCCAACTCGAAATCGCAATGGAATATGTTGGGGGACCAATTGGGTAGTGCCGATTTTATTAAATTGTATAAGGTTGCGTATGTTTTTTGTGTCTTATTTGGTAATAAGGCAAAAATTAACGGGATTACGTTTGTAGTTACTACTGAGCTACCAATGTCGGCATGAATACTATTGTTACGAGCTAGGGTTCGGGGATAAATTAAAATACACCGGTTTTACCGTTAGACGATTTTTAATCGCGAAGAACACAAAATCACAGACAGTCAAAACTCTAAATTATCACAGATCACTTATTACGCACTTAAACAATTCACTCGTTAACTTAGAGATCACTTTAGCTTCCTCAGTTGTATTTCTTCTCAAGTCAAAACTTAGAATCCTTCCGGCGGCCTAATCCTCGCCTTATATATCCCCGAGAAGACCTCTCCAAAGTTCTAGAAATAACGCGACTAAAAATAAACAATGTCAACATGTCGTAAACAAGTCGCGGTCCCAGAGAAACATGAACCTTAGGCGCGCGGTATAAGGTACAAATTCGTCTGCGCGCGCCTTGAAGTTATGACCTTGGGTTTTTTTCCCGAACAAACAAGCGCGTGCGGGCATAGAAATATGAACTCTATACTCCGGCGCTATACTGGCCGGATTTGCTTGCGCGCGCCGTAACACTGCCCCCTCCTTAAGAGATGCTCGTCCCGAGCATCGTTCGTCCCGTAGTACCGTGCCAAACGATCCACATGTACAACCTTAGGTGCACCTCGTGGCTCCTTCCGAATCCGATAGGTGATGTCATTGATCTTGGTCACCACGCAGTATGGTCCATCCCATTTTGGCTGTAGTTTGGGTGACTTTCCTTTGCTGCGCGTTGGATTATGTAGCCACACTAGCGAACCTTCAGCAAATCCAGGATCGTTGATCCTCCGGTCGTAGCGTGTCTTCATCTTCTCAGACATTTGCTGTCCCGACTGCCTGACATGGTCGTGTATGTCGTTCATCTTCTGACGTAGGTCATTCGCGTAATCTGTTATGCTGCTCGGTGCATCCGGTGGAATTCCCGTGATCAAATCAGCAGGCAATTTCAACTCCCGTCCAAAGTTTGCGAAGGCAGGAGTGACGGAGGTGCTTTCATGAACTGCACTTCGGTAAGACAGCAGAAAAGGCTGGATGTGCTTGTCCCAATCTCTTTGCCTGTTTTCTACTACTTTTGCCAGGTATCTCTCCAATGTCTGGTTGAATCGCTCTACCATCCAGTCAGACTGGGGGTGGTAAGAGGTGGTTCTGGTCTTATGGATACCCAATACCCGACACGTCTCCTGAAATACCTGTGACTCAAAATTCCTTCCTTGATCACTGTGAATTTCCAAGGGCACTCCAAAACGACAGAAGACTTCATGGACTAATTTATCCGCTACCGTGACTGCCTCTTGATTTGGAATAGCGAAGACTTCCGGCCACTTCGTAAAGTAATCCATGACAACCATGAAGTACTTGTTTCCACTTTCAGTCTCGGGAAATGGCCCAGCCACATCTAACGCTATACGTTCCCAAGGCGCTCCGACATTGTACAGCTTTAATGCACCTCGGCTACGCGTTTGCGGCCCTTTTACAGCTGCGCAGCTTGTGCATTTACGGCACCAATCTTCCACGTCGTCGCGACAGTGCAGCCAATAAAATCTTTCACGGATCTTCAAAAGGGTCCTCTTTACTCCTAAATGTCCCCCTGAAGTTCCATTATGATAAAGTTGCAGAACTTCTGAAATCTTGACCTTCGGAACAACCATTTGAAGATGACATTGGTCTCCTCGTGCGTTCTCCCATTTCCTGCACAGTACTCCATCTTTGACAATAAAGCTGTCCCACTGTGCCCAATAGCTCTTCGTAACTGCGCTTCTCCCGGCTATATCACTCCATCCGGGCTTAGGGGCACCCAATTGAATCCACTCAAGTATTGGCCTTATATCATGGTCTTCCTGCTGCGCACGAAGTAATGTCTCCTTCCATTCATTGTCAACTTCCATCCTCAGCGTCCGAACTTGTACAATCTCCTTGGACTCTTGTCTCACACAATGTTTGCAAGTCTCGGAGCACGGTCTTCTGGAAAGTGCATCTGCATTCCCATGAGATTTCCCGCTGCGATGTTCTATCTTGAAGTCGAATTCTTGTAGCTGCTCAATCCATCTTGCCACTTGTCCTTCTGGGTTCTTGAACTGCAATAGCCATTTCAATGCAGCATGATCTGTCCGCAGGTGAAATTTGCGTCCCAACAGATATTTATTAAAATGCTGCAGTGTTTTGATTATTGCCAATAGTTCACGCCTCGTGACGCAATAGTTCCTCTCTGGTTTGGACAACGATTTGCTGAAGTAAGCTATCGCGACTTCTCGATCTCCCCTCCGCTGGGATAACACGCCGCCAATACCCGTGTTACTTGCGTCTGTATCCACAATGAACTCGTTCTCGGCGTCAGGAAAACCAAGAACAGGCGTGTTGCAAAGACGCTTTTTCAGTTCCTGGAACGCGACGTCACAGTCCTCATCCCAGCAGAATACTCGCTTTTCTTCCGTGAGCTTATGCAAAGGTTTGGCAATGTCTGCAAAGTTCAAAACAAATCGCCGGTAATAAGAGCATAATCCCAAAAATGCTCTGACCTGTGTTTTGTCTTTTGGAACCGGCCAATCCTTGACAGCTTCAATTTTCTCGGGATCAGTTTGTACTCCCTCTTGTGAAACAATGTGTCCCAAAAACTTCACTTGTCGTCTGAAGAACGAGCACTTCTTTGGACTCAGCTTCAAGTTGGCCACACGAATCTTCATCAATACTCGTTCCAGGTTCTGAAGATGGTCTTCAAACGTGCGTCCCACGATTATTATGTCATCCAAGTAGACAAGACAGGCATTCCCAATCAGTCCGGAGAGAACCAGTTCCATCAGCCTTTCGAAAGTCGCAGGGGCATTACACAATCCAAATGGCATCACATTGAAATGCCACAATCCTTTCCCAGTCGAAAAGGCTGTTTTCTCCTTGTCCTTAGGGTCTAATTCCACCTGCCAGTAGCCACTCTTCAGATCTAAGGTGGTAAACCATTTCATCCCCGTCAGTGTATCCAATGTGTCGTCAATCCGTGGCAGTGGATAGCTGTCCTTCTTTGTCACGTCGTTCAGCCGACGGTAATCAACGCAGAAACGCATACTGCCATCCTTCTTTTTGACTAACACTACAGGAGAACACCATGGACTCGATGAGGGTTCTATAATCCCGTCCCTCATCATCCCTTCGATTGCAGCTTCCACCTCTTTTTCTCTTGCGACCGGCACCCGTCTTGGTCGCTGACGAATAGGTAGTTCATTCCCAGTGTTTATTGAATGCTTTACTAGTCCAGTTTTCCCAATATCGGCGTCATTCTTGGAGAAAACATCACCGTACCGGAGCAACATCTTCTTGGCTTTTACAATTTCTTCTCCAGATAGATCCTTGTGGCAATCGTCGAGAAGTGAACCGACATCGTATCTGCCAACTTGGTTGCACTTGGTCAATGTTTGACATTCCCGCATCCAATCCACTTCTTCGCAGGTTCCAATTAAAGTCCCCTTTTTAAGGACATACTCCTCATTACTAAGATTGAGTAAGCGCACGGCTGAAGCGTTCGTAGTACTCACCAAGGTTCTTGCCATCACCCACGGTTGATCCTTGTTGCCTCCTTCCAGTAACACGCATCGATGATGTTGGCCAGCATTCCGTGATAGTAGAACAGGTACCATGGTTTCTGATCTGGGTGGTAGTACCGTTCTCTTTAAACAGTACACCTTTCCTGATGAACCACCCTCCATGAAGATTTCTTCAGTACCACATTTCAAAATGCCTTGCTTGACGTCAATCTCACATCGATGTTTACGCAAGAAGTCTAAGCCCAGGATGCAATCATCCACTATATCTGCGATGATGACTCGATGGCAAAATGTCCTTTCCGCAAGCTTCATCTCCACCAGCTTCTCGCCCCGGACGGGTATGTGCTGACCGGTCGCTGTTAAAAGTTGTATTCCCTCTTTGTCCCGGTAGATGTCCCCAAGGAAGCGTTGAGCAATTTGGGAACTGACCACGGTACGAGAAGCTCCCGTATCTAACGTCAGCCTGCACGGTGTTCCGTTAATCTCGCCTCGGATGATCAGGCTGTTCCCGTCGTGCGCTTGTGAGATGTTGATTCTTGGGGCCTTCCTTAGACCAGCCAGCACCCGCCCCGCAGTCCTGGCGTTTACTCGTTTCCCTGCTGCGGCTGGTGAGTGGTAACATTATCCACTCGTACATCCTTTTGCTTCGGGCAGTTGGGCTTGATATGGCCCCTTCCACCACAGCCATAACATCTTGGGCTGAATCTAGGACGTCGTTCTTGTGGAGTTTCAATCACCTCCCTAATGCGAGGGGACCGCGGATCCTGTCGAACGGCTTCCACCTCCAAGGCGTGGGCTAACGCGTCCTTAAGTGATGCATGGTGTCCTAGTCCCACGGCTGCTCTAACTTCCAGGTTCCGAATGCCGTCGACGAAGTGCTGCACCAGAACTTCCCCAATAATTGTAGGGCTCGATTGGTATGCCTTCCGTACCAATTTCTCTACTTCTAGGGCCCACTGTTGCAGGTTCTCTGTGCTTCGCTGAATCCGGTCCTTCAACTGAGCCCGAAACACACGTTCTAGGTGTGCGTCTCCGTAGCGGGCCTCTAACGCCTCTAGGAGCTGCTCGTAAGAGGCGTCTGTTCCGAGGGCCTCCAAAATTGTAAGGGCCTGATCACGAAGGCCCAAAGTCAGCGCCGTCATTGCCTGCTCCTTGTTCCACCCGTTTGCCTTAACTACGGCCTCAAATTGGATCCTGTAGGCCGACCATGATGAGCTTCCGTCGAAAGGTGGCACTTTAAAGCCTCGACCCAATGTTGTGCTTACTGCAGGTGCCACTACTCCTCCCGCCATCTTCAAAACACCGAGAGCCTTTTTCACATCGGCGAGCTCATTTTCCGTTGCCGAAATGCGACTATGGTGGCACTCAATCTGAGCCTCCGCCTTCGATACACGACTCTCGTGGCATTGGAGCTGTTCCTGGACCTCAGTGATTTTTCCACCGATAGCACTGAGTAGTTTCTTCTGTTCTTCTTTAACACTCCGGACTTCATCCTTGAGGTCTTTCATAAACGCTAATAATGCTGTCATATCCAGGGCGGCAGCGATAGGTTGTTCCACGGGAAGCGGCAGAACCTCCGCAGATCCGTCCGTGACCTCCATAGCCAGTCTACGTTGGTCCGTTTCCTGTTGGCGTTGTTGACTCCTCGTGCGGACCCTTTCTTCTCTTGGAGAAAGTCCGTCGCCTTTTGGTAGCACTGGCATAATTTATCCCACTTCTGACACCAAATGTTACGAGCTAGGGTTCGGGGATAAATTAAAATACACCGGTTTTACCGTTAGACGATTTTTAATCGCGAAGAACACAAAATCACAGACAGTCAAAACTCTAAATTATCACAGATCACTTATTACGCACTTAAACAATTCACTCGTTAACTTAGAGATCACTTTAGCTTCCTCAGTTGTATTTCTTCTCAAGTCAAAACTTAGAATCCTTCCGGCGGCCTAATCCTCGCCTTATATATCCCCGAGAAGACCTCTCCAAAGTTCTAGAAATAACGCGACTAAAAATAAACAATGTCAACATGTCGTAAACAAGTCGCGGTCCCAGAGAAACATGAACCTTAGGCGCGCGGTATAAGGTACAAATTCGTCTGCGCGCGCCTTGAAGTTATGACCTTGGGTTTTTTTCCCGAACAAACAAGCGCGTGCGGGCATAGAAATATGAACTCTATACTCCGGCGCTATACTGCCCGGATTTGCTTGCGCGCGCCGTAACACTATATAGTTCTGCAAATGGTGGTGGACAGCTTTTAAACGTAGCATCGCCAAAAAATTCATGGGTTTTACCAATTAGTTCACGACTTTTCGGAGAACAAAATATTAAAATTCGAATCCCTTCATGGTAATAGTCTGCTAAAATAAAATCACAAGAAGATACTGGAATTTGCACTTCTTCAAAATCTCGGTAAACTGTTCTTAGAACGGCCAGCGATTTGTTCCTCATATCGTACAAACAATGTTGCACACTTGTAAGTGGTGGTAGTGAGGATACAAAATTTAAACCTTTATTTTCAAACGAGTTACAGGCCTCGTCATATAATTGAGGGATTGGCTTGTCACATTTTGTTACTTTAGTCTTCAAACTGTCTATTTCTTTAGCAACAATAGATCTACCGACAGAACGTTCACACGTGTGAATCTTTTCCGATGTTTTAATAAATTTGTTGCCCTAAAAATAAACCATAAAATTATAGGAGCAGAAATTTTGAAAAAATAGGATTAAAAAATTTTGAATGATCAGTAGACCGCCTAAGACTTACTTTGATTGTTATTGCTCCTGGACATTTATATTTCTTATAGGCTGAACATCGCCATACACTTGAACCATTTTTAAAATCTCGAAGCTTGTGATATTGGTAATCACAATGTATAACAACCGTGCCGCCTTTATGTTGTCTGAAGAAGAGTTCACTAGTGTCGACCTCCATTTCAATAAATATTAGGTACCTAGTTTATTTTTGCACTTTTAATTATGTCTATAAGTACCTTTTTCTCACTTATTTGGTTTGAATTTAATGCATAACATTGACATGACATTGACACTGTCTACTTAACTTTATCATCTAGCATCTCAAGTGCCAGTAATATGAATTAGAACAAACTAAGCAGTGTTTGTTGCATTGCAGTAACGATGTAGGTATCAAGATAATACTAAGCGTGTCAAAACAAGTAATTTTCCCGTGACACTACTAGGGTCACTGTAGTGCCACGGGAAATTCTGTTTTACCCGTGGCACTACCGGTAGTGCCATGGGAAAGTAAAATTACCGATGACTCTACTGGTAGTGCCAAGCAGTAGTGTCACGGGCAATAAAGGAAAAAAAGCACTTCAACATTATATGTATATATTTATGTAGCATACCACTATGTTTATAATAAATTATGAAGATTAAAACAACATTATAGTTATAGTACTTATTTTATTTAAGTTACTACTTACTATCCTTATACCTCAGGCACTTACTTATCTATAATATTTTAATGACATCTATTTTAAGCTATATTTATGTAGCGTGTCCATAATAAAAAGTTGCTTATTTTACTGAAATATCATAAATGACTAGGTACCTTATTTTTCTTAGTTACACACTAACTAATATTTTTTCAATCCTAATGTTCGGCAGTCAACATTTTGTATTCACTTACTTATAATTGTTTGAAAAAAAAACCTGTTATTAGCTTTATTTTAAGTAAACTGCTTTATGTAAATTATTATTTGTAAACGCTGTTGGTTTTCGTAATAAATAAATAAATACATAAAAGCGCATACATAGTTCGACTTTTTGGAATATCAACTCATACGGATGTTAGTTCTGTCTGCGTTATGTAGTCTGATGAACCAAGGCTCGGAACCGGTACCTATTGGTTTACAGGTTTGATAGCAGTACTTTCCTTCTATTTTTTTACTCAGCATCAGATGTTTTTTACATACACTCATAACCTCACACCTGTCTACCTTTGGGGTAGGCAGAGACAAGGGAACCCCAATTGCTAAGATCCAGACAAACCTTTTTCGCTTCCTCCACGTTCACTAATCTTTTCATACATGATCGCCGGTTATGGGTACTTTTTGTATCGGTTACAAACCCCGCGTGTGAACTCCCTCTCACCTGATGGCAACTGAAGATGACAGTACACGGGTTTAAGGAGTTAAAGGAAAAACATTGACGGAACACATCACCGCTAAAGTGGTTGAATTTAGGTGGCAGATTTTATTTAAAGGAATATATAATATGAGGCTACCAAAAGGCAGGTTCATTTGGATTTGTCGCAAATAAATTGCGCCTCTCCAGATGTTAATCCCCCAGTAAACTTTAGTTACAGATGATATGTTATTTAAGTAAATATAGGGTTACTTTTAATTAACGCATCACCTGTTTCGGGGAGCCTCTCCACGTCAATCCCAACAATATTTGTTCTACGACGTTTTACAAATCTTGAAAAATAACACAAAAAAAAAACAAAAAAGTGTTTGTTTCTTGCTCTACATTTTGTAAAAAGTACCCATTATTATTATAAAGCTATATTTGCGTGTGTCCGGATGTCGACATTTTCTCGCAGAGACTTGCTGCTTATCTAGGTGGCTAAGTCATCGTTTGTGGCGACGATCTGTAAAGGTTTCATCGTTTGTGACGCTATAGTTTCATAAAAATCGAAAAAACTTTGGCCAGCCAGCCAGAATTTCGCATTTTCCAGCATTCCAAATCTCAGCCCCCAGAGGGTTTTGAGGATCCAGCTGGTATACAAAGGTATGTGCCGCGATGCGTGACAGCAAAAAGTAATTTATCAAGTAAAACGACATAATCTTCGAGTAAACACGAAAAACAAGTGGCCAGCCAGCCGGTCGCTTCTGGCAGAGCCACTTTGTTTTTCCCTTATATCTCAGTAAATATCGCAATAAGTACTGAGCTTTAAGTTTAAAAGGAATGTGCCGCGATATCTGACAGACTTCATATAGAAAAAGATTTTGATGACATATATATGACAAATGTCCGGCTGGCTGAGCCACCCATTCCAGCGCTTGCAGACGGTCTAGAACGCTGGATTGTTATCTAAGCAAAAGATATAAGCGATTGTTTTTTCTTTCAAAAACACCCTAATATGTTAAATATGGTCACCCTAATTACTTCAATAGTCAATTTACTCCAATACATTGTCATCCTTATAACAGCTCCAAATTTTTCAAACATGAGAAACAACACGATCATTAACGTTCCTCTAATTAAGTAGGTAAATAAAAATCTCGTTACACGATGCATTATAATAGGTTGGGGAAAAAGTCTTTTCGCATTATATTATGTATGAACTTGTAATAAAATCTCTTTGGCTATAGTATTTGTATCTGGCTGGTTTTGGTATCATTGAAAGTTAAAATTTTAAAGAACATAATTCCAAATTTAAATTAGGAAAATGTGTGATTTTCATTTGTTTTTCGTACTGTCAAGATGAGTGAATCTAAGGAAGAAATTCGATACATTTTAAAATTTTACTACAAAAAAGGTACAAATGCAACGCAAGCCGCGAAAAAAATTTGCGATGTTTATGGACCTAGTGTAGTGTCTGGCAGAGTAGCACAAATTTGGTTTGAGCGTTTTCAATCCGGAAATTTTCATGTCAAAGATGCACTTTGCTCTGGTCGCCCTATTACGAATAAAATGGATGCCATTTTTGAAAAAGTGGAGCAATATCGACATATCAGCAGTTACGACGTAGCTGAAGAACTGGGAATTGACCACAAAACAGTTTTGGCTCATTTGAAAAAAGCTGGGTACACAAAAAAGCTCGATATATTTGGGTACCTCACGAGCTCACTGAAAGAAACCTAATGAACCGTGTACTTATTTGTGATTCTTTATTACGACGTAACGAAACCGAATCATTTTTGAAGAAGCTGATAACTGGTGATGAAAGACGGATCACGTACGTAGTGGATAACGTGCGAAAAAGGTCGTGGTCAAAGGCCGGTCAGGCTTCACAGACTGTGGCGAAACCCGGGTTAACTCGCAATAAGGTGCTGTTGTGTGTGTGGTGGGATTGGAAGGGCATTATTCATTATGAGCTGTTACCACCAGGCAGGATTATCGATTCTGAACTCTACTGCGAACAACTTATGAGATTAAAACAAGAAGTTGAGAAAAAGTTGCCGGAATTGATCAACAGAAGGGTTGTGGTGTTTCATCATGATAACGCTAGACCTCACACATATATAGCCACCCAGCAAAAATTAAGAGAGTTTGGCTGGGAGGTTTTTTTTTTTTTTTTTATAAGTGACTAAACCCGCGTTTGACCTCAATCTCACCTGATGGTAAGTGACGATGAGGTCGAAGATGAAAGCACACGGGTTTAGGAAGGAACTGGCTCTTTATACAATATTGCCGGAACACATTACCGCCGGAGCGGTAACATTTGGCGGCAGACTTTATATAAAGGGTGGTCGCTAGCCAGGCGGACCCAGAAGGGATCCTACCACCAAGGTGTTAATGCATCCGCCGTATAGTCCTGACCTTGCACCTTCAGATTTCCACCTGTTTCGGTCTCAGAATTCTTTAAGCAGTGTTAGGTTAATATCACGAGAGGACTGCCAAATCCACTTGTCGCGGTATTTTGATGAAAGGTCCCAAAATTTTTATAGCAATGGGATCATGTCTCTACCTACAAGATGGCAAAAGGTTATCGAACAAAATGCATACTTTAGTTAAATGTCAATAAACTATATTAAAAAATGTTTTGAATTTTCTTAAAAAATGCGAAGAAACTTTTTCCCCAACCCAATATTTATTTTTTATTTATTTACCTATACCTACATATTTTTTTGTTAGTGCCAATTAATAAAATCAGTCTGAAATTCATGTAGGATTATTGAAAAAACCAAGTAAGTATATCCTTCTCGTACAACTAAAAACTTTTGGTGGTAACTTTGGTGGTTTGGTGCGCACCCGAGCCGAGCGAGCTGGCGAAGCGACGACGTTAAACCATTAGGCTGCAAACTGGACGGCAGCGATAACGACAGCGAGAACGGCAGCGAGAGCGACAGCGGCGGGAACAGCGATTTCCGCGACACGATAGAAAGTATTGAGTTTGTATGAAGCGTTCTGGACGGCAGCGACGCGGGCAACGAGCGGCGAGCGCCAGTCTAGCGGGGAGTGCGCGGTCGAGCGGTTATAGTGTAGTCTGTTGACCACCGATATCGATAGCTAGCCTCGTAAAATATCGTTGGAAGAAATTATTTCAGCTGTTTTAGAAAGACCACCGACATAGAACAGTAAATAAATAAAATATTAAACCGACGAAATTTCAACCACAAAAATCGAAGAATAAATAATAAATTATACGAGAGAATAAAAAACTATTTTTCTGCTGGAGATATACGTTCGTTACTATAATCCGATTCTAATTCTCCGGGACCTAATCAAATTGCATCATAAGTATACTTAGATAATACATAGTAGTGTTATCAAAGATTTTGATTGAATTTCGTCTTTGGTCTTCGTAATTACGATGAAGCTCGCTTCCTTGTTTACGGATTTATGTCTTCTTCCATATTAAATCGTAACGTATAAATGAACAGTGAAAGTACTCATGACGCCGTATCGACATTTTCGTTTGTTCGGTAAGTCTCTTAGCAGACGCGGTCCCAGGGGGAGGGGTCACAGGGGACATGACAAAATCATGAAAAGATGAACATCTTATAAGAAAAGAAGCTAAAAAAGATACTTCTGATTTAAAAAAAAATAGTACACCCCCAAAATTTCAGTCTGCGACCGCGCCTGTCTCTTAGACCGCGACAAATCGCTGGCGTCGAGAACAGTCCACATTCCCCGCGTCGCTCTCGCTGCCCCGCCGCGCCGTCCAGTTTGCAGCCTTAGTACCTATATATATGTAGGTTAGCCAAATTTCTTGTTTGTCTTCTTGACCAATCAGCGAGCAGTGTTTTATTCGCCGTATTTAAAAAAGCGACTTTTGTAATTGGTCGAACCGTTTAGAATCTCACGAATTTCCGTCCGTTAGTTTATAAATTTAGTTTAAAGATTTACCACGTTACTTTATTTTACCACGAGACCGCGCAAAATTTTCGAAATTTCGGCCCAAAAAATAAAATTCGTTATTTTCTGGTGACATGTGTACCTATTATACATATTATGTGTAGGTATTATATTAGTGTAGTGTGTGAAAATTAGTGTTTTTAAAATCCGACTGATTTATACACCCAATCAGAACTTAGTGCATAACAAAAAGCATTTTGTTTCATACATACATAACTTCACGCCTGTATCCCTTATGGGGTAGGCAGAACACCTGAGGCTGTAAAACCATCTGGTGTCACTTTTGACAAATTCAGAGGTATTATGATGATGGACAGAGACTATTGCAGTGACAGGGGGTCAGCCTATCGCCCGCAAAAAAGCCAATAAAACCTCTGTTCCTTAACTGACTTTTACAGTATGCCCGGGAAGAGAAGCAGCTGGCGCATTCTATGTTTTTCTTTCGCTCCCAGTCCAGCATGGACTATAGAGAAAGGGCACAATAATAAAAACAACGTTATTATACTGTTTTTCAATCATTTTAATATGTCATCTACACACTTTTTACATTTATTCATAAAAATTAAACAGTAATTGAATAAAGATTTTCTATTAACGGCTAAATCTTTCCAAGTGGAAAGATTGCCGTACACACCTTGCCGTACAGTACAAAAAAGTATATTACAAAAAATAGATATACAAAATAGAAATTTTAAAGATTCAATCATCCGTAACATTAATTTATTGTATGCAACATTTCATATAATTACAATCATAATAAAATTACAAATACTTTAAGTTTACATCAAAACTTCGTGTAAGAAAACAATAATAGTAAAAATATCCGTAACACAAGTATCACATGGAAGAAAACTGTTAAATTGTACGCTGTAGAGAGCGCTGGTAATTTGTTACAAACAATTCAAATAACCTTAATATAAAATTTTCAGAAAAGGTTATTTACAATTCAACAAAGAAATAAAAGGCTACAAGAATTTCTCGAAGGAAGAGCTCTCCAGTGAAATGTAAAAGTAGTTTTATTTCTTCAGAATACATGGATTTGTCAATTTTGAAAAATCTCATTTTTCGGCCTATGCAGGACAAGTTTTCAGTTATCATCTTTGATGGCACTAACAATCAGCCAAACCAAAATAGACGGTTTTAGAAGTGACATTCAAAATAAAATAATATTTTACACAACAGCGATATTAAGCAACTTATCTATCACGTGAGGAGACAAAGTGACATCTAGAGAGATATATCGTAAAAAACCATTTCAACCCCTATTTTCAAAATGGCGGCCGTAGGACAAGGGTGGCGAACCCACAAACTTGGTTTTAGCTTTACACTGACCCCCCCAACACATCAAAAAAATAAAATTGCGTCCTCTGAAAAACGCAAGGTTAGGCCTAAAAAATTTAACATTTCAATGGACTAATAGACTGAACGTTCCGTTCTAAGGTTCCGTTCCTTTGAATCTCTCAATTTAATATTAATATTCACTTTATTATACAATGTATTTAATAAATACTTTTCTTTATAATTTTTATTATAATCGTGCCAATTTATATTTTAGTAGTTTTAATTAGTTTGCACGACATGGAATATGAGAACTGTCTAAAATATCATCTTATAGCGTAAATAGTATAGTTGAGTGAAACAGCAATATTTTTGACGGCTCCACCGACCATCATAGCTTCTTAGAAACTCATTAAGTTTCTGTCTTAAGGTGCCTTTTTAGTGACCAGTCAAATTTAAACACCTGCACATTTTCTTTTAGTAACGATCAGATCAAAATAAAGATATGTCACCATCAACTTTTTTACAAATAGCTGCTGTTGATGAACACAGATGCTACGAAGAATTTTATTGTTAATACTACGACGTAGTAGTAAAAGATGTTTTGTAGTAGCGCGTAGTCATATTTATTTTAATGGTATTCTTAAAAAATTTGGAGTGACCATGCTTTGCTTAATATTTAAGGGAATATATATTTTTTTTTGCAAAAATCGTTAAATGATACTTATTGTGTAAAAAAAACAGCCCTGTATATAATAATAAAAATAAACTGCTTGATAAAACACTCCGTGGCCATTTTATTTTTTTAAACACGTATTTTTAGAGCTTCTCGCACATCTTATAGATCTCAGTGAGCAGTTGAGCAAATAAAGTGTTTAGCATTTAATGTTGAAAACAGTATTTGGTATACTTAATTTTTTTTCAACAGTAAAAAGTATAATATAGTCAAGAACAGTATAATACTGTTTTAACAGTATGGTTGACAACCCTATATATCATGTCATTAAAATTAATAACGTTGACGAATAAAGTTGGTGTTTTTGCTATTAAAAATATAATCAATGAACTTTAATTGTTTGTTTCTAGAGCTAATGTAATGAATTTGCCTCAAAATACAGCTATAGAAATTTTTGTTACTGACTTATGTGCTTATTCACCCCATATAAGTACATACATAAAATATATTTGATATATTCGATGTATTTGATAAAATATATTTGAGTAAAATAAACCGTTTTTTATTTCAAAAACAATTAATGTTAAGTTGGCTAAAACAATCATACACACATACCAACATTGAGATAATTTGTATGCTGTTTTGCTTTCTCATTAAATATCTTAATAAACTTCGGATAAATTATATTTACTATAAATGAAACGAAAATAAAATATTTACAAGCGCCGAAATATTAATACTATGGTTGATATTTGTATTACTTAAATTACTAATAAAGACAATTTTTATCTTAACACATAGTTTTTCTGGATATCCACAAGTATTATAGTAGATCTTAACTTCAAAATCGTAGACACAAAATGATTCTATATGGTATTTCAGGCTTGTTCAACTTAAATAACAAATTAATAATAACATTTAAACATATTTTTATTCTTTTTCTATCTATTACTAAATTTGCCAGACCAGGAAATAATTAATCACGAACAACGATTTATTTAAAACAACATAAGGTTGAGACGATTTCTTGTCATTTCGTGATGTTTTTCCTGTTCAGGCTTAAATAATCAGTCTAAAACTTAATAAGAATAGAAATCTAAAAATAACTTTGGATTATAAAGCTGTGTGCTAAAACGACACTTTCATGATATAAGGTAGTTATGACAAAGTTGTTCTTACTTGCTACATGTAAGAAAAATTATAAAAAAATGAGATTTACAAATTTTTGGATATAAAAGTGAAAAAAGATAATTTCTTATCATTTGGCATGACTTAAATGAATTATGGGATACACAATAGTAGTTTATGCAACTGTCATATAATAAAGGGTATTAAAACATGAGTGTAGTTTTTTGAAACGAGCCGCAGGCGAGTTTCAAAATAAGATTACACGAGTGTTTTAATACCTAATTATATGCAGTTGCATACACTACTTTATTTAATCTCATGGCTATAGGTAGCTACATTAAATAAAACGCAATATAAAACAAACAAAGTACGAAATAGCGTCATAATGGAAAACGCCTGTTATTGGTTTATGGCTCGGATCTAGCACGCATGCGCGTTGCTCACCACAGATAATGTGTACTTAAATTGAATTGAAACCTCCTTGGTCGGGACACATTGTACTTTAATAATTAAAAAATTGTTTTAAAGCATTGTTTTGCTAAGAGAATAATGCTTTAATATACTTTTTCAATTTTCTTATAGAAGTATGTAAATAAAATATGCCAATAAAAGTCTGTACTTATTTCATTTCATGATTAGAACATTACCGAATGAGATTATATAATAGTATTGGACTGGTGACAAATTTAAGATATTGAAGGAGAGCACTCTGTTATATAAGTACTTAATTTTTCACCAGAATTCCCTATAAATAAATAAAGAGACCTCACTACACTTTTCCCGACGCGCCGCCTCAGTCAACACGCACACAGCAGTGTTCCCGCCACACGCACACCACCACGCGCTAAGTATCTATTGTATTACGCTTATGTAACCATGCGTTGCGTAATGAGTTTTTTTACTTTCGGTTACCTTTAATTAGTAAATAATTAATTTTTATTTATTTTATTTTTTCTCTTCACGTATGATCTCAAACTATCCCTATGGAATTTCGAAAGTGACCTACCAAAGTGTATACCAAAGTGTATATTGGATTTTGATAGTGAATCTCGGTCCGAATTCTTGTGTGTAAACATATGTATGTTTGAGCGTGGCGTCGCCGCGACAACCAAAATACACTAACCGACGACGTAGGTAATTTAAACCTTCATGGGTGAAATAACCAAACCAATTTATTTCTTATCAAAATTGAGATATTATTGCGATCTCTTTTAAACGACAAAAGCTAATCAGAATGAGATAATATCGCAATCATATCGAAACTTTAACATTGCAATATGGTATTCACGTGACACTTTTTAGTAAGGATATAAGGAATTGACAAGAGAACGTTTTCTTAGCTGAATACCTGAATTTCGTTTAATTCAAAATAGCATTACGGTATTTTCATGTTCGTTCTCGTTGTCCAAAAATACCTGAATTAGCCTCTGATCATTAATAATTGGATTTACATAGACGTGAAGGGAAATTGATTGAGTTGTGTGAGTGGCTGTTCTGCCGTCATTCCGGGTTGAATGAGTATAGGAGTCGACGCTCCTTCAGGCATAAACAGTATAGGATGTTTGCACGCGTTCGTTATACGCTTCAGTCCTGGGCCAAAATTAGCGTTTGCTGGCATATTTGCGAATGCTTTTATTGGTACATTTCTAATTATTGGGTTTGTGTTATTTGCAAAAGGGCTTTGAATATTTGGCGTTATGACAACATTGACTGTTGGCTGTGTAACTGTGGAGTTATTTTGTGTATTCATGTTTCCTTGGAAGGATGTTTGTGGCATATTTATAGAAGGCATCATGTTATTTGGTGTTAACGTGGCGATCTCTGGGTTATTGGCCAGATTTGACATGTTTAGACTTGTCTGAGTTACATTGTTAAAATTAAGATTGGTTTGAGGTACTATTGAAAATTGCGTTTGGTATGGCTGTATGGGATTAGTCGCTTGAAATTGCGCCGTTGGATTGGTTGTTTGAAACGACGACACCGGATTATTTGATTGAAACGACGACACCGGATTATTTGATTGAAACGACGGCACCGGATTATTTGTTTGAAAGGACGACGCTGGATTATTTGTTTGAAAGGACGACGCTGGATTATTTGTTTGAAACTGTTGTGGGGGATTGGTCGCAAGAGATTCTTGATCTGTTGGTGTAGCATGAGAAACTTCAGAGTCAATGACAGCCTTAAGTTGAGTATTAGGGACATATCGAGTGAGATTTTGGGATCGAACGTCAGTAATAATGATGTTACTAAGCGAATCCTTTGTTGATGTTTGAGGTTTGAGATTATCGACGAAATCATAAACACCGGCGTCGTTTGGTACGAGAACGCGGTTATTTAACACGATTTTATCTTTTAATTTGTTAGGATTATTCGTTTCTGTAGTTGCTTTAATGGCGGGTGTTTTTGTGTTTTGATAATATCTTATGCAACTTTTACCCGATTTAACCCGCATCGGCCAGCGTGTTGGCTCATCAATGGCGCTATTATCATCATCATCAGATATTTCAATAGCATCTGCATTTGTTTGCGCACTAAGATTGTTATCCATTTTATTTTGAGCCGAATTATTATCATTCTTTAAATTCGAATTTGTTTGCGTACTTTCACTATGATTATCTTTTATATTTTGAGCTGAATTATTGTCATTGTTTAAATTCGACTGTCTTCGGCATTTAGCGTTTATTTTACTTGCGTCGAGTACGATAAGTTTTGATTTGATTACCGGCGTAGGAGGTATAGCTCGGGGCGTCACTGTTATTTTGTCAGGACTACGAACATTGGTGCTTTCTGGAGATACCTCGTTGTTAGCTGTTTGCATTATCTTACAATTGTCTATGAGCAAAGAACGACTGTTGGTATTTATCGGCGGTAAAGTTGACGGTTTATTTAAAAGTGACGTTATTACGGTGTTACGTTTGATTCTAATTTCATAACGGGGATGTAGATTTGCTGAGCTATTTTCAAATTTTTGATTACTATCTGACGGTCGATTTTGCAACACAATGTCATTCAATGTCTGCGTTAATCTTTGGGTTTCATTTGAAGAGCTACTTTGATCGCTACTTGCAGGTTGATTTTGTTGTACTGTATCATTCATATTCAATGTTAACCTTTGAGTTTCATTAGACGATCTATTTTCAACACTCTGATTAACTAAAGGTGGATCTTGATGTACGAAATCTTGCAAAACTATCTTGATTCTACGAGGTTTATTCGGCTTGCTACTTTCAACTTGCCCACTACTAGCTGAAGATTCATTTTGGGGTACAACATCGTTCATATTCAGTGTTACTTTTTGAGTTTCATTCGATGAGGTATTTACTTCAGAAGTTGTTAATTCTGATGCTATTTCTTCATTACTTTGAGTTGTATTTGAAGTTTGATTCGAAGTTGACGGTGAATCCAACACATTTGTTCTTTCTGTCGTATTCAATGCTTCGCTATCAGCATTGCTTGTATTACCGTTGTTCTGTGTGTTTGGCACTTGGGTATTACTTGTATGAGGTTGAGTATTGTTCTGTATGTGAGGTTGGAAGTGGAAGTACTGATTATTAATGTTCTTTTGTCGGATCCACTCGTCGAGGCCATCGTCGGCAGTGGGGGGAGAGGGGAAGGTGTGCTGCTTTTTTTTGCGGTATTTCTGAGGCAGAACTTTGATGCGAACCTGCAAAAGAATTTAAGTTTTCTTTTAATTAATATCCATTTTTTATTTACTGTAGTTTTATAGCATATCATTAGCTTATTGCAGAAATTGCATTCTTTGAGGTATTAAAAAATAATTAAGTTGGGCATTTTACAATAACTTTTTTATTGTCTTACGGACGGTATGAATAATTTACCAAAATAAAACATAAAATTTCCTACACTATCTTGTGTCAAATCGGTAATATGAATGACCGAATAAATAACTAAATTATTTTTTTCCCAACACAAATATCTTGAGATTATTTTCTGGGAAGCCCCGGCAACTGATTTGTAAATAATTTACTGAAATAAACTTATTTTTTTAAGTTTTTTTTTATGTAGATAATTTAAAAGTCAATCAAAGACAGGTTATTCAGACCGACCCTAAGTTTTTATTAGAAAATAATGACTTCTAACAATAAGCAATACACAGAATCATAGTGAGAATGTACAATTTCGGTTGTCAAAAATAATTACCTACAGTGAGGATGTAAAAACGTATTAAAAGTTGAATAAAAACACACACATCTACAAAGACAACGCAAATGCATATAATTCGAGGTTCCGAACCCCGCTCAAGCGTCAAGGTTGTTCGCCGTAAGATTTAGTCGCGCGTATGTATGTCTGCTAGAAAATCGATATCACAATATCGATATCGTTCTTAATAATCGATTTCATCGGCGGCATCGGTGTGTCTGAATCTGTTTGTGTTTCCCAGTATTAAATATCAGCTATGATGTCACAATAGGTCTTAAAAAGTCGGCATGCTTGGTTTCAATACAAACGTGACACTTGCGTCATCCATGTAGATGTATGTATTTCAATAAAAAGTAGACTTTCTTCATTTATTATTATAAGAAAAAAAGTATATTTTAAGTAATAAAAGAAACATAACAACTGTTGTAAGTTCATTATAATATTAATATTAAACTATGAACTATTAATTAATGTAGTTAATTATAATTTACGGGATTCTTACCACGATTTCCGATATTTATCATGCCAATATTTCGTTGCTCTTGTATCAGATCATGGATTTGTATCGGCATCGAAATATCGAACGTGCGAAACAAAACTCGAAAATCGCGGTAAAAACCCCGTTAATTCATTGAATTACAGTGAAAAAGAAAGATCACAGTTCAATAGTCAAGGTCACAATAAATGACTTGTTGCTATGTGACTTTTGATAGATCATGTATGACACGATTAATGACGGTGGAGGAAGCGAAAGAGGTATGTCTGGATCGTAGCAATTGGTGTTCCCTTGTCTCTGCCTACCCCATGACGAACAGGCGTTAAGTTATGTATGTAGTAACATAACTTGACGCCTGTATCCTTAATGGGGTAGGCAGAAAACCACGAGGGTATAAGACCATCTTTAAATTCTTTATATTTGACATTGAAGTCTGGTATTATAATGATGGATAGAGACTATTACAGTGACAGGGGTCAGCCTATCGCCAACAAAAACGCCAATAATAGTACGAGATCCGGCTGCAGGATAAGTGCGTTCATCTGTTTTTTGCAGAAAACCGATTTTTTATGTATTTTTATAATTAGGAGAATATATATTTATCAGGTTGCCTATCAAAATTTGGCCGCCAGTATTTTTAATTAAATTATTTTTAATTGATTTTTGGGAAAAAATTTCGTTTACTTGTTTTTTAAATAAAATAACGTCTACATCACGGCAATTTATATGAAGATTCAAAAAAATCACGGTTGCCGTTGCGCACTTGGCCGCACCTCTTCGCAGCCATGTGTAAACAGGTATGATTTCGATACATTTATACTTTCATAACGTTTATTCACTAATTATATATCAAATTAAAGCTAATTCTTTATATTTATTATAATATATGGTCGCCTAATTAAAACTACCAGCAAATTAGGGTTGCTGGCTTTTAAAAATTACAAATATTTAAGGTAGAGTGAAAAAGAGTTAGCGCGTAACATCATTTGTCAGACGAGGATAGCGATTGCCAGCTGTACGACGCTTTTAAGCCATTGCGCATGCGTCGAATGTTAGTGTTCTCAACCACCGAGGAGTAATAGAGACGACTTAATAAATACTCCAAAAAATATGTCTTTTTTTCAAAATGACAAATTTAAAAATCACAAAGCCAGCAACCCTTATTTGCGGGTAGTTTTAATTAGGCAAGCGTATAATAGGTTGGGGAAAAAGTCTTTTCGCATTATAGTATGTATGAACTTGTAATAAAATCTCTTTGGCTATAGTATTTGTATCTGGCTGGTTTTGGTATCATTGAAAGTTAAAATTATAGAAAACATAATTCCAAATTCAAATTAGGAAAATGTGTGATTTTCATTTGTTTTTCGTACTGTCAAGATGAGTGAATCTAATGAAGAAATTCGATACATTTTAAAATTTTACTACATAAAAGGTAAAAATGCAACGCAAGCCGTGAAAAAAATTTACGATGTTTATGGACCTAGTGCAGTGTCTGTGAGAGTAGCACAAATTTGGTTTAAGCCTTTTCAATCCGGAAATTTTGATGTCAAAGATGCACCTCGCTCTGGTCGCCCTATTACGCATAAAACGGATGCCATTTTTGAAAAAGTGGAGCAAGATCTACATGTTAGTAGTTACGACGTAGCTGAAGAACTGGGAATTGACCACAAAACAGTTTTGGCGCATTTGAAAAAAGCTGGGTACACAAAAAAGCTCGATATTTGGGTACCTCACGAGCTCACTGAAAGAAACCTAATGAACCGTGTACTCATTTATGATTCTTTATTACGACGTAACGAAACCGAATCATTTTTGAAGAAGCTGATAACCGGTGATGAAAAATGGATCACGTACGCCAAGAACGTGCGAAAAAGGTCGTGGTCAAAGGACGGTCAGGCTTCACAGACTGTGGTGAAACCCGGGTTAACTCGCAATAAGGTGACGTTGTGTGTGTGGTGGGATTGGAAGGGCATTATTCATTATGAGCTGTTAGCACTAGGCAGGACTATCGATTCTGAACTCTACTGTGAACAACTTATGAGATTAAAACAAGAAATTGAGAGAAAGCGGCCGGCATTGATCAACAGACTATAGCCACCCAGCAAAAATTAAGAGAGTTTGGCTGGGAGGTGTTAATGCATCCGCGTATAGTCCTGACCTTGCACCTTCTGATTTCCACCTGTTTCGGTCTCTTCAGAATTCTTTAGGCAGTGTTAGGTTAACATCACTAGAGGACTGCCAAATCCACTTGTCGCGGTATTTTGATGAGAGGTCCCAACTTTTTTATAGCAATGGGATCATTTCCCTACCTACAAGATGGCAAAAGGTTATCAAACAAAATACATACATACTTTAGTTAAATGTCAATAAACTATATTAAAAAATGTTTTGAATTTTCTTTAAAAATGCGAAAAAACTTTTTCCCCAACCCAATATTATAATAAATAGGAGAAATTAGCTTTAATTTGATATATAATTAATGAATAAACGTTATGAACGTATAAATGTATCGAAACCATACCTGTTTACACATGGCTGCAAAGAGGTGCGGCCAAGTGCGCAACGGCAACCGTGATTTTTTTGAATCTTCATATAAATTGCCGTGATGTAGACGTTATTTTATTTAAAAAACAAGTGAACGAATTTTTTTCCCAAAAATAAATTAAAAATAATTTAATTGAAAATACTGGCGGCCAAATTTTGATAGGCAACCTGATAAATATATATTCTCCTAATTATAACAATGCATAAAAATTCGGTTTTCTGCAAAAAACAGATGAACGCCCTAATCCTGCAGCCGGATCTTAGACTATAAGACCTCTGTTTCTTAAATGACTTTTACAGTATTTTCTTTCGCTCCCAGTCCAGCATGTATGTAGTATTGTTTTATTTTTTATTAAAGACTGAGCCCGCGTTTCACCTCAATCTCACCAGATGGTAGAGGTGAAGGTGAGGTTGAAGATGAAAGCTAGTGGGTCTAGGAAAGAACTGGCTCTTTATTAAATATTAGCCACCGCGCGCGGTTTTACCCGCGTAACTTTTGATCCCGTGGGAATTTTGCGATAAAATATAGCCTATAACCTTCCTCAAGAGTTGGGCTATCAAATGCAAAAAGAATTTTTCAAATCCCAATTGTAGTTTCTGAGATTAGCGCGTTCAAACAAACAAACAAAATAACAAACTCTTCAGCTTTATATATTAGTATAGATGTGATTGTTTGGATATATGGATATTTGTTCCTCAATCACGACAAAACAGCTCAACGGATTTAATGAAATTTGGCATAGTAATAGAGTACAATCTGCAATAGCACATAGGATACTTTTCATCCCGAAATTCCCGCGGGAATCGAAATTGCGCGGGTAAAACCGCGCGCAACAGCTAGTATGTTTATATTTCTTATATTATTACTAGCTGACCCGGCAAACGTTGTTTTGCCATATAAATAAAAAAAAATAGATGTTGGCCGATTCTCATAGATACCGGATAAGCACAAAAAATTTCATCAAAATCGGTCAAGCCGTTTCGGAGGAGTAAGGCAACGAAAACTGTGACACGAGAATTTTATATATTAGATAACTCACGGTAGCTTTGGTCAGCTTGTTCTCAATCTGCTCCGTTATCTTCCTCACGCTCCGCAGCGAGCGCCACTTCAAAGACCACCAGCTGCCGCCCCTCGCCCCGCGCCCCGCCCCGCCCCGCGCCCCGCCCCGCCCCCAGCCGCGGCCGCGCGCGGGCGACGGGAGCAACGACGCTTGTTGCAAGTCCACTTGTGTGGTGCGCTGCGGGTAATTTAAATAAAATAAAATTCCCAGACAATCACACCACCTACATGGCCCCAAAGCAAGCAAGACTTGTGTTATGGGATACCATGTAACGGACTAGTGGGAACCTAGAATATAAATACGTAAATAGATAATCACCCAACTGAACGTTTCACAACAACAATTAAACGTTTTATTTTATTTTATTTATGTTTATTTGGGAAACCAACAGTTACATATTGTATTTAAAGTTGATTACATAAATAACACATTAACTAGCAAAGTTTCCTCATTCGAATAAAATCATAGTTAGTTCTTCTATACATACATAGCTTCACGCCTGTATCCCTTATGTGGTAGGCAGAACACCAGAGGCTACAAAACCATCTGATTTCACATTTGACAAATTTGGAGGTATTATAATGATGGAGAAAGACTATTGCAGTGACATGTGGTCAACCTATCGCTCGCAAAAACACCCCTTATCTGACTTTTACAGTAAGCCCGGGAAGCTTCTACGTATGGTAAAAATCCTGGTTACATTATGATGCGTATCGTATACAAAACTATATTACATTTCTGACTAAAAAAGAGTGCCGCGAGTTTTTTTCCGCCGCCTTTTTTGTCTCCTGGTCTACTGTAATATCTTATAGAACAACTATCAACGACTAGTTAATTTTAATATTAATAAAAGCGCTAAAAAACATAATTTAAATCTGAAATACAACAACTCATTCATTACTGAAACTGACACCTACACCTTCTTAGGTATTGTATTTGATGAGTATTGTACATGGCATGCGCATATTGATAAAATTTGCACGAAAATATATAAATTGACTTATGCACTCTGGCGACTGGCAAAAATGTCAAACAAAGACACCGCTCTGAAAGCCTATCACGGGTATGTAGCCTCAATATTGAGGTATGGAATCCTCCTTTGGGGTAACTCACAAAGCAGATACATAGGAGAGCTGCTGTAAGCAAAGTTGCACAGCTTCAATTTGGGTTGTCCTGACGTCATAGCCTTTAGTTCAAGCTATTCCTCGCTAGAGGCACTGGCGTCAGTTCGTCGCAGACTTCTGTGAAGTATGTACACGCGTAGATATTAAAAAAATTAAATCCTCCATTGTTTCTCGATGTAAAATTTAGTTTTCTATACTTTTATAAAGGAATTACATTAACAATCCAAATAAAATTAACTTACCACGAAGATAACTTCATTCATAATTATTTTTTACAAATTGTTTGTTTTCCAATTATTTATGTCCAAAATTCCAGATTGTTATTTGTTGCCTAGGTGTTTTTTATGCCGCGAAAAAGGATGCGCTATCTAGCGTCAAGTGGAAATACTTTTATTTCGCGGTTTTTTCTGACAGATTTTGATCGTATTAAAAATCTAGAGCCACCTAGTAAAGTATAGCTGAACTTTTTTGATGATCATGTGAATATTTTAACCTTATGTTTCAACCGGTTTTTACTACTCGCTACTAGGTGACTAATGCCATCGCCTGTTTGGCTATGATTGGCCATAACCCACCGCTTACCCCTCCCGCACCCCGCGCGTAGGCTTCACTTGAGTACCTAGAAAAAACTGGATAGGGCAGCTCCTCTATATATTTCCTCCGTGGGGTAACTCAACAAAAATAAATAAAGTTTTTATAACACAAAAACAATGCACAAGAGCCATTGCAGATGTTACATCGTGGACCAGTTGCAAGCCCTTATTTATAAATATGAGGATATTAACGGTCCCAAGCCTTTATATATTTGAAATCTGTCTATTTGTAAAATTAAATCCACAGTATTATTCTATTGCTCCTATGCTGGACTGGGAGCGAAAGAAAAACATAGAATGTGCCAGCTGCTTCTCTTCCCGGGCATACTGTAAAACTCAGTTAAGGGACCGAGGTGTTATGGGAGGCTTTTTTGTGGGCGATAGGCTGACCCCCTGTCACTGCAATAGTCTCTCTCCCCACTATTATAATGCCTCCAAATTTGTCAAACGTGACATCAGATGGTTCTATTACCGTGTATAGGCGTGAAGTTATGTATGTATGTATGTAGTATTATACATCAAAAAAAGACCTATTAAAGTATACAAGGTTCCCCGATAAACTATGTCTACCACACATAAAAACTGATATATGTAGTAGAAACAGCCCCACAATGTCGATTAAATTATACAATAAATTACCCGAAGAAATAAAATGTCTACCTGTGAATAAATTTAAATCTGTCTTACGCAACTTGCTAATGGAAAAATGTTTCTACTCCGTTGACGAATTTCTGAATTTCTGAAAAAGTGCCCATCTCTTATCTATGCCAGTATCAGGGATGCTAAAAGTATTGTACATAGTTTCCTAATTTCACAAAACTACACTAAATCGGAAGCTTTTTTTAAGGGTAGTAACATAATTTTTTTTTTTCCTTTTTTTGACAGCGACTACGCCACTACGCGTATATGCATGCTTCAGGCCCAACTACAACTATAACTATAAATACACTACTGGGTACTGACACTCACACTCACTCACTCACTTACACTCATAAACAAATACACAATCATGAACACAACACTTTCTTTATTTTTTCTTCCTTGTTTGTTACTTTATTTTTGATTTGATATATTTTTTGTTTTGCTAATGTAAAATTTAAATTTTTTGATTCGTCTCAATAGAATATGAGGCAATTTTGTTAATAATTAATTTGTATACATTATATTTAAGTCAATATATATATTCTATAGTCTTTACTCAAAATGTAAATCAAAATATGTATGATCCTTGCGATACAGGCCAAGCCTAGTGCGCAGATCATAGCTTAATTGTGTTTAAAAATGTATTTTTATTTTGGGAAATAAACTATTATTATTATTATTATTAATGTTATTTTATTTCTTTTGATTATGTAATTGTAATATTGTTCTAAGTGTTTGTAAATTATTAGACGTAGGCATTAAATTGTAAAAGCAAAAAACCTGACATTAGAATTGTATTATTATTTAAGTAAAAATTTAATATAATTTGTATGGAAACTGCTACATTGGAGGTCTTATTGTATACATTAAGGTTTCACAATATCCTACCGACAAGTGTCAGTGCGCAAAATATTAAATTTAATATCGAAATACATGTTTGAGCCAATTGTTACATTCAGTATATTTTTTTTTTTATAAAATTATAATTTTTAATCAATATATTTGTCATTTACAAATTCATTATTAGTATAATATAATTTAGATTGCAAGAATTCAAACAGACTAGATTTAAATTTATTAGATGGTAATCATTTCCCGATTGGTTGGAAACATCTGTGGGTGCTTTTTAACAAATAAGCCCACTTCATAAATATATAAATAAGGCAACGGTGTTTTAACTGTCATACAGCATGCATATTATAACTTAACAGTATTCCCGCCAAACGCACCCCACCACCCGCTATGTATCTATTATGTAACCATGCATTGCATAATTAATTCTTTAACTTTCGGTTAAGTTTACTTAAATAATAAATATTTACTTTTTATTTTATTTTTTCTCTTCGTGTATGATCTCAAATTATCACGTCCTGGAATTTCGAAAGTGATCCACCAGTCATCCTGTATAAATAAACAAACAGCTCGACTGACCCGTATATCGTCAATCATCTGCAACACTTGTGCGTCCGTGAGTACGGCGCGCTTCGCCGCTTTTAAATCCGCCGCCGCGTCGCTCTCCGCTGACGCCTCCGCTGAAATATTACGTCACGTAAGTCAGATATCTTCGTAATCCATTGAAATGTTACTATCAAATCAACTGAATCATGATCCACCATAAGCACTAAATGCTAGTACGTCGAAATTAGCTTCAAGATGGAGGCTAACTTGTTATCAAAATTCAAAAAGTTTTATTCATCTTAGGAATTTCACAAAACACTTGATGAAGTCAGTCATCACATACTTCGGCTTCAACTAGTTGTTGATAGTTGTTAAATAAGATATTACAGTAGATCAAGAGACAAAAAAAGCCGGCGGAAAAAAACTCTTGGCACTCTTTTTCAGTCAGAATTATCAAATTAATACAAATAGGTACAGTACAAATTGACCGTAACATGAAAAAAAAACAAACACAAGACAGCTAATTGTGAGAGCCAATGTCATGCCACAACCAAATTGCTTACATAGCAGATGAAATGAGCTATGGATGCACAATACGAACATGACATACTGGGACCAGAGTATTTGAACAAGAATGGAATAAAATAGTCATAGTATCATTAGCAAAACGACCTGGCACCGCTAGCAGCACCCGTTCACGAGTTAACGCAAGCACCAGCCATCACCCTCCTCAACCATATTTTAGGGAAGAGGGTGACCCGATACCCGACGCTACCACTAGCCATGCCGCCTGAGGGAGCATGACGTTCTTGCTGTTGTCTTGACAAGAAAATAAGTGAGTGGGACAGCATGTCATATATATACTGCACAGCCAAGCCGTAAACAAAATTATTAAGTAATTGTAAACTTTTAGAAATATCATTTCATTTGATACTGACATTTACTGAGTACAGAATTCGTATCTAAAATGTCCTAAGTGCATTATACGCGATAGACCTCCTTACAAGTTTGACAGTTTCAAACGAATTATCAGCAGAATGGGTCATGATTCAGTTGTTTCGATAGTACATAAAATTTACATTTCCTTGAGAACGCAATATTATTTATGAGATAAGGGGTCTTAAATAAATAAAATATGTATTAAGTAAAAATCACCCGACCAGGACTCGAACCAGGGACGATTGCTCTCCCACTGAGCTACCGGGGCCTGGCGGTACGCCTCGAAATTACTTAAAGAATTTTTGTTTTTACGTTATATTGCTAACGTAGCTCCATCTAATGGTAAAGCTTTGCAGCTAAGAACACCCGAGACCAATGTCTTTACAGAAATTGTGAATCTCAGTTAAAGTGAAGCATTGCAATGTTTAATAATATTTTGGGTGTGGCAGAAGAGACATGAAAGCAAGATGAATGCTGTGGAGATGAGAGCGTTGAGAAGCATGTGTGGAGTGAAATTGAGTGATAGGGTGCGCAATAGTGAAATAAGAAAGAGATGCGGATTGAAAGAAGATGTAGTGACTAAGATTGAAAAGGGTATGCTACGGTGGTTTGGACATTTGGAAAGGATGAGTGAAAGTAGATTTACGAAAGAGGTGTACAGAGCAAGAATGGATGGTGCTGTCGGAAGGGGCCGCCCTAGGCGAACGTACGCCGATTGGCGACGTTCTTAAAAAGGGCCTAGTTAAAAGTACCCGTAACCGGCGGTCATGTATGAAAAGATTAATGAACGTGGAGGAAGCGAAAGAGGTATGTCTGGATCGAAGAAATTGGTGTTCCCTTGTCTCTGCCTACCCCAAAGGGAGACAGGCGTGAGGTTATGTATGTATGTTAAAGTTTTTATTTGACACATTTTTTATTTATTTAAGAGTAATTAAGCATTTTAAATGCAAAAATTGTAAATATTATAGGATTTTATTGCGTATCAATAAAATCTTAACCCTAAGTTTGCGGGGTTGCCACGCTTGTCCCGCGGCCGCCATCTTGGAAAAACGAATTTTTGCTATAACTGCTAAAGTATTCATCATACAAAAAATTGAAGATTAATTAATAACGATGACTCTAGCTTTCATTTCCGAAATCATTCCCCAAACCTTTATTCTGCGTGGACCATCGAAGAGCAGTAGAATAACTAACAAATACTGGACTGAAAATATAGTTACATCAAAGATTTGACGACCGGCTGGTGTAGGGGTAACGTACATTGCCTTCTATGCCAGAGGTCCTGGGTTCCAAACCCAGCGGTGGCGTATATTTGTGTGATGAACACAGATATTAGTCGTCAAGTCATATGTTTATTTAAGGTTATCCTAATAAAAAATATGTAGGTATTTATTCAATATGTATGAGTATATATTTCTTAAGTATATCAGTTATCTAGTATCCATAACACAAGTTCTTTAAGAAACTTAATTTGGACTAGATAATGTTGTCTGAGTGTCACAAATATTTATTTATTTATTTATTATGACCTCATCTACAAGTTATTTATGGAATAGGCCTACCGATGATACAACGGAAAAACGCGCCTACAGATTGTACCTCATAGGTGGCGGGGAAAACATACAATAATAGTAAAAAGTTTCATTATAGGGATGAATCGATTTTGTTTTAATAAGAAGGTGTAGGTACAAAAATAAATAACAAAAAATCTAGGTATAACTTGGTTCATTAAAGAAAGGAATCTTAAATGGCGGCCCGTGCATACGTTGAGAGATAGTACAGTTAGCAAAAAAAAAGATCGTAATTTTTTTTCAATTCAAAAATAATAATAAACAGTAATTACAAAAACTTAGAAACCCGACTTCGGAATAACGTAAGTTTCAACTTAAAAGCACAAAACAAGCGCATAAGACTGAAAGAGATTTTAAATAATATTTTTAATAAAAAATAAGAGCGGCACACTACTATTTTTTATTAAATAGTATTGTGCCGCTACTATTTAATTTTGAAGCACACACTATTGAAATTTTGATTTCAATGTCTGCCTAAAATACTATAATTAAATATTTATTTATTTATTCTTCATTGTACACAAAGATAAGGAATATTAATACAGAACAATTTTTAAGATACAGAGCACAATAGGCGGTCTTATCATCGAAATATGATCTCGTACAGGCAACCTCAACTATTTTCTATTGAATTATTTTCAGTTTCGGTAAAAATAAAAATAAATAAATAAAAAGTAGGTCTTTTAAAATAATTATTATTTATATTTTTATATGCACTAACCAATCATAGAGCAAGAAAATAGCAGTCTTTATAAAATTAAAAGATTGATATCAAATCTCTTCCAGTTGCGTGTATGCCGTTAATTCGATGTGCAACATCTTCATTCCATGCAACGATGCAACACAACGTGTATACAACGTTTTTTTCAAAACGCTATTTAACATTAACGTCTATGGTTTCTACATCGTTATATCAATAAAATAATTATTAGTTAAATATAATAAAACAATTTTTAAACTGAAATATTTTTTTACTGACCCTACGCGCGAGAGAACATGATAATGGCCGCCACTTTCAATTCCTTTCTTTAATGAACCGTGTTATAAACATTTTGTTTTGACCGGTTTTTAATAGTGACCGGTTTTTAATAGTGACCGAAGCGTTATAAATGAATTAAATCTAGAAACGATATTAGTTAAAAATATTCCTCAAAAGACTTTGTACAAAAGTGATGTCAGGTTATTTTCATGTAAAAAAGTTACAAAGCAAAAAATTTAATTTTCACATTTTTTGCTTATAATTTCTTTGTCCTGCTTTTGTAGACAATGCAATGTGCTACAAATTATGCCGTAACAATTATTTGTACGATATACTTTAGCAGAAAAAGTGAATAAGGCGATCACACCCCTATTTCCAAGATGGCGGCCGCGGTGACAAGGGTAGCTAACCCACAAACTGTGGGTTAAACTTCTACAGACCCCGCCTACATGGTTCAAAAATAAAATTGCGTCCTCAGATAAATAAAGCTTGCATTCCTGGCCGCAACCTGTGCCAAATTTTAGGATCGTGGAAATTATTCACAAATCAAACAAAAAAAAATGACGTTAGTGCCTTAAATCTCCACAGTTATACAAAATGGCCGTAAGTACTTACTGTATGTACGTACTCAATCTATCAATAAAATGTGTTCCAAACCTATAGAAGACAAATAATCTTTTGTTCTTAGAATGTATAAAAAATACTTAAAAAAATATATAATTACTTTGAAGCATACGAGTTTTTAAACAAAAAGTTATAAACGATTAATGAGAGATGATCCCGAAAGTTCAACATAATGTACGGAAGTGACATTTCACCACTACTACTATCTATGAAAACATACAATATTATATGAATTTAGTTTGTTTTTCTAGTTTTTTTATTGCAATCATCTTTTACGCCCAGGCAGAAATCAAAAATATGGGAATGTCAGTGTAAATAGGACTTAAGGACTTAAATATGGCGTCGTCAGGCACCTGTGGTCATTGTCGATTCAAGTAGCTTATCCTAATGTACACGAAAAGTAACTAACAATTTAATTAACAGTTATTTGAAGTGTTTTCATGATGGTATTCAACAACTATTTAATATGGCACAGGTGCTGGCCAGACGTCCATACTAAAATGAAACGTGTTATTTAGGCCAATAGTAATTTGTAACATTTCCATGGATTACACTACCAATATTTGAAATTAAGTAAAATTAAGGTCTGCAAAGACACCAGTTAAAATACAAAATAAAATTACGCGAAAACGCCTAAAAAAAAGTTAAAAATACAAAATAACAACCGACCAAAACAGCAGGAGGATTCAATTCGTCTCTATGTTTTTTTTGTGTCTTTGTTACGCGATATTTCGAACAATTATGAATCGATTTAGAAATTTTATGTCATATGATAGAGGATACTAAATAGTTGGTTCCATATAAATTTCATCAAAATCGGTTGAGTACATCATTTAAAATTTTGAAATTTTGAAAAAATATGTATGATTTCGGAGAATGTTTACGTGGATGACATTATAACTCAGCCAAAATTTTGACGTGAAGTCAGTTTTTTATTCGTTGGTTCTTAAACATAACTTTCGTTTCGTAATATAATTAAATGAAAATAATGAGAACGTGTTAAACATAAGCTACTTACGTGGGTTGAGGTCAGCAGTCGTAGTATCTGTGAGGTCGATTATGGTCATCTCCGGCTCCGGCTGCGAATCATTGTCCTGCAATTCAAGAGTACAGTGTCAACTATAAGCTTTTATTCATGGAGCAACTCTTTTACGATAATATTAAGGCTGCAAAAGGGATAGCAGCGACAGCTCTTTTCTCTTCCCTAAAATATAGTTGATGGCTGGTGCTTGCGTTATACTCGTGAACGGGTGCTGCTAGGTCGTTTGGCTGATGACTTTTTTGAATTTGACTATGACTTCCTCATCTCCATGTCCACGTCCTGTCTTTGACTACGACTATCCTCATCTCCATCCACATTACCTGTATTCTCTCTCACCTCTATCGCTACGTCTATCTCTGCTTCTATCTTTACCTCTATATCTATGTCTACGTTTCTGTCTAGTACTTGATTGCCTTTTGTATAAATATAATAGTAGACTCCAGAAGATCAACTCGTTCATGGGTCAATGTGTACGCTTTATTTTATAATAAAATTCCAAAATATTTAAGATTAACCCTTCGATAGATTTAAGAATAAGTGTTATATGAAAAGGTTTACTATAAGATATCCGGATGCAAGAAGATGGGATTCCCTGGCTGAAAATTGTTATTGTGTATTTTTTTTCTCTTATTTTTAAAATATGATTGCTGTTGAGTTTCTTGCCACTTCTTCTCAACAAATCGACTTTCCGACTTATTTCAAAAACATTAAATAAAGAATATTTTAGTTTGAGCGACAGCGGCGCGGGCAGCGATTTCCGCGACACGATAGAAGTACCTATTGAGTTTGTATTGCACCGCGACAAATCGCTCTCACGCCCGCGGGCGTCGAAGACGGCTGTCGCTGCCGGACAGTTTGCAGCCTAAATGTTAATGTTTCATTTTAATGGTTAATGTTATTGATACATAATAATGAAAATATTGCTTCAATGCTGGACTGGGAACGAAAGAAAAATATAGAATGTACCAGATGCTACTCTTCCCGGGCATACTGTGTTTTTTTGTTTATTTTTTAGTATGTTTTTAGTTTTAATTTAAATGAGTTCAGCGAAGAGGCATATTTTATTTTATAAGTTTGTTCCATAACGACATTGCTCTCACAGAAAATTAATGATGGATAGAGCAGTGACAGGGAGACAGCCTATCACCCACAAAAACGCCAATAAAACCTGCGTTCCTTAACTGAGTTTTACAGTATGCCCGGGAAGAGAAGCAGCTGGCACATTCTATGTTTTTCTTTCGCTCCCAGTATATTAATTCATACAAAGCAAACCAAAATCCGCTGCGTGCCAGTGAACGCGCACCTTTAATATTAAATTTTTAACGTTAATATTTAATGTTAATGTTAATATTGACTGTTAATATTTCTTTTTCAATAATTAATCGATTTAATTAACTAACAATTTTATTCGCGTTACTTTGGATTTGTAATTAAATTATTTGAAAGTTATAAAGTTTGGATGTTTGTTCCTCAATCACGGGAGAACGGCTCAACGGATTTGGATGAAATTTGGCATAGTGATAGAATACAGTCTGTAATAGCACATAAGCTACTTTTATCCCGCAATTCCCGCGCGATTCGAAATTGAACAGCTAGTGCAAAATATATAAGAATATTTCTTACCTTTAGAGCTGCCATCGGCGCTACCAACGCAGTTCTTAGGCTTCGATTATTCCGTCTAACTGAATCTATATCAGTTAAGACGACTTTCTTTCTAGAACTTTCTAGATCCGGTTCCGACGTTTGAACCGGACCTGATCGGGACGTGGAACTTGACGGACCAGCTTCTATGGCAATTGAATCAGTGTTTGTTCCTTCTTTGTTTCCTATTTGAATAGTGGTTGTTTGTCCAATTTGTGTATTTGCTTCAATTGGTCGAGAAAGGTCTTGGTCAATTTCTGGGTCAACTTCCATTGGTTGAGGAGAAGCAACTGTTTCGTTATTATCCTTGCCGGTAGAATAAAACGGTCTAGTTGGTGGTTCTTGCTCTTGTTTTTTGGAACTCTCCGAAGATCGACTTCGAATCTTGGATCCCGAATCGAAATCTTCCCTTCGTACTTTGGTCATTTCATTATCGGCCTCTGAATCTGTTGAGTATTTTCTTTTCCTTATTCTTTTGTTAATTTTGTTTCTAAGTCTGGAGAAAGTCTCTTTTCTTTTCAGCACTTGATTTTCAGCTTCACTATCTAGATCATTAGTATCATTTTCAAAGCTGGCTTTTTTCTTAGCAGGACTGTAAAGTTTTCTAACTGGCGTTGTTTTAGGTGCATTCGGAATATCCTTTTGATTTCTAGATTTTTTCTGGTTGTTTCGTGATCTTAATGAACTTCGAGTTGAATATCGATGTTGTGTGCTCGATGGTTTACTTTTAGATGCTAAAAAGGTAAAGTTGGTATTGTTACTAGTTTCGACATTTTTAGATATAGACACATGGTCTATTCTAATTAGGTCGACAGTAACAGGGACACATAATTTCATCAACGCCTTATTACATTCCAAATTGAGTAGGTTTTGGTCATTAAGTTCCTTATTAAAGTCCGGGTTGTTTTTAAGTTGAGTGGTTATGTACTTTCTTTCATAAGTTTCGTGTTCTTCATCTTTTTCTTCTCGTGAGTTGTCATTGTCTTCAGTATCAGTGTCGGTACTATAATGAAGATGGAAGTCTTCTCCATCTGAGCTTTCTATTTCATCCCTGGGGCCATGTGTTTCACATTTGTCATCTTTTGTGTTATTTGTTTCATCATCTTTAGTAGGATGTTTGTTTAGTTCAGGTTCCTTGGCTCCTTGGTTTGTATCTAAAATGATTAAAAAAAAAATCATATAAAATCCCCAGACAATCACACCAACTACATGGCCTCAAAGTAAGTAAAGCTTGTGTTATGAGATATTCTGTAGCGAATCGAGGGGGAACCTAGAATAGAAAATACTTATACATAGTTATTTTTATTGGACCCGCATCTATTGAAGGTTTATAGAGTAGGTCAAAACGAAGTATTTTCACTATGGCACCACCCCTACTGAAATTTACCGTGGTTTGCGTTAATTCACTTTTTAGGATTTCACTGTTAACTCCCATATTTCACTAGTTTTTGTGAGAAATAAAAACAATCTTTGACATTATCGTGTAAGTGAATAATTAATGTTTGCATGATATATTTATATATATTTTTCTATTTTTTTGTTGTGTGTGTGTCAATAAATTTCTCATTCATTCATTCATTCATTCATATAAAGAAAAAAAAACGTCAATGGACTGCATGTTATAGTCTTTGAAGCACTATTCTCTTCTAAAGTTAAAATGCCTCCTTTGTGAAAAAAAGTCCCAGTAACTTATGGTGCAGATTGCATCATAATAAAGCAAATTGTTTAAGCTATCCAATAAAGTATAACACTGAGGTAGACTTTTTAAAATTCCCATAAAAAATCAATGTAAAGATAATGCAACCATTATCAAAAAAATAACAGAAGGCGACAAAGGACGAGCGTAGCCAAGAATAAGGTATTTAAAAAAAAATGATCAGTATGTTGTTGTCATCCGAGCTACGCATGCAATTTTTCAAAAATTGAGGTCCGAATTTTAAAATGTCATAAAGGTGTAAATATTTGCAGAATTTCAAATTTTACTTGTTATAACCTAAATAAAATTAAGCTAAGTAGCTTTTAGAAATAAAACTGTCTCTTCTAAAGCATTGCCAGAACACATTACCTAGACTTTAGTCGATCGAATGGTGCGGTAACTAGCGGTGCCAGGTCGTTTTGCTTATAACTTTTTTATTCCATTCTTGTTCAAATACTCTGGTCCCAGTTTGTCATATTCGGATTGTGCATCCATAGCTCATTGCACCTACTACGTAAGCAATTTGGTTGTGGCATGACATTGGCTCTCACAGTTAGCTGTCTAGTGTTTGTTGTTTTTCCATGTCACGGTCAATTTGTACTGTACCTATTTGTATTAATTTGATAATTCTGAGTGAAAAAGAGTGCCAAGAGTTTTTTTCCGCCGGCTTTTTTTATCGCTTGGTCTTCTGTAATATCTTATTCAACAACTATCAACAACTAGTTAAAGCCGAAGTATGTGATGACTGACTTCATCAAGTGTTTTGTGAAATTCCTAAGATGAATAAAACTTTTTGTTTTTTTTTTTGGTAACCCCCTAAGAAAGCAAGAAGTCAAGATAAGGAGGAAGATATTGGATAAATAAAAGTTGTTCAAAAGGCACCGTGTTAAATTACGACATTATACAGGGTTTTTGTACTGTCAGTAGCTAAATTAAAATCGCTGCTGATGGTTGACGATGTTAATTAAAAATTGGCTAATTAAATCACATTTAGCCCGACAATGTCATGAGTTTTAGTTATTTTTTTGAAAATGCATTGTAACAAGTCATGATTATCGGAAGTTAACGAAAGTGTTATTTGTAGAAAACAACAAGATAAAGGATATGTTAGGCATTTCGACCATAAATTTATTTATTTACTGCTCATTGATACACAAAATAGAAAATAAAAATAAAAAACCCAGTCGGCGGCTTTATCGGCCTTATCGTGAGCGATCTCTGCCAGTCGATCAAAATTTTAAAAAGTTTAAGCAGCTAAAGTCGGTATTTTTATTGCTATGAATCTGGGTAACGAGTAAAAGGACGTAAATTAAATTAAGCTTGCCCAGTGCTAGGTGGCTGATTAAGGCTTAATTCACTTTAATTAGACAAGAAAAATAATAAGAAATGAAAAGTACTGTCGAACCAACTGAATCATGACCCACGACAAGCTCATTTTGACAAATCGTCTGAATGCTAGTAGGTCGAAATTTGCTTTAAGATAGGTTTCCTTGGTGACGAACTTGTTATCATTTCATTCGACACTGACCACATGACCCACAACAAGCTCATTTTGGCGAATCGCCTAAAAAAAATGAATTTTATTTCGGTAACAAAATCTTATAAATAACATAAGTAGTCTTAAATAAATGAAAAATGTGATAAATAAAAATTACCCGACCAGGATTAGCTTCTTAACTGCAAAGCTATACCATAAGATGGAGCTACGGTAGCAATATAACGTAAAAACAAAAATGTGGTAAGTAATTTAGAGGCGTACCGCCGGGCCCCGGTAGCTCAGTGGAAGAGCACTCGTCCGGCAAACGAGAGGTCCCAGGTTCGAATCCTGGCCGGATAATTTTTATTTATCACATTTTTCATTTATTTAAGAATAATTGAGCATTTCAAATGCAAAAACTTCAAAACATTATTATAACACAAGTAGATTAGGAATCTCCTTTTAAGCATATTGCCTGTGCCAGGAGACCCCACTAAATGACTAGCCTAAATGCTAGTAGGTCGAAATTTGCTTAAATTTAGGTTTCCTTGGAGACGAACTTGTTATCATTTCATTCGACACTGACATTTACTGAGTTCAGAACTCGTACAGTATCTAAAATGTCCTAAGTGCATTATACGCGATAGACTTTAAAAGTTTTGACAGTTGCAAACGAATTTTCAGCAAAGTGGGTCATGATTCAGTTGGTTCGATGGCACATCTCTAATGCCAAAGAGATTTCAAACTCAGGTTCTGGTAAAGTAACATAAGAGAGATGTAAAATTAGAGAATGTAATGCGCAAATAAGCTTAATATATCCTTACCTTTCGAGACAGTAGTATCATCGCTTTCGACTGTAGTTTGAAGTGCATCATCACCTGTATCATCGCTTTCTCCTGTAGTTTTAAGTGCATCATCACCGGTATCATCGTTTTCTCCTGTAGTTTGAAGTGCATCATCACCGGCATCATCGCTTTCGCCTGTAGTTTGAAGTGCATCATCACCGGTATCATCGCTTTCGACTGTAGTTTGAAGTGCATCATCACCTGTATCATCGCTTTCGACTGTAGTTTTAAGTGCATCATCACCGGTATCATCGCTTTCGACTGTAGTTTGAAGTGCATCATCACCTGTATCATCGCTTTCGACTGTAGTTTTAAGTGCATCATCACCGGTATCATCGCTTTCGACTGTAGTTTGAAGTGCATCATCGCTTTCGACTGTAGCTTGAAGTGCATCATCAGCTGTATCATCGTAAACAACTGTACTTTGAGGTGGAGAATCATCGTTTTTATCAGCAACAACATCATTTTCAAAAATGATGCTAGCCCTAGAAGATGGACTGCCTTCTACTAAACCTTCTTTCTTAGCCAAATCTTCGTTTCCGTTAGATTCTTTAACACCACCCAGACAAGGAGCATTTTCCACTACCGTTTCAACTTTTTCGTTATCTATTTTATCACAATTTGTTTCTTCTTTCTCTTTTCTCTCAACCTCTTTCAAAACATCTTCTTCGTCATCACTTTCGAAAATGATCATTGACCGTACGGTACAAGGATCCATTGTCTTTAACAGGGCGATGCTATCAATCAATGGTGCTGTATTTTCAGTTGTTGGCAGTTCAGAATTGCAACTTTCGTCGATTGTCAGTGCGACGTCACTGTCACTGTCAGAGTTTGAGGACTCGGTTTGAGCGGCAGGCACGGCGGTGGCTGTAAATGATAATATATTGTTATTCTAATTAATATCGTCAACTTTTCAAATTTAGTTTACCTGTTTGTCTTTCGGTTGTGTATTTTTTTTTTCGTAGCAACTATATGGTGACACATGTCTGATGAGTACCTTTTTTGTTTGTTTACTTTTTAGCGTTGGTTTTGCATATTGTGCACCAATTAATAATTTTCTTTCTATCTCTATGTATTTTTAATGCAAATAAACGAATTTAAATACTTATGAATTATGTTTACTTCATTCTTAGTTGTTTATTTGATACCCGAATAAGTGATTTTAGTCTTAAAGCTTTTTTATTATTTAATTTGAATGAAATGAATTGAATCATGAGCCACCATAAGCTCATTTTGGCAAACCGTCTAAATGCTAGTAGGTCGAAATTCGCTTGAAGATAGGTGTCCTTGGTGACGAACTTGTTATCATTTCATTCATTGATTCACTGTCTTATCTTTAATGTATTTTATTATGCTGCCTTAATTTGATAGATTAATTTATTTTGATTAACTGTATATTTATTAGATCGCCTTCGGCTTTCTATGTATGAGATGTTTTAGTATAAATTTATTGCTTTGTGTTTATTGTCTTCTTATTTTGATTTATATATTTTTTTTATTTGAATAATTCAAGCCTTTTAACTTTTTTTTAACAAATGCTGTCTTAAGTTCTTCATATTTTTTGTAATATTTATAATGCTTGTTGAATGCACATGTATTGGGTTATAATTTAGAAATGAAACTATTATTTATATAACTTTACATATATTTATTATGATTGTAATCTGTTTTGTGCATATATGAATAAATAAGTAAATTCGACACTGACATTTACTGAGTACAGAATTCGTACAGTATCTAAAATGTACTAAGTGCATTATACGCGGTAGACCTTACAAGTTTGACAGTTTCAAACGAATTATAAGCAAAGTGGGTCATGATTCAGTTGGTTCGATACTACAGAAGGCAGCAGATCAAGCGTTCGAAATCGTTAAAAAAATTGTTTGGGGAAATAACACGTTTCATTTTAGTATGGACGTCTGGCCAGCACCTGTGCCAAAGAAAATAGTTGTGGAATACCATTATGAAAACACTTAAAATCACTTTTTATTAAATTGTTAGTTACTTTTCGTGTACATTGAGAAAAACTACTTAAATCGAAAATGACCACAGGTGACTGACGACGCCATATTGAAGTCATATCTTTACTGACATTCCTATATTTTTGATTTCTGCATGGACGTAAAATATGATTTCAATAAAAAAAAATTTGAAAAGCAAACTGAATTCATAAAATATTGTGTATTTTTGATAGATATTAGTGAAATGACACTTCCGTACATTAAGTATGTAGACCTTTTAAGATCACCTCTCATTAACCGTTTTCTATCTCTTGTTTTTAAATTCGTATGCTTCGAAGTAATAATATATTTTTTAAGTTTTTGTTATTTTTTTATACATTCTAAGAACAAAAGAAAAATCTCTATAAGTTTGGAACACATTTTATTGATAGATTGAGTACGTACATACAGTAAGTACTTCCGGCCATTTTGGATAACTGTGGAGATTTATGGCAATACCGTCGTTTTGTTTCTTCGTTTGTACACCTAAATTACTGATTTAAATTTAAATGTTGTATTTTTGTTTGATTTGTGAATAATTTCCACGATCCTAAAATTGTGCACAGGTTGCGGCCAGGAATGCAATGGAACCTTTGACGGGTTTGTAACGCTTGCTGTATCTCTGCTTTCTGTACCGACATAAGTGTGTTTTTGTTAAACTAGTTTTATTATACTTTTATTGTATCGCTGTATATATGTTACGGTAAGAGTGAATAATTAAAGATTATTAATAATTATAATTTCTTTATCTACACGCACGAATCGCACGAAATCGCGACAAAATATTGAAAATCTGATATACTCTGTGCGATTTATAAAAAAATAACCACAGAACTATAACCACGGTTGCACAGAACCGGTCCATGTCGGTTCTGTGCAACCGTCCTCAGCCGCTCCAGCTCGCATGGTGCCCTCCAATAGATAAAAGTCCTATGGGATGTATATGTTACGGTAAATCTCCCTGTAACTTAAATATTATCTCCATCAGTTCCAAAGTTCGACGACCGGCTGGTGTAGCGGTAATGTACATTGCCTTCTATGCCAGAGGTCCTGGGTTCGAACCCCGGCGGCGGCGGATATTTGTGTAATGAACACAGATATTAGTCGTCAAGTCGTGGATGTTTATATGTTTATTAAAGTTTATTCTAATAAAAAATGTGTATTTATTCAATATGTGTGTTTATATATTTCTTAAGTATATCAGTTATCTAGTATCCATAACAAAAGTTCTTCAAGAAACTTAATTTGGGCTAGATAATGTTGTGTGAGTGTCAGAAATATTTATTTATTTATTATTTATCAGAATCAGAATCAGCATAAATTTATTGAAAACTACAACAAACACATACACAAAGCAAATACAAGAAACACAAAATAGAACAATAATAACAGATTTAGTATGTTTGCTGTAGCAGTGCAAAGGGCCATAGCTCAGCGACACTATTGTTCAATGAACAAAACGCTGATTTTCAGCTAAAGCCTAAGAGGGTTAGGTATCCACTGCAGATTACACTAACATTAAATTATAAATTGACCTTCATTTTTAATTAAAAATAAAAACATAACTTGAGATTGATGAGATAGAGAATAAAAGCTGAAATAAAATAGAACATTGAATATTTAAATTTGAATCTGTAAAAATAAAATAATTAAAACCTAAATAAATAAAATAAGAAATAAATTATAATTTAATGACATTGAAATAGAAATTGAATATTTAAATTTAATTAAAATTTAATCACATCTAAATTAAAAATAGAAATGATATCTTAAAAAAGATTTGACTAACCTAAATTAAATAAATATTTAATAAAATGTAAAATGTAATTAATCACTATGAGAGTGAAAAACTAGAGAAAACATTGGGTTCAAATGAAATGGTGTAATTATAATAGTAAATAAAATAATAAACTGGACAAATTCCGCATTATAAATTACATGAAATTCTAAAATTTCATCATTATAATAGATTTAAATTTTTCAAATGTGACATCCAATGGTTTAATAACCTCGACTTTCGGTAATTATCTATATCTATACTTATAATAAGTCTGTAGAGAGGTCAATTCTGTACTTGAAATATATTTTCAAAATAACTATCAGGGAGTGATTAGTGATAGATACTGATGCCAAAATGCAATCAGTAAAATATTTGTCTGTCTGTCTGTATGTTCCTTATAGAAACAAAAACTACTCGACAGATTCTAACGAAACTTGGTAAAATTATTTTTCATACTCCTGGGCAGGTTATAGTATACTTATTATCACGCTACAATCAATAGGAGCAGAGCAGTGAAGGGAAATGTTGGGAAAACGGGAGAAATTACTTAATTTTTTAAACTTCCGTCGCGTGTGCAGCCTTAATGGTTAAAGCTACATAGAAATTATGTATGACACAGGAATATTCTTCATAAAATTATATAAAAAATATCCCACGACAGTATATGTCTATATTTTATGGTTGACTCACAATAACACGTGTAAATCCCGATAGCTTAGCAGTTCGGAGCTTTCTGATTATATTTGTTTCCTCTTACGTTTATAATACTCTCACTCATTCCTAATTTAAAAAAAATAAAATTATTACCTATTCAATAAAAAAAGAATTATAGAAATCGGTTTAGAAACACCAAACTTATACATAAATTCGCTAATAACCCATCGCGCGTGAATACTGAATGATATAGGGATTATTTTTGCGTAACGGTTGCCGCGCTCGACGCGGCTCGCGGCGCGGTAGGGCATAAAAAGCCGGGAAGCGAGCGAAAGCTTTATGATTCATTCAATATTTGGCTGTTGATGCGTTCAGAGCGTTCGATTTTATTGACAGACAATAATTGATATTATGAACCGTGCTTATCAGCGTAACTTTTAGTCTTTAAATAGTTTATTTGAATTTCTTTCGTTGTTATTTTATAAAATAGGTATAAGTTGTTTTGGTAGTGTTTAAATATTCGGTCAAATTCCTTGGCTAATTTATGTTCAGTTTTTTTTTGTATTTTTTAGGTAAAAGCGTAGGTACTTTTATTAATTATTGTAGTTATTGGTATTTATTTTTAAGTGAAGTAGGTATAGGTACCTAGATAGCATTGTACAGGCGTTTCAGCTTTATTTTCATTTCTTTTTCTGTTGTAAGTTGTACATATTTCTGGGTATAATTCTATTTGGATATCTCAAATTTTAACAGGTTGCGGTGCAGGAGAAACCGTCTTTATTCCCAGAATTCCCATAATACCAAATAATTTTCCATTCCAATTTAAAAGAACGCAATTCCCAGTATTGGTGTGTTTTGCAATGACAATTAATAAGGCTCAAGGGCAGACTTTTCGTGTTGCTGGAGTAGATCTCGGTGTCAGTTGTTTCTCGCATGGTCAGTTAGATTTCATACGTCGCTCTTTCCCGGGTTAACAGTTCTAGAAATCTTCATGTTCACGTGCCGGACGGGTCAACTTTCAATATAGTTTACTCGGAAGCTTTGCGCTGAAGTATTTTCGTTCCATAGATACTTAAGCCTCATGTGAAAGTGATCTAAACAATTAATTGTCAAATATTATAAAATGTCAATCCTTATCCTTACTAATATCATAAATATGAAAGCGTGGATATTTGTTCAGCTTTCACGCAAAAACTTACTCGACGAATCATGAGAGGTACTAGAAGTAACATAGGATACTTTTTATCCCGAAATTATCGCGAGCGGAGCCGCGGGCACAGCTAGTTAATAATAAAAGATAATTATTAATAATCTTCAATTATTCACTCTTACCGTAACATATGAATAAAAATGTATCTCCCCGGGTACTTACCGCTAGTATCGACCGCCACTTCGTTCGCTTGTGTTTCCTGCGCCGAGTCCTCTGCTATATTTAACTGTTCTTCTTCGGTTTCACAGTCGTCCTCCTAAGGAATTTTACAGGTTTTTAAAAATTATAATAGGAACTTAAATACGATACTTGTTAGATGAGTTAATAATGTTACTAGTAACATACATTGCCTTCTATACCAGAGGTCATAGGTTCGAATCCCGGCGGTGGCGGATATTTGTGTGGTGGACCCAGATATAGCGGCCAAGTTATTATTTTCTAAAAACTTAAGCTATTAATGTTTCCTAATAAAGTACTTAATTTGTGCGGTGTGAATATTAGAAAAATTCATTCATCAACTCTTGTCAAACATCGTACAAGCATAAGGACCGGCGTGGGACTCACCTGGAATCGCTGCACGTGCCCGGCTCGCACCCACTCGAGCCACGACATTGGACGAGTGTTCACCACCCCGGGGACGCTATAGGTACCAATTTATTTATTAGTAAATACTTATTTAGAATATCAAGGGATTAATCAAAGAATGTCGACTACAATAACATTTTTAAATCCTTTAAATAAATGAAAAATGTGGTAAATAAAAATTACCCAACCAGGATTTAAACCTGGGACCTCTCGTTTGCCGGACGAGTGCTCTTTCAATGAGCTACCGGGGGGCCTGGCGGTACGCCTCGAAATTACTTACCACATTTTTTAATTTTTATTTATCACATTTTTCATTAATTTAAAGAATAATTGAGCATTTTAAATGCAAAAACTTAGAAACATTATTAAAACATTGCAATGCTTCACTTTAACTGGGATTCACAATTTCTGTAAAGAAATTGGTTTCGGGTGGTCTTAGCTGCAAAGCATACCATAAGATGGAGCTACGTTAGCTATATAACGTAAAAACAAAAATGTGGTAAGTAATTTCGAGGCGTACCGCCAGGCCCCGGTAGCTCAGTGGAAGAGCACTCGTACGGCAAACAAGAGGTCCCAGGTTCGAATCCTGGTCGGGTAATTTTTATCTTCCACATTTTTCATTTATTTAAAGAATAATTGAGTATTTTAAATGCAAAAACTTAACATTATTTTTAAATCCTTGTGAAAACTGTGGTGTATATGGTCATGAATGTAAATATTCTCCGTTTTCTTTCATACATACTTTTTCGAAAATGCCGAGTACTTCATGGATTTTGATGAAAGGTTATGTTTCCAAATTGAAATATTTAATAAACACTAGACCACAACGTAGCTAAAACTATACATCAGGGCTAGCATGCAACCATCGATAAATAGTCGAATGGACAAGATAAATATTATTATGTTATTTTATCCTATGATGTAAGCTAATATGCGCGCCATAATAGATAGAATTACTCGATTTGATACCATGCGTAAAACCACAGAACCAAATATGTCATAATCTTAATAAATTACATACACGAAATACCATTTTCTAAGAAAATATCGATAAAAGGCCCGATTTATCGTTGTCGACGGCAGCATGCTAGCCCCGCTGGTATCGATAAAAATATCGAAGAATTACGATAAGCTTAATTGATGGCGCAGAAAAATGTTAAAGTTTAATGTAAATGGCAACCGCAATGCTAGGTCGTCTTTACATTTCGCCATTTTTGATACTCTTTTAACTGTCAAAACCACAAAGCAGATACTATTGTCCGTTCATCGTAAGATGTCCCCTGCCGTTATGTTGGCACTATTGCTTGTCAAGCTGTTTTCGTTATCTGGGATAGTGAGTTAATCCTTTTTATTGATTACTTGACAAAAGGGCAAACGATAACTGGATCCTATTATGCAAACTTAATCCCGAAATTACGTGAAGCGATTAAAGAAAAACGTCGTGGGAAATTGTCATTGGGCGTGTTGTTTCTCCAGGATATCGCTCCACCTCATCGTTCGGAAGTTGCGCTCACCGCAATCCGCAGTGCTGGCTTCGAAGTCATTGATCACGCACCATATTCTCCTGAATTAGCCCCGAGTGAATTTCACTTATTTCCAAAATTAAAGGAGCATATTCGTGGAACTAAATTTGACGATGATGACGCGGTTATGACTGCCGCAGAGGAGTTTTTTAATAGTCGAGAAATGATTTTTTTGCGGAAGGAATAAGAAAGTTGGAGATACGGTATTTTAAGTGTATAAGATTAGAAGGAGATTACGTAGAAAAATAAAATATTATTGTTTTTATTTTTTTTTGTATTCATTCTAAGAATTTTTTGATTCGCCCTCGTATAATATAAATTGTGTCGTCATTCAAAACCTTCCTAGTCTTATAGTTGTTTATTATTTACAAATCAGAAAATTAAACATATATTTATTCGTGGTAGGTATAAACAAAGTTAGATTACGGGGTTAAAATGCCCCACAATGCTGCCAACATCAGCAGGCAGGGGACATCTTATAGTGAACGGTCTGTAGTAGAGCTGCTGTAAGCAAAGTTGCACAGCTTCAATTTGGGTTGTCCTGACGTCACAGCCTTTAGTTCAAGCTATTCCTCGCTAGAGGCACTGGCGTCAGTTCGTCGCTGACTTCTGTGAAGTATGTACACGCGTAGATATTTAAGAAAAATTAAATCCTCCATCGTTTCTCGATGTAAAATTTAGTTTTCTATACTTTTATGAAGGAATTACATTGACAATCCAAATAAAATTAACTTACCACGAAGATAATTTCATTCATAATTATTTTTTTACAAATTGTTTGTTTTCCAATTATTTGAGTCCAAAATTCTAGATTTTTATTTGTTGCCTAGGTGATTTTTATGCCGCGAAAAAAGGTTGTGCTATCTATCGTCAAGTAGAAATACTTTTATTTCGCGGTTTTTTCTGAAAGATTTGGAACGTATGAAATTTCGTTAAAAAACTAGAGTCTTTTTTTTAACTTTTTTGATGATCATGTGAATATTTTAACCTTATGTTTCGACCGGTTTTTACTACTCGCTACTAGGTGAATAATGCCATCTACTGTTTGGCTATGATTGGCCATAACCCACCGCTTACCCCTCCCGCACCCCTCCCGTATGCTTCACTGGAGTCCCTAGAGAAAACTGGATAGGGCAGCTCCTCTATATATTTCCTCCGTGGTCAAAACTGTCATTGTCATGTCATCTGTCTTGTCATTCGGTACAAATCTGACATTTAAAGGAAGGAGTGATGGAATGTCTATGTACGGAGAAGCGAATTTTAATAAATCTTGTGCTTTTTTAATACGATGTCTATCTGAAATTGAGTGATCACTATTTGTTTGTACACTTATTCTCTTCAATATATAGGGTCGCAACATAATAGTCAATAATATTTTAATAGCAGATTAAGAATGATGAGTGGGTTTGAATTACGAAAAAACAAATTTCAAAATTCTCCTAAGTGATCAAAATTTAAGTTTAATCTTTAGCTTATGGCTACACAGCAAGTAATAAAAACGTTTCCATCTTATTGTATGTAGTCATAAAATGAAGATTAAAATTAAGGTTTACTCTCTGAGAATTTTTTATTAATGAAAAATATATTTAAAAAAAAATTTACTCATCATTCTCAATCTGCTATTTCAATATTATTGACTAGTATAGGCGGACCCTGTATTTGTGCTCGCATTCTAGCCCTAGATACAAAGAAACAGACACATATCATTTATTTTTGGTATTTTTTCAACTTTATTTCGTATCAGCTGTAAGATTTTTGTGGATGGTGTGGCGAAAATGTCACTACTTATATACTGTATGTAAATATTTGTCATAGTTTACTCTCGAATAGAAGAGATGTTATGTTTTATCTTTACACTTTCGGAATATCAGTGTGCATTGTTATGAGATAATTTCAATGAATTTATACAAGATATTGGGAAGCACGTTGTTTGATCATAAAGCATAAACACGCAATAGCCATCGTAATCAATAACAATAGTTCCCGTAGATGGTTCCTGAACGAAATAACTTAGTATAAAGCAGGGTTCTAAGTGATAATTATCATGATAATTATCACGATAATTACCTTGATAATTATAAAAATTTCACTAATTCTATTTGTACTAAGTTTAATGAGTGACATCTCTCGAAGTAGCACTCGTGCGTAAGTTCTGAACGCACACCTGTATCCGAACATAATTTTCCGCTCTCGCGCGCGCTGTCAACTGTCACCTTAGTGAACTAAACTCAAAATTTGTGTCAAAACAGAACAGCAAAGATTGTTTTGTGTTTATGTGAAATCTTAGCATATATACCCTAAAAATTGAGTATTGAAAATGACAAAAAATAAAGATATTATTCTTATTAATAATATTTACGGTTTTTAGATGTAACTGTTGTTAAAACTTAATATTAGTACCTACCAAAGAAAAAAAATTTTGATTCATTTAATTTTGATTACTTTATTCACATCATTTTCATACTTCTAAGTAATAAAAAAGTTCCTAAAATTATAAATGCCTTTTTATTTTAATTCACAACACAATTTAACTGAAAATATAATTTTTAAGCCAAAACTTTAAAAAATTAAGTTGCCGCTCAGCACGGATAATTATCCGATAACTATCCGATAATTATCATGATAATTATTGAAAAAAATAATTATCTTGATAATTTCGATCCCTGGTATAAAGCTTAGCTATAAAATAACAACGAGCTCACATTCTAGCGACGTTGAGGAACAGAGCGTGCGGCGGCGCGGCGGTGTCGGCGTATCGCAGGAACGCGAAGTGCGTCATCTCCTGTAGACGCAGCCAGCGACGTTGCAGGACTATGGCTGAACATTGCCGGCCGCTGGAAGGGGACATGATAAGGTTTATGCACTGTAAGAAGGATTAACGCTGTGGAGATAAGACTGTAAGTATTGTGGGGTGACCAAGGAAAATACTCATATACGGTACTGGCCTGTATTCAGTTATTTACAATATTTAATTTTAGATGACTGGTTAATAAACTGATATCGAACAAACGAGTGACCTACGCACACACACATATTTGCACGTGTACTTGCAAACATCTGTACGCGTTTCTAGTCCCTACAAGAGCTTTAAGGAGCATAAAAATAAAAATCCCCAGACAATCAAACCAACTACATGGCCCCAAAGCAAGCATAGCTTGTGTTATGCGATACGAATGAGTGTTAAAGTGGGTCATTCATAAAGTTATAAAAAACTCGTTAGCTAAGTACCGTTAATTCACCAAATTTATAGCTAGCTACCGATAAAATGCAGTTATTAACGGTTAAATATCTGACAGTGACAACGAAAAAGGATAAAGTTTTTCTTTCTTTTCTTGATAACCGACTTCAAAAAAGGAGGTTATCAATTCCACCCGTTTGTATGTAATATTTCCAGAATTGCCCAGTTTTCGTGTAAGTTAGTCTATAAGAACGTCGGAACGAAAGTGAACGATTAACAATTTTAACCGCTTGGTTAAAATTGTTAATAACCTGCTTCGAATCTACAGTCATGCATGATTTAATGGGTTCGATAGTAAGAATAATTATTATACAGGGTTGATTTGTAGTCACTGGCCAAATTTTTTTTACACAATAAGTACCAATTATATAATCTATTTTTGCAAAAAAAAAGTATTTATTTATTTTACAAAGAAATAAATATATACTAAAAAGTGAGTTCGTTGGTGGTCGTTGTACCCTGAAGATGCTTCTGGTTGAAGCGAAACACGTGTCGGTGATAGCTAGTGGCGTGGGTGACAGTATTCCAAGTGTGTGTTCGTTGCTTTTCTTGCCTTTTGTTTGAGGGAGGGAGGGCGGTGAACCAACGCAAGGAATTCCTGCATCACTAGTGCAAGTACAAGTCGCGGAATTAGCAAGGTAACTTTGTTAAAGTAAATAAAACACTTTTTAACCGGATTTATCGCGTATATTTACATTTTAAATTTTGACTCGACGTTTCGGTGTCTTTGCAGACCCCGTGGTCACGAGCGACCACGGGGTCTGCAAAGACACCGAAACGTCGAGTCAAAAAATTTTAAAAAAAATTTAAAATGTAAATATACGCAATAAATCCGGTTAAAAAGTGTTTTATTTAATAGTATGAATCGCGAAAACTTAAGACAATATTTTGTTAAAGTAGTTAGCGACTATTTTTTTAAAAGTTTGTGGTTCCATATCTTTACTTTTTTGTACTGAGCGAAGCCAAAATAAACATGCAGGTACGTTTATATCGTATTAAAGAAACTAACATTTAAATTTGGCTGGTGACTACAAATCGACCCTGTATAAAAATAATGTAAAGCATAAATAACTCACAGCATTTCATATGTCCGACACAGGTCTGGCCAGGCGGCGGGGTTGGTATGCACTTTGAGCTCGTCAATGAGACTCACTAGGATCGTCAGAGCACGTACGGATTCCTGGCTTGACATCGATATCTGTGTAGAGAAGATATATGTTAATTGTTATATTTATAAATAAATCTAACTTATGCCAAAAATACGAAAGTGCTGGACTGGGAGCAATAAATAAATAAATAAAATCCCCAGACAATCCAACTACATGGCCCCAAAGTAAGCATAGCTTGTGTTATGCGACACCATGTAGCGAACTAGGGGGAACCTAGAATATAAATACATAAATAGATAAACACCCAGACACGGAACATTTGTTTTGTTCCGTGCGGGAATCGAACCCGCAACCACTGGCGTGCCAAAGTGGTCGTCAATTATTAAGTGGTCACATTCCATGCAAAGGTAAAACATGGAATGTGCCGGCTGCGTCGCTTCCCGGGCATACCGTAAAATTCAGTTTTTTTGTGGGCAATAGGCTGATCCTTGCAACGTCGCTTTCCACCATTACAATGCCTCCAAATGTATCAAACGTGACATCCGATGGTTTTGTAACCTCTGGTGTTCTACCTAACCCATTATAGCGCATTTTTATTAGTCGACAAGTCGGTTTTCAGGCCGCATGCGGCGGCTCGACGCATGCGGTCTAACAACCAATGAAATTACCTCGGTCTTTTCAAAAGTCTCCCGCATGCGGTTATAAACGGCCAATGGACACGGTCCCCGTCATGCGGGCTTTATGGCATGCGTTTCGGAAATCTACCGACCGCCGCATGCGGTTATAAACGACGAATGCGCCGTATGGAGTATAGGCGTGAAGTTATGTATGTTTGTATCTAACTTATGTCATAAATACAAAAGTTTTGTTAAATGAACTGGGAGCAAAGGTAAAACATGAACTATGCCCGCTGCGTCGCTTCCCGGGCATACTGTAAAAATCTGTTTTTTTGTGGGCGATAGGCTGCCTGTCACTGCAATAGTCTCTCTACTTCATCGTAATGCCTACCCCGTAAGGGATACAGGCGTGATGTTATGTATGTATGTATTTTGACAAATGTAAGGATGTTTGTTCCTTAATCATAGCAGAACAGCTGAACGGAACTTAATGAAAATTAGTCTAGTAACTGTGCACATTCTAGTATTACTTTTTCACAACCTCATTTTGATTACTCGATAGGTGTAGTAAGTAAAATTAATAATTATGAAAGTACCTAAAGATAAACAGTATTCTTTTTATAAAGCGATGAAAATTTTTTATACCTATGACTTTAGTAGGAAGGTTTTAGTTTTAAATAAATGAAAAATGTGATAAATAAAAAAAAAAAGGCGTGTGGCACTCGGAGACTGCCGCGGTAAAGCTATTGCATAGCACTTTTTATCAACTTATGCAATTATAATTATTTTATTAATGCAGTAATGTTTGATCTAATATGAAGTTCCACAAGTTCCTAGTAGATGGCGCTGATTGTTTATTAAAGCCCGCATTTAAAGTTATGAAATCAAAGTATCACCGCTGTGCCGGTCGGAGTGGGGGGTGTTAGGTTTTTTTCGTTACGGAATTTCTGGATTCGGTCCCCACGCTCAAGGCCCGCGATAGAAGCTATGCAATAGCTTAAAAAACTTAAAAACATTATTAAAAAGGTTTTAGTTTCTTTATTTGCAGTGTCTTCGTATTGATTCAGTGTTATTACTTATATCCAAGTTATGATTAAGTACAGACTGTAACAAAATTATTTATACCACCATGGACGATCGAGCGTATTCATACTGTCTTGTGTGTGGGAGAGTATACAATTCTGTTGCAGTCTAAACTTAAAATATAACATTATAATGATGATTTTTCTATCAGACACGCATGTACGAGGGTAGTCCCAAAAGTAGCCGACCTAACCAAGAAAAAACAAAAAATATGGGATGAATTATATTTATTTCTCTACATAGCTTCCTTGTAGTTCTTTACACTTTTCCCAGCGGTGCTCTATAGCTTCAATGCCGCGTCTGTAGTAGGAACCGTCGAGCTCTTCAAAATAGGCATTAACCGTAGACTCAACATCTTCATTGCTTGCAAATCTTTTCCCACCGAGCCATTTTTTTAAGTTTGGGAACAGAAAATAATCAGATGGGGCCAAATCTGGTGAATAAGGTGCATGAGGTAGCAATTCAAACTTTAATTCTTCGACTTTAGCCATCGCAATGCCGGAGGTGTGGACTGGCGCGTTGTCCTGATGAAACAAAACTTTTTTCTTTGATAGATGAGGCCGTTTTATCTTTATTTCTTCACTTAGACGCTGCAACAAGTTTGCGTAATACTCGCCGTTGATGGTTTTTCCTCTTGGTAGATAATCTATGAAGATTATCCCACGAGCGTCCCAGAAAACCGATGCCATGACTTTTCCTGCCGATGGAACCGTTTTTGCCTTCTTTGGGGCCGATTCTCCCCTTGCGGTCCATTGCTTTGACTGTTCTTTCGTCTCCGGTGTGAAATAATGAACCCACGTTTCATCCATGGTAATAAATCGACGCAAAAACTCTGCTCTATTGCTTCGAAATTTTGCCAAACACTCGACTGAAACATGCTCACGACGCTGTTTTTGCTCTAGTGTGAGTAATCGCGGCACCCACCTTGCGCACAGCTTCCTCATGTCCAAGTTTTCAGTTAAGATACGATGTACTGCACTTTTTGAAATGCCTACCATATCTGCTAGCTCGCGCACCTTTAGTCGACGATCATCCAATACAATTTTGTGGATTTTTTTTGCCATTTCTGGCGAAGTCACCTCATTTGGTCGCCCACTGCGAGGTTCATCTTGGCAGTTCGTACGGCCACGTTTGAACTCGGCCACCCAATATTTTACCGTTGTAAACGAAGGAGAAGACTCCCCCAATGTAGAATCTAGCTCTTCTTTTATGTTAGTTGGGCTGAGGCCTTTCAAATGAAAGTATTGAATGACGTATCGTAGACCAATTTTTTCCATATTAGAAAATTCTCTGACAGCGTTCACTTTCAAGGACTACAAAACAAATGACAAATGACCTAGCGTGTTCGAATTCCAAATTTAAAATCCGCATTGATCAGACTTTTTAAAAAGAGTATTTAATCGAATAAAACTGCCAGTACGTAAGTCAGGTCGGGTAATTTTGGGACCGCCCTCGTAAAATTATTAAACACTTAAAATTTTCTAACACCTAGGCACCAGGCTTTCTTCCGGCAGGTGTACCTACATATAAAAATATAGGGTCCTGCTAGAATATAGCTAAATATTTTAAGAGTAAGTTTTTTTTTCGTTTTAATGTTTTAAATTCTTTTAAGTGATGTATATTTATGTTTAATAACACCATTTCTATACTTCTCATTATAAAACTATACGGAAACAACCGAATACCTATCATGATGCAGCTATCTGTAAATACCGAGTAAGCTCATACAATTTTTCTTTATTTTTTTAAATTGCGGGTAGTTTGCAGAAGCGAGTTACCTTACACCATTTCTTAAATTCCGCAAGTTTATTTTTATAGGAATTTCGGGATAAAATATAGCCTATAACCTTCCTCAAGAGTTGGGCTATCAAATGCAAAAAGAATTTTTCAAATCCCACTTGTAATTTCTGAGATTAGCGCGTTTAAACAAACAAGCAAATAAAAAAACAAACTCTTCAGTTTTATATATTAGTATAGATTAACAGTGTTTAACCGTGTACTACAGGATACATTTTGGTGAGTGCACCAGTGCTCTGTTTGAACAAATTGAACCCTCACCCTTTTACCATCGGACTACTAGACGCAGACAGAACTTCCATCCGTATGTGGTAGATATTCCGAAAAGTCGAACTAAGCGCTTTGACAGTTCCTTTTTGATACGGGTCGCCAAGGTTTGGAATGAACTGCCTGCGTCTATTTTCCCTGACCAGTATAGTCCTAGTACTTTTAAGCGTCGAGTGAATAGGTTTCTCGTGGATGGACGTGTAACACCTTAGTCTTCATGTGCACTTAACATCAGGTGGCATGGAAGACAAACGTCCCATCCATAATTCATTAAAAAAAAAAAAAAAAACATTACAATACATTACATTTGCTTGGTGGTAGGATCCCTTCTGGGTCCGCCTGGCTAGCGACCACCCTTTATATAAAGTCTGCCGCCAAATGTTACCGCTCCGGCGGTAATGTGTTCCGGCAATATTGTATAAAGAGCCAGTTCCTTCCTAAACCCGTGTGCTTTCATCTTCGACCTCATCGTCACTTACCATCAGGTGAGATTGAGGTCAAACGCGGGTTTAGTCACTTTAAAAAAAAATAAAAATAATCACTTACTTTTGAATCAACTAAATCATGAACATAAGCTAATTTTGGCAAACTGTCTAAATGCTAGTAGGTCGAAAGTCGCTTGAAGATAGGTTTGCTTGGTGACGAACTTGTTATCATTTCATTCGGCACTGACATTTACCGAGTACAGAATTCGTACAGTATCTAAAACGTCTTAAGTGCATTATACGCGACAGACAATAAATAAAATCCCCAGACAATCACACCAACTACATGGCCCCAAAGTAAGCATAGTTTGTGTCTTGGGATACCATGTAGCGAACTCGGGGGGAAACTAGAATATAAATACATAAATAGATAAACACCTAGACACGGAACCTTTTTTTCTTGTTCCGTGCGGGAATCGAATCCGCAACCACTGGCGTTATAGGTAGACAGGTTTACCCCATCGCCAAAGTGGGCGTCATAAATGGGCCATGTTTCAGTTGGTACATACATACATAACTTCACGCCTGTATCCCTTATGGGGTAGGCAGAACACCAGAGGCTATAAGACCATCTGATGTCATGTTTGACAAATGAGGTATTTTAATGATGGAGAAAGGCTATTGCAGTGACAGGGAGTCAGCCTATCGCCCACAAAAATGCAAATAAAAGCTCTGTCCCTTAACTGAGTTTTACAGTATGCCCGGGAAGAGAAGCAGCTGGTACATTCTATGTTTTTCTTTCGCTCCCAGTCCAGCATGGAAGCTAGTGATTCGATAGTATCAATATATATAAAACTGTTCCGTTACTGACTGAGTGACTGAGGTACTGAGTGACTGACTGACAGACAACGTACAGTCGTAACTACTGGGCGTAGAGAGCTGAAATTTGGAACATACATTCTTTAGGGAATGTAGGGGTGCACTAAGGAAGGAATTCCCGAAATTCCCACGGGAACGGGAAATATAGGACTTTTTAGTTTGTATGAAAAATCTTATTCCTTTAGTGCACCGATGTGAAACTTGGTGTAAAGGTTCTTTCAGTCGGTGTCTGGTTGTATAGTTTCTGAAATTTCCACGAGAAGAGTAGTTAAGCGCATACGAAGTTGCGGGATAAAGCGAATATTACTATAAACTCACATAGTTGTCCTGTACTGTGAGCGCCCTGTCATCGACGAGCCGCCAGTCCGCGCGGCCGGGCCGCAGCGCGGGGCTGAGACGCAGCGGCCGGTCGCCGGCTGACGTCAACGCGCGCACTTTGCGCGTAGACATTTCGCGCGCTTGCGTCCTAGGTAGATAGATAACTGGGTTATTGTGGTACCTATACAGGGTTAATTTTAATTTTAAGTGCTCTTTTTGACCAAATTGAACCCACCCCTTTTTACCACCGGACTACCAGACGCAGACAGAACTTCCATCCCTATATAGTGGATTTACCAAGAAGTCGAACAAAACGCTTCGATAGTTCCTTTTTGGTACGGATTGCCAAGGAGTGGAACAATCTGCCTGCGTCTGTTTTTCCTGACCACTACAGTCCTGGAAATTTAAGTGTCGAGTGAATAGGTTTCTCGTGGATGGACGTGTAACACCATAGTCTTCATGCGCACTATCCATCAGGTGGCATGGAAGACAAACGTCTTATCCTTACAATATAAAAAAAAAAACACATCACCTCTTACAGGCAACCTCTCTACATCAATCCCAACAACATTTGTTCTACGACTGTTCACAAATCTTGATAAAGAACACAAAAAAAGTAATTACAAAAACTGAAAACCCGACTGCGGAATAAGTACAGTGAGTTCAAACTAAAAAGCGCGAAACAAGCACATAAGACTTTAAGAGCTTTTAAATTGTATTTGTAATAAAAATAGTGGCAGCAGGCGGGGACATAAATGTACGAAACAAGTTATAGGTAGAAACAAATTTGGAAATTTTCCTCTTTAGGAAAGGGATTGCTACATTTCTAAAGCTTCCGAACCCAGAACAATACACAGGCCATTGCTTCCGTCGAACCTCAGCAACGCTTCTCGCAGATTCCTGTGCAAAGGTCATGTTTCCAAATTGGAATATTAGATTAACACTTGACCATAGTGATAGATAGATAGATAGATAAAAACTTTATTGATACCAACAATTCACATAAATATCACAATAATACTTAATTATAAAACTTAAAAACTAGGATTACAAATAAAGAATGACTGGTTAGTGTGATAAGTATGTGTGCTGTAGCAGCGCAATAGGAGGTAGCTCAGCGTTGGCATTTGCTCGGAAGAGCAAAACGCTGATTTTCAGCTACGTCCTGAAGGGAACAGTATACCAATGAAATGTCAAATATTTAATTAAACGTGCAAATCAAAAATTATTATAACAAAATAGTGTTGGTTAAATTACGCTGTTCTCTATAAAAATATCCAAAAATTACAATAAACTTAATGAATGGCGCACAAAAATGTGAAAGTTTAATGTAAATGGCAACCGCCATGCTAGGTCGTCCATACATTTCGCCATTTTTGATAGTTTCATTTGTGTCAAAACTGTCATTGTCGTGTCATGTGTCTTGTCATTTGGTACAAATATGTCATTTGAAGTTAGGAGGAATGGAATGGCTATGTAGGGAGAAACTATTTTCAATAAATCATGTGCTTTTTTAATACGATATCTATCTGAAATTAAGTGATTTATCTTTGTTTGAACGTATATTCTCTTCATAGAACCGTTGTGCTCACGTTCAAGCCCCGGGTACAAAGAAATGGAAACATGTCTTTTAACTACACTCAAGCCCCACGGAGGATGGAAATCCGACCAAGTAGCAGAGGGCTATATTGAAGAGTCGATTGAAAATTACTTCATGTATTACGGAAGCAATTAATTTAAATCAATCGTCATCGCCGCGCCTATTTACTTACTTCCCGTGATAACGACTTCATTGTAACAAATCAGCCAGGCCCATCTACCTCGTCTGATAATATTATTCAGTCCCAAGTTAAACAAACAAATATAAATTTGCCTAACAAAACCCTTAACCTTACGTTTAATAATTGCTCAAGCATAATAACTTTTTTTATTCCTATAGGTAATAATTGAAAGAAAACTTTTCTTAGAAAAGCAGATTATGCACATCGCCTTAAGTTATTTATGTTGCCCTCGTGCCTGTTAGATTAGAGCCCTCGCTAAAGGCACTCGGTGCAATAATAAATTACTTTGTGCTCGATTTAATAATCTACTATTATGCCCCCTAAATGTTTATTTTAAGACGCCATCTTGAAATTTCATGAATCCAATATTACTCTCGCAGTTAATACGAATCTTTTGATACATCATTTAAATCCGTCCGCAGCATACTGTACACTCAGAGTAAATAGAGGTACGCCTCTAAACAGGCTATAAATATTTTTTGTATACGAACACAATTTTAAAAAGTTGTATAGTAAATGTTGTTAGGATTGATGCAGAGAGGCTGTCTGCAAGAGGTAAAGCGCTAATTGAAATTAAACCTGCATAAATACACATTAAAACTAAAAAGAGGAAGGACAGTATAAATCCCTGAAAGCTACGCTCGAAGACTGAGAAACAGATGGAGATGAAGTATAACTTTTTCCACTGTCAAGACGCCTGATACCTCAGTCGCTCGTGACCACGAGGTCTGCCTAGCCACCGAAAAGTAGAGTTAATATGTAAAATATAAATCACACAACATAAATCCGATTAATAAGTGTTTTATTTTAAAAGAAGGCCTATACAAAGTGTTCCTTTTGATATCTCATAACTCTAGGGTATTAATGGGACCATGTCATAGAATCAAATAACTTGTGCATAATTTTTCAATTTTAATATATTCTTTTGTTTTATTTTTCATACAAAAATAATCCAATTAAGTCAAAACATTTTATGTAAAACACCTTTGAGAATGTGGCATTTTCTATCCCTTTTTCGCTTTGTTCGCAACGTTTTGCGTTGTAGGTACATTGATGCAACGTTCTCCAAGATTTAAAATGTTTTTGTTGTTTATTGTATGGCTTCAGTGACACGCGTCTATTGAATGAATGTTAAAGAGATTTTACAAGGGTGATTATATTTCGTCGCTTCATTCTTCAGATATTATATAACAGGTAGTCCTTTTTAGGTACTAGGTAACTTCGCATAATTTAAAGTATCATAAAAAAAACACTGTGGTGGGGCGCCGCGTGGCATGATCCACCCGGTTCGCGCCAAGCCCTCATTCTTTTTTCGTGCGTGGTAACAAGCATACGTCATTTACTTTAATCATTTACTTAAGTTTTTACAAAATGCCTAAACGTACAGCAGAAGAACAGCTTCAACATTATAATATAAAGATAAAAAAGTTGGAACAAAAAATAAATAAAAAACGGAAACAGCGAATTATTTCCTCCGATGAAGAAGAAATCTTACAAGGTAAGACCTACTTATTCGGTTTAAAAATGTTATTTAAAACATCAGAGCAGAAAATGCGTGTAATCTATAATAGATATATCACGTTATCCGCTCAATATCGTAATGATGTAAACTTTAATAAACTTTATCTGATCTTATCGATCACCTATTGTTTTCAATACGATTACAGAAAATGCGGGTAATCTCAAGGAGATTTATCTCGTTGTCTGTAATACGTTATGGGCGTTATATTAATATGAATTAGACATAAACATGTCGCCTCCAAGGATATTTAAAAAATCAGAGCAGAAAATGCGTGTAATCTATAATAGATATATCACGTTATCCGCTCAATATCGTAATGATGTAAAATTTAATAAATTTTATTTGATCTTATCGATCACCTTTTGTTTTCAATACGATTACAGAAAATGTGGGTAATCTCAAGGAGATTTATCTCGTTGTCTGTAATAACGTTATGGGCGTTTTTTTAATATGAATTAGACATAAACATGTCGCCTCCAAGGTTATTTAAAAAATCAGAGCAGAAAATGCGTGTAATCTATAATAGATATATCACGTTATCCGCTCAATATCGTAATGATGTAAAATTTAATAAATTTTATTTGATCTTATCGATCACCTTTTGTTTTCAATACGATTATAGCTGAAATAAATGCTGAAATCTCAGCAGCCATAACTGACATAGCACGAGCACGTGACAAAAAAAAAAAAAAAACCAAAACTTTCAGCAACAGCTGGGGTACGGTATTACCACCATAAATCGAGAGATGGACGTCCTCCCTGAGAAGGAAGAAAACAAAATGAAGGCCTTCCGTCACGTAAGTGATGGATGCTGCCTATTATCAGACCTCCACTTTATGTTCACCAAAGATAGGGTAAAACTGATTTTACCTAATTTGGATACAAACTTTAAACATGTTATACAAGACTCCGAAAGAGACGAAACTTTATTCGGAAGTTCGTTGCCGGAAAAAATAAAGGCAAGTAAAGCCATTGAAAAGTAGGGAGCCCTAATTAAAAAAGGCCCAGCCAAAACAGTCTCCTCTCAAATATCAACGGTCAACCGGTCGTCTCAGCAGGGAAACTGGACAGGACCTCCTCGTTACCCGTCGTTCAGGGGGGGCGGGGAGGTCAGAGGAAACCGATAGCAGCTCAAACACAGCGGCGCCCTCAATCGAACTCTGCGTTCAACGCCAAGTTCCAGCCGCAGACTTAGTCCAGGACGCGTGCTCCGACCCAACATTAATCAAGGTACATGCAGGTCGAAGTAATTTATTTTATGATTGTTGGACAAAAGTAACTAAAAACGAAGTTATATTGAAGTGGATAAATTATGGATTTAGAATACCATTTGATACTCAAATTTGTCAGTATTCTATTCCTAAAAATAATTTGTCATCATGTGAAAAAAGAGACATGAAAATAGCTATAAATAAATAATTAGACTTAGGGGCTATAAAGCCTTGTTCTCCTTCAAATGATCAATTTATTTCAAATATATTTTTAGCTCCGAAACCTAACGGAGAAAAAAGGTTTATACTAAATTTAAAATCTTTAAACAAGTTCGTAACAAAAGTACATTTTAAAATGGAATCTTATAAAACAGCCTCGAAATTAATTCCTCGTAATGGATACTTAGCCAACATAGATATGAAAGAATCATATCTACTTATGCCGTTTTTTGTTAGTGACAGAAAGTACCTACGATTCGAATTCCAAGAAAATGATTCGTCTGAGCCGATCACTTACGAGTTCACAGCAATGCCGTATGGATTATCGGTAGCTCCGTGGGTATTTACAAAAATTATGCGTGAAGTAATGAGTCATTTGAGAAAACAAGGTTTTAAGTCTACTACCTATTAAGACGATCTTCTTATTGGAGATACATATGAAGAATGCATGATTAATGTGAGAGAAACTTTGAAGTTATTACATTGTCTAGGTTTTATTGTAAATTTCGATAAAAGTCACATTGTACCAAAAAAGTCAATCAAATTCTTAGGTTTTATGTTCAACACAGAACAGATGTCTATTACGTTACCTGGCGATAAGCGGCATAACATTGCACAGTTTATAAATAGGTACATTAATCTTAAAACTTGTTCATTACGAAATTTCGCTAAACTTATAGGTGTATTGATCGCAGCCTGTCCAACCACAAAATATAGATTCTTATATACAAAAATATTAGAGAGACAAAAGTTTTTAGCCTTAAATAAGTTCGGAGGAAACTATGAGGTGAAAATGAATCTTAATAAGATATTACTAAAAGATTTATGGTAGTGGAAAAATAATATTAATATTATTTCTTGTCCAATCATTACTCAAAATTATAAGTCAGAAATTTACACTGACGCATCTAGGACAGGCTGGGGAGCAGTATGCAAAAATAATAAATATAGTGGTTCATTGACGAGCAGTGAAAAAGAAAATCACATGAACTTTTTAGAATTACTCGCGGTTTTGTTAGGTCTCAAAAGTATAGCTAGTGAAGGAAAAGATTGCGCAATATTATTACGTATTGACAATACTACCGCCATTAGCTACATTAATAGGATGGGAGGTATTCAGTTCCCACATTTGAATATTTTAAGTAGAGAAATTTGGCAATGGTGTGAAAAACGTAATTTATGGATATTTGCTTCTTATGTTAACACCAAAGAAAATCGAGCAGATTTCGAGTCCAGAAATGGGCCCTCTCGGATAGCGCTTTCCAACTTATTGTAAATAGTTTCGGGCCCATTAAGATCGACTTGTTCTCAAGTCGAGCCAATGCCAAATGTTAATTATTTGTCACCTGGAAGCCTGAACCTGATGCAGTCGCAGTTGATGCATTTACAATAAGCTGGGCTGACTTGGATTTTTATGCATTTCCTCCCTTTTCTCTTGTATTAAAATGTATACGAAAAATCATTGATGATAAAGCCGAAGGGGTACTTGTATTCCCCTTCTGGCCTTCCCAGCCATGGAGTCAGTACCCACTGCACTCCAGCCTTACCCTGGGTGCCGCGAGGCTCTCCGGGCGTCGTTCAGCCGGCGCAGCTGCCCACCAGAGGCTCTCACGTTGATGCTCGCCTCGCTCGCAGACACTACTGTTCGCCAGTACAACGTCTCATTGAAGTTATGGTTTCAAGAAGTATGGTTATGAATTAATAGTTTCGAAAAATCCATTCCATTATTTCTTTGATTCTTAAACGAGCAATTTAATAAGGGATGTTCTTACGGTTCATTAAATACACATCGATCTGCATTATCTCTTTTATTAGGAGAAGAGATAAGTGATAACAGTTGTGTTAAACGCCTCTTAATAGGAGCCTATAAAACTAAACATATTAAGCCTAAATATTCATTTACTTGGGATCTAAATTTAGTACTAAATCAACTGTCTTCTTGGTATCCAAATATTAATTTATCATTAGAAAATATTACAAAAAAAAAACTCGTTACATTACTAGCTTTATGTACCGGTCAAAGAGTACAGACATTGTCTTTACTTAAATTAGAAAATATTGTTTTTCAATCTGATAAAGTAAAAATTATTATAACAGATATAATCAAGACTTCCGCTCCAAATCGTGAACAGCCCTTATTATCTCTCCCAAACTTTCAAAGCAATATCAACATATGCCCAGTATCAACTTTAAAAGAATATATTTTTATTACAAAAAATATCTGAGGTTCAAACTCCGGGAATCTCTTCGTAACATTCAAAGCTCCCCACAGAACTGCATCAAGTCAGACGCTAAGTCGATGGATTAAGCAAACGCTCGCCACGAGCGGCATTGACATGAGCGTTTTAGTGCGCACAGCACACGACACGCGTCGACCTCAGCCGCGCGCGCGGCCGGTATCAGTGTCGATGTCATTCGAAAAACGGCCGGGTGGACACAAAACTCACAGGTGTTCGCAAAGTTTTACCATCGGCCTTTAGATGATCAACAAAATAACTTTGCTTTGTCAATACTTAATCGAGACATGAACAATACTTAACCTTATATTAAAAATAGTTATTGAATATTACGTATTTTGATATTAAGTAAATTACTACATTAAAAATTATGTGTCTATAAATAGACTATCACTAAGTTTCATTAATTTAAGCTGATTATAATTTCTAGCGATTCAAATAAAGTAAGATTATTTGAAGCTCATTATGTAATAATACTAATTATTAAGTACTATAATAATAAAATATGTAATTACATATTTATATATTTACTTATTTCAATTCCAAGTATATACCTAAACAAAACTTTCTATCTCTGAAAATCTACCTGTTATATAATATCTGAAGAATGAAGCGACGAAATATAATAGATGATTAAACGAACTTCTAAGTGAAGTTCTATCGCTATTATATGAGTCGCTTCATTCGAAGATATGACGTACCCACCCACCCCAGAACCCATTTAAAAGTTTCGTTTAGGGTCTCTAAAGAATGAGGGCTTGGCGCGAACCGGGTGGATCATGCCACGCGGCGCCCCACCACAGTGTTTTTTTTATGATACTTTAAATTATGCGAAGTTACCTAGTACCTAAAAAGGACTACCTGTTATATAATATCTTCGAATGAAGCGACTCATATAATAGCGATAGAACTTCACTTAGAAGTTCGTTTAATCATCTATAATTTATGAACTCATTTTATTAAGATTGATGATATCTTGGAAAGTATGCACTTTTGAAGCACATATTCTTTAGCAAAAGGTATTGTTTTTTAATAAGGAACAAAACCTCAAAATTATGGGATATAAAAGAACACCTTGTATAAGACACTACTGGTTGGTTTGCTCGGTTTTTCCCGCTTAACTTCGTATCCCATGAGAATTCCTGGATAAAATTTAGCTACAGGGTGGGGCAAAAGTCCTGCTTCCTTTTTGATTGCCTATAACTTTGTTCGAAGAAAAGATAAGTAGGTTTAGTTTTCATAAAAAGTTTATTTGGCCTTTAGACTTTTTTTCGTTATGATTGGAAAATTATATAGTTAAATAAATGGTTAGCCCATTCAATTATTGAATCACGTTTTTCCACGAAGACTAACTTCGCGAAATGTCGATTTAGCATGGCCAGCCACATCTCCGGATTTGATAGCACCAGACTTTTTTTTAATAGCGTTTTTTAAAATCAAAAGTTTACATGAATAAGCCCCAAACAATTCAACAAATTAAAGACAATATTCGTCACGAAATTGAAGAAATTCAGCCTGAAATGTTACATGAAAAATGCCTTAAAAACATCAAAAATATAAATGAAGATTACAGAAAATTATTTTTCAGCATTAAGTGAAATGGCAGAAATATGAAACTCTTATTAGTTCTGCCATTATAATACCTCCAAATTTGTCAAACGTGACATAGTTTTATAACCTCTGGTGTTCCATAAGGGACACAGGCGTGAAGTTATGTATGTATGTATAAAACACTTTTTAACCGGATTTATCGCGTATAATTACATTTTAAATTTTAACTCGACGTTTCGGTGTCTTTGCGGACTCCGTTGTCATGAGAGACTGAAGTGTCAGGCGTTAAAGACATTGGATAAAGTTACTTACATCATCACCTCCATCTTTTGACGACCGGCTGGTGTAGCAGTAACATACATTGCCTTCAATGCCAGAGGTCCTGGGATCGAATCCCGGCGGCGGCGGATATTTGTGTGATGAACACAGATATTAGCCGTCAAGTCATGGATGTTTATATGTTTATTTAAGTTTATTCTAATAATAGTAGATTATTGCATCGAGCACAAAGTAATATATTATTGCACCGAGTGCCTGATTTAATCTAACGAAGGCAATATAAGGCGAGGTGCATAATCTGCTTTTCTTTCAACTATTACCTATAGGAATAGAAGATAAAAGAAACTCATATCAAACAGTTAAAATAGAAGTTTAATTATTGAAATTAAAAGTTATGCTTGAGCAATTATTAAACGTAAGGTTAAGAGGTTTGTGGGCAAATTTATATTTTTTAAATTTGGAACAAGTAGGATAGAAACGAATAATACGTACGTAAAAAAAAGTATTGATATCGGCTGGCTGAATAGAGCTAATACTTTTGGTGCGATAAAAAAAAACTGTACAATAATGAAATTTCATACATTTTTATTGCTCTAGAGCATTAAAGACTCGCTTTGTACTAAGTTTTTAGTGTGATTGTGATGAAATTAAAGCATAGTTGGAAGAAAAAATATTTATTTATTCAATATGTATGTTTATATATTTCTTAAGCATATCATTTATCTAGTATCCATAACACAAGTTCTTTAAGAAACTTAATTTGGGCTAGATAATGTTGTGTTAGTGTCAGAAATATTTATTATCTGTTTCTCAGTCTTCGAGCGCAGCGTTCTGGATTGGCACAAACAAGCTGACAGTATCTTGAGTTTTAGGTCTATTTGATTCGAAACGCATTATTAAAATACTTACATCATCTTGACAGCCTCCGAGTATGTGAGCGCGTACTTATCAGCGAGTCCCTGTGGGTCCTTCCTATACAACCAGCAGTCCCGAGTGAAGGCATACACGCAAGGAGCCGGGTGCTTGTCCGGGTCCGGCTTGAACTGCGGATCATGTTTAATGCTCGAACTACTCTTTATAGAGAGAAATAAAAAATAAAAATGTTTACAAAAAACGAAAAAAAAGAACATTAAGTAAGAAAAAATAGTAAAAATTAAAATTCCCAGACAATCACACCAACTACATGGCCCTAAAGTAAGCAATACAACGTAGCGAACTAGGGGAACATAGAATATGTATAAATACATATATTTATTTATTCGACAAGATATGCCAACAGAGAACATATTATACATATTAAAAGAAATAAAGTTCAAAACACAAATTCTGCTATGTACTCCTTTAACAGGCATATACAACATTCGAAAATTAAGTGGTGTTCAATAATAAAATTTGAATTGAAAGTATACATTATTATTATAACATTAAGATTATTCAGTAAAAAAAGATAATAATTAAAATAAATAAAATAAAAGTAGTTAAGAACAACATTCAGTTACAACTTAGCACAATCAGACACACCAGATCAATAACATTAAGTTAAAGAGACATAATATGGCATGTTAATTATTAAATGATATGGTATATATGTGACAAAACATCAAGTGATTATTCTTGAATAAGAGATTTTAATCATTTAGTCTTGAAAACACGAATGGGATCGCTGAAAATATCAAGATCACTTATAGAAGTATTAAAAGTATTGTACAATCGACACATTCTCGATATAGGCGAATGAAAGCCGAGGTTTGTCTTGGCGGTCTGCACCCCAAGAAGTACACGGTGACTGGTGACAAATTTTAGATACTGAAGGAGAGCACTCTGTACTCGATTCTGATCATAATTATGTAATAAAAGTCGGCGGCATTCGACATTTCATTTTCTTATTTTTAAGTCTCTCCAGTGTCAAATTTAACGACGTGAAACGTGACAGCCTCAAACGAAAACTATCTTTTACTCTTTCTGTCACAGCATTAAGAAACACTTGTCGGATTGGTCACATAGGTAGTTAATTTTTCACTAGAATTCACTATGAATAAATAAAGTTGTGTTACTATTTACTTTACTTAAGCCTGAGTCAATCGCATCACGTGACCTCGCACGGGGTTCTCTGCCAGCGCTAGTGTGACCATGCGTTGCGTAAACAATTCTTTAACTTTCGGATAAGTTTACTCAGTAAATAACAAATATTTATTTTTTATTATATTTTTTCTCTTCATGTATGATCTCGATCTATCACGTCCTCGAATTTCAAAAGTGACCCACCAGTCACCCTGTATAGAAAAACGCCCAGACTCGGAACATTTTTTTTTTCATATTTGGTGCAGGAATCGAACTCGCGACCTCATGATTGGCGTATTAGCGTAAATCATGAGGTCGCAACCATCTTGGGATGATGATGACCGTGTTTGTATATTATTTATTCATTTATAAAAAAGAAATAATGAATAATAATGTTTGTTAAGCAAATAAAACATTTTACATAAAAAGAAATTGAAAACTTCGTACTTACTATAGACATACATCTACATAGATAACGCAAACGACACCAATGCCGTCGATAAAATCGATTATTAAGAACGATATCGATATTGTGACATCGATTTTCTAACAGACGCGCAGACTGAATCGGCGAACAACCTTGATGCTTGGTCGGGGTTCGGACACGCGAAGTACATTGATTTGTGTTATCTATGTAGATGTATGTCTATGTAGATTTATGTCTATGTAGATGTATGTATATATTTATAAAACAATCTTACCAAGTGCCTAGTACAAGTATCAGCGTGTAGTTGCTGACATTGCTTTAGTAAAACTCTAGTGAGCGTGCCGCGGCGTTGTTCGAGAGTCCGCGCCCACTGCGGGGCATTTTCTAGAGCTTTTTTTTCATCCTTGCCGGCGTTGACGATCTGGTCGGCTACTGTTGATATCTGGAATTGTTTTAATAAAAAAATTAATAATAATACTACTAAGCAAAGCTTGAGATATGTAATACCATGTAGAGAACTAGGGGAAACCTAGAAATTAAATACATATACCGAGTGACTGGTGACAAATTTTAGAAACATTCTTAAAGATCACTAAAATGGGAACTCCTTAAAATAAAATAAATTAATATTTCTGACACTCACACAACATTATCTAGCCCAAATTAAGTTTCTTAAAGAACTTGTGTTATGGATACTAGATAACTGATATACTTAAGAAATATATAAACATACATATTGAATAAATACAAAGTTTTTATTAAATAAACTTAAATAAACATATAAACATCCATGACTTGACGACTAATATCTGTGTTCATCACACAAATATCCGCCGCCGCCGGGATTCGAACCCAGGACCTCAGGCATAGAAGGCAATGTATGTTACCGCTACACCAGCCGGTCGTCCTTCTACTCAAAACTTCTTTTGCTCAAACATCCCACTCGTTTTTGGGTCTTTTCCTCTACTCTTTTGCTCATTCAAAGTTGGATTTCGTTCAAAATCATAAAACCCGGTGCAAAAGGAAACTAAAATACTTGTTAAGAGGGTTTAATTATTTGCAAACTGAAACTTTACTTAACTATCAAATTTAAAAAAAGAACAATAATTCCTTACACCCTCATATACATATACATACTTTCCCAACATTCTAACTCAATTCCTGAATATGACACCTCTTAACTCAATTACTCAACATGAAACTTCACACCTCTACTGCATACACACTGTAACAGTGTTCTCTGGGGTGTGGTGAAGGAGCTGGAATTGGAAGTCACTTTCCACCAGGCCGGATTATTCCCAGAGCAGATAGAAGGGTCTTGGGTGGTAGCAAGGCTAGCTCTTCCTCGGGTCGTCGGATGGCCTGTTCAGAGGCGTGAGAGCGAACAAAATTTATGAACAATGAGCGCCAGTTCCTCTTAACACACAAACGAGAACATACACATTCTATGAAATCAACCAAGAAAGTTTTGGAGCACAATTGTACCTAACGAACCCTGCAAACCACTATTTATCTCTCGGTTTATTGACACTGCTTTCAATTTACATATTGGAAGACTAATGCTAGGAATGACACAAGAGGGGAATGCGACTTGAGTCAACTTTAGTCGCTCGTGACCACAGGGGACTGCAAAGACACCGAAACGTCGAGTTAAAATTTAAAATGTAAATATACGCGATAAATCCTGTTAAAAAGTGTTTTGATTAATAGTATGAATCGCGAAAACTTAAGACGACACAAGAGTTACTAGACATGCAGAAAGTTTGATTTACTTATAAAGATTTCCCACATCTGTAGCTGTATCACAGGGTATGTTAAACAATCTCTGTCAAACTCCACAATGCTATTCCTAAATCATATAACATTTTATCATCTATCTATAGGTTACCTACTATAAAAAAATAAAGTTTAGCAATAAGTTAACGATTGACCAATACACTTTAATTAATAAGTATATGACACATAATACAAATCCTAATCATTTTGTTATGTTTTGTTTCAGGTATTTGGAGAAACTTTAAAAGTTAAGAGAAATGCCTATTACAAATAGAAATAAGAAAATAAAGAAACTAGCATAATGGAATAAACAACAAAAGCAGTTTTAGGATAGGTATACTTAATATCTTACAAGGATAAGAATGAAGTTTAAAATGTGACAGAAATAAGTGTGAACAGTGATTTTAGTGTACACAATAATTCTTTTAAACTTAATACAATGTGAATTAGGACTTGTGATGTTAATTTTATAATAAAATCCTAAAATATTTAAGATTAATCCTTCGATAGATTTAAGGATAAGTGTTATGTGAAAAGTTTTACTTTAAGATATCCGGATGCAAGAAGTTGGTATTCCCTGGATGTAAATTGTTATTATGTATTTTTTTTTTTCTCTTATTTTTAAAAGATGATTGCTGTTGAGTTTCTTGCCACTTCTTCTCAACAGATCGACTTTCCGAAGTGGTGGTAGATTCAGTTCAATTTGTAAATTGATTGACTTTTTTTAAATGTATTTGAATACTTACGAAATAAAGAATTTTTGAGTTTGAGTTTGAGTGATTTTGAAAAAAAATAATAAATACTTTGATCATTGCATGTTTTCATTATTTCCAAAGCAAACTTTCAAATTTAAGTGAACCGAAGAGTTTGCTGGGTTTGGAAACATCATATAACATAAGGTACAAGTGGGTATTAAGGCCTAGCTAAGGGAAATTTGCTATAAAATGAAAAATACTCAACGTAATCAACAAGTTTAATTATATATCAGTTATGTACTTAACTGACTACCGTATTTAACTGAAAAGTTTGATCTCCGGTTGAAAACTAAATTAATATGAGACTTCTTTAAAAACTCAATCTAAAGGCCTTATTATACTATAGTAGGGTAAAAAGGCCTATAGTATAAGCCATCTAAAAATCAACTTGTAGTGTGTAAATTGTTATTTTTGAGATCATACAAATAAAGTTATAGGAACATAGCACTCACAAAACAAAATCTATCTATTCAAATTCACCAGAACACTAAAATTTATTAGTATCTTCAACCGATAAACTGACGTCCTCTTTTTGATACCATTTAGCATTGCGAATGGATGATGCATTGCGTGGCATCATCTATTCTGTCTCAGTCGCAGTAATGACTCATGGTACCAACTGAACTGCTTTGGTGTAGTGCCCGGTGATGGTGGTAGATTTCTTAGTATGTACGATTTTAGTTTTCTTTGGATTTTAAGTCTTTTTATATTTCTTATTTTCTGTTCTACATTTATTCCACTCCCCTTATTCTTGCCTTATCAAAATTCTCCTCTGGGTATTTTTCTTTAGTTTCTTTTTTTCTTTCCCTTACTATTTCTTATCTTTTTATTATATTTATCATACAGATCGTTTGTGACTGGCGTGCCACGATAATTAAGACTTTTTCAGCCGAATAGGTGACTCATAGTCTTTGTATTGCTCCAACAGCAGAGATCAGATGATCTTCTGACCACAATGCCCGTTTGGTAGGTAGGCATCTTGACTGTAATAATTGAAAACAATTACAAATAAATTAGACATACATACCTACACACACACAATAATTTCAAAAACAAGCCCCGCCTTATGTATCAGTAAAAAATATTGGAGTATAATAAGGCCTATGGTACAATTTTATAGGCCTTAATATCCGCCGACCATAGGCATACAGTAAATTAAATGAATTCAAATTTTGTACACGACTCATCCTTTAATTATGGTAAGTAGGGATAAGCAAACAATAATAAATAAACAGATAACCAACACAGGTATGTAAGTGTAATATTTAAAAAAAAACTTACGTTTTACTGGGGCCGATTTTTATAAGACATGCCACGTGACCCCACCGCAGAAAGTTTTTTGGAGATACTGGCACGAGTGACAGACCAACGTGGTTCCGCGACATCGTAGCAACTTGTACACGCACAATACATGTGTGAGTGTGTATCCTTAACGTCAGCTACTATATTTAGTACGATTTTGGTCCCTTAGGCCTTATTTGCCGACAGGCCTTAATACCCGCGGGTACCTTATATGCAAGAATTAGACAAGTGTGGTAGAGAGATTTTATTGAATTCAATAAGTACTTTAAATTATGATTTAATTGTATGTAAAGTACTAACTTAGGTATGTGTTTTTAAAAATCATTATAATACCTCATTAGTCAAACGTGACATCAGTTGGTCTTATAACCTCTGATGTTCTGCCTACCCCATAAGGAATACAGGCGTGAAGTTATGTATGTATGTATGTATGTGTTTTTAAATAATAGTTTTAAATAAAAAATAACTTGTTTACGAAAAGATTGTGCCCAACAGTCTGTATATCACTCAGTCCAGTCTTAGTTTTATTGTTCCAATTTGCATAGCTAGGGTATTTCACAAAGGTTTCAAAAACCATTCAATGCTCCATAAACTAGACTAAATAGTCGTTAGGGTTTGTCAGAAGCCATTTCGGCGCCCTGAAAATTCTGACATCTACCAACCAGCACTGGGCCAGCTTGGTGGATTATGGCCTATACCTCCTCGTCACCCAGGGGAGAGACTCATAGCCCTGCAGTGGGCTCATTGATGAACCAGACTTATCGCGTATAATTTCGACGACCACTTTGGCGATGGGGTAAACCTATCTGCCTCAGACGCCAGTGGTTGCGGGTTCGATCCCCGCACGGAACAAGAAAAAAAAAATGTTCCGTGTCTGGGTGTTTATCTATTTATGTATTTATATTCTAGGTTCCCCCCTAGTTCGCTAAGTATATGGTATCCCATAACACAAGCTATGCTTACTTTGGGGCCATATAGTTGGTGTGATTGTCTGGGGATTTTATTTATTTATATTTTACACTAGCCATCGCGCGCGGTTTTACCCGCGTAACTTTTGATCCCGTGGGAATTTCGGGATAAAATATAGCCTATAACCTTCCTCAAGAGTTGGGCTATCAAATGCAAAAAGAATTTTTCAAATCCCACTTGTAGTTTCTGAGATTAGCGCGTTCAAACAAAAAAACTCTTCAGCTTTATATATCAGTATAGATTTTAACTCGACCTTTCAGGGTCTCTGTAGCCCTAGTGGGCACACGCCCTTCGTCTCCGGTTAAAAAGTGTTTTATTTTAACATACACACAAATTGAGAACCTCCCATTTTGGAAGATGGTTGAAAAATGAAATAAACAATAACTTACAATACGGTCGTGTTCCTTAATATAGTCCTGTAGGAGGGTCAGGATTTCATGGCTATTGCTGATGCCAACAAACTCGCTCAGTTCGCGGTGTGTTTTCTTGTTCTGTAATCAATCAATCAATCGGTCAATCATCAGTGGACTGTGCAATGATTGAGCTAAGAACAAGTACGAAGGTATAGTTTATGTTTAAACTAGCTGTTTTGCGAGCTTTTACCCGCGCAATTTCGAATTGCGCGGGAATATCGGGATAAAATGAGAATGGGGTAACACTGCCTGCCTCAGACGCCAGTGGTCGCGGGTTCGATTCCCGCACGGAAAAAGAAAAAAAAATGTTCCGGGTCTGGGCGTTTATCTATATATTTATGATTATTATAGGTTCCCCCCTAGTTCGCTATATGGTATCCCATATCACAAGCTCTGCTTAGTTTGAGGCCATGTAGTTGGTGTGATTGTCAGGGGATTTTATTTATTTATTTATAAAAACCTTTGTGCTATTTCAGAGTGTACACTATCACTATGCTAAATTTCATCCGAATCCGTTGAGCCATTCAGCCGTAATTGAGGAACGAACATCCATGCATCTATCCATCCAAACTTTCACATTTATAAACTTAACTAGCTGACCCGGCAAACGTTGTTTTGCCATATAAATAAAAAAAAAATAGATGTTGGCCGATTCTTATAGATACCGGATAAGCACAAAAAATTTCATCAAAATCGGTCAAGCCGTTTCGGAGGAGTATGGCAACGAAAACTGTGACACGAGAATTTTATATATTAGATATAATGCCGCGTAGCGTCGGCTTACAATAGCCTTACAGCCTTTAGATCAGTCTTTCCCAAAGTGGGCGATAACGCCCCCTTGTGGGCGCTACAGGTCTCAGATAAGAGACCGACTCTTAAACAACGACCGCAAGAGCTCCCGACTCTCAACAAGAACTTGTGAACATCAACTAATATGAATTAAAAGATTGCTCAAACTCGGTTCTATATTTATCTCCGCGTAGTATGTTAGGTACCCTCTGCGCTCAGTTGCGGGTTATAGCACAGAATAAGTAATAGTACCGTTGGTACAGAAGAATTACTCCGCAAGAAGATCTTAATAAATTCGAGTCTTGCTACGACGCGATACGGTGGAATTCAGCTCGCACAGCATTACGTACCTGCAAATTTATATACCTAGAAGTTTTGTCTCTTTCTATCGCATGCCTCTTATCTTTTCTTACGCTTTTAGGGTTGCTTCCTAGTGAAGAATAATTAATCTCCTTATTTGTAATTAAATTAAGTATCTACCGATGTAGGTATTACTGTTATTCTACCTTTGTAAAAAATATTGTTTCAACTTACATAAAGTACAAAATGAAAAAAAAGTAACTACGAATAATTAGTAATACTACCTATGTTTTGTTTGCTAAATTGAACATAATCAAATCTAAACATAATCTAATTGAATATTTGTTTCTTTTTATGTCCATTTTTAAATACTATTTGCGACCTCGATCATAGAATTACTGTGAGTGCTATTAGTTAGGTAGGTATCTACAAAGTCCCGGCGACGGGCGCGCGCGTGACACACGACCCATTCGAAATACGCCGGCGGAGCGCATCGCTGTAGGTAAATAACGAATGTACCGCGCGGAGTGAGCGAGGCCTGGTTATAGTAAAAGTTTCGCTTAGAATTCTCCGTTAATATACATATATAGGTCACAATAATTAATTAATTTAATTTGAAGATATAGTGGTTTTTAAATAGGTGAAAAAATGGGGGCGCTAAAAAAATATTTATTCTCAAAGTGGGCAGTAGACAAAGTAAGTTTGGGAACCACTTAGATAATCATTTCGTTAAAGGCGACTAATTCGAGTAACGCCGCTTGGTGGTAGATTCCCGTCAGTGACTGCCTGGTTGCGACCACCCTTCATATTAAATCTGCCGCCAAATATTACCACCATACGAAGGCCCTTATCAAGTTCTAGACAGAAACGGTAAATATTTTAACATACAAATGAACAATCAAATATACAACAATAACAATCAAATATTTAAAGTCGGGACACATTGTAGGTACTTTAATAATTAATAAATTGTTTTAAAGCATTGTTTTGTTAAGAGAATAATGCTTTAATTCACTTTTTTAATTTTCTTATAGAAGTATGTAAATAAAATATGCCAATAAAAGTCTGTATTTCATTTCATAATTAGAAGATTACCGAATGAGATTATGTAAAGAGACTTTACTACACTTTTCCCAACGCGCTGCCTCAGTCAACATGCACAGAGCGGTGTTCCCGCCACACGCACACCGCCACCCGCTAAGTATTTTTTAATACAGTTGCTCAAAAAGTGGCGTATTGCAGGGACGTTTAGCGTTCGGGATGTGGGCTGTTACACACTTGTGCTTTTTCTTTACCTTTTCCGCACTCGTGCGTTCTCTTTCCCAAATGTCAAAATAATGTCTATTAAAAAGAAAAAATCAACCACGAAGTTTTTACGATTCATGCAAATATTTCTGAAAAGAAGCTACTAATTTGTTTCAATATCAGATATAATGATTTAATGCAATGAGTTAGGTTAGGTTTCATTTCATTTTATCTCATTAAATTCATTTTCATTTCATGTCAATACAAAAAATCTACTAAAGACTTGGCTGTATGGGCATAGTTCCCTTTGCCTACCCAGAATGGGTAAACAAAAAAAAACTCTGTTTATAATCTTTCACGGCTGGCGCCTATTTGTATATTTTATAAAATTGCTTAATTTTTTCGCAACTGTATTAAAAATAGTATATTTCATTACGAGTGCGGAAAGCCTGTCATTGCAAAGAGTTCCGACAAATGTCTACACGAGCCGAGGCGCAGCCGAAGGCGAGGGTTGACAGTCGGAACGAGTCAAAAAGTGGCGTATTGCAGGGACGTTTAGCGTTCGGGATGTGGGCTATTACACACTCGTGCTTTTTCTTTACCTTTTCCGCACTCGTGCGTTCTCTTTCCCAAATGTCAAAATAATGTCTATTAAAAAGAAAAAATCAACCATGATGTTTTTACTAAAAAAAAACTCATAGAAGTTTTTACGATTAATGCAAATATTTCTGAAAAGAAGCTACTAATTTGTTTCAATATCAGGTAAAATGATTTGATGCAATGAGTTAGGTTAGGTTTCATTTCATTTTATCTCATTAAATTCATTTCCATTTCATGTCAATGCAAAAAATCTAGAAAAGACTTGGCTGTATGGGCATAGTTCCCTTTGCCTACCCAGAATGGGTAAACAAAACAAAAAAAAATCTCTGTTTATAATCTTTCACGGCTGGCGCCATTTTGTATATTTTATAAAATTGCTTAATTTTTTCGCAACTGTATTAAAAATAGTCGTTCAGTACACGTGCGGAACCGTCATTGCAACTCTTTCCGACTGTCAACCCTCGCCTTCGGCTGCGCCTCGGCTCGTGTAGACATTTGTCGGAACTCTTTGCAATGACAGGCTTTCCGCACTCGTAATGAAATATACTATATTGTATTACGCTAATGTAACCATGCGTTGCGTTATGAAGTCATTTTTCGGAGAAGTTTACTCAATAAATAATTAATATTTATTTTTTATTTTATTTTTTCTCTTCAATCTCTGTATGATCTTAAAATATCACGTCCTGGAGTGACCCACCATTCACCCTGTAAAAATTGCTAAGTATGCAAATAGCTCTAATGTTAATGTTAACAAAAAAAATAGTTTTCTGCTTGATATTGTTATGTAGCATTAAGTTTTTAAGGAAGGATATTGAATTGTTATTTTTATTTACAATATTTAAGGGGAGAGTATCTGTGGCGTCCTCAGACGTAAGCCACAGATAATGAATACGTTATTATCTATTATTTAAAACGTGCTTGACTAAAGCAAGGATCGAGATTTGATTAAATATTTGATACATTAATTGTGCACGTATATTTTAGTAGGTGTACATTATTGGACAAAGGAAGTGTCGTTGGATGCCTCATTGTCATCAGTGTCCGCTGGTTATAGGCTACATAAAAATACGTTAATTCGACTACAGCGCCCTCTATGGGACTTAAAGGGAAGAACTAAAAAAAAATTAGACTCGTCCCTTGTCGCCGGCTGTAAATTTTTTACATAATGGTTGCATACCTTTAAATTTCTAGGAATTTTAAAAAGTCTACCTATGTATTATACCCTGTTGGATAGTTTAGACAATATACTTTATAATGGCTTAATCTGTGCAGTAAATTACTAGGACTGTTTTTACAGCACACGCATTTTAAGTGCGATGTTTTGGTTTAACTTAAGAAGAGAATAGTGACAAGCGCTCCTTTGACATTATTTTAGGGTTTTTTTCTTTATATCACGAAATCGTTAATCATTTACAGGATACTGACAAAAAAAGCAGTTAGATCGCGAAGATTTATTTATTTCTCACATAAACTCGTGAAAAATGGGTGTTTACAGTCAAATCCTAACAAGTGAAATAATTCAAAAATGGTAAATTTTAGGAGGGGTGGTTCCTTAGTGAAAATGGTTTTCTATGACCTACTCTATAACCCCTTAATAAATGCGGGTCCATTAAAAAGTGAGCCTATATGTTAAAATTTAAAAAAAAATTCAAACTGCAAACTGGACGGCAGCGTCGACGGCGAGAGCGAGAGCGACAGCGGCGTGGGCAGCGATTTCCGCAAAACGATATAAAGTATTGAGTTTGTATTACACCACGACAAATCGCTCTCACGCCTGCTGGCGTCGAGAACGACCCAGATTCCACGCGTCGCTGCCCGCGCCGCTATAGCTGCCGTCCAGCCTTAGACATTTCTTACTAATCTTGCCAATATTATAAATGTGAAAATTCGGATGGATGTATGGATATTTGTTCCTCAATCACGACAGAACGGCTCAACGGATTTGGATGAAACTTAGCATAGTGATAGTATAGTTTGGAATAGCAAATAGGCTACTTTTTATCCCGATATTCCCGCGGGATTCGAAATGGCGCGGGTAAAAGCGCGCGAAACAGCTATTAATTAATATATGCGATGACTATTGCTCTTTTCGTCAACTGCTTCAGTGCGCGATTTAAAAAGTTACCAGCGCCATCTAGTGCTCATATAAGACAACTAATGTAAAAAAGTTGCTTTGCTAATTCCGCGACTTGTACTTGCACTAGTGATGCACTAGTGACGCAACGACCACCACCGAATTCGCCCTGAGGTTGCTTCTGGTTGAAGCGAAACACGTGTCGGTGATAGCTTGTGGTGTGGGTTCCAGGAACACATTCATTGCATGTCTTGCTTCTTGCTTGAAGGAGGGAGGGCGGTGAACCTACGCATGAAAATCCTGCATCACTAGTGCAAGTACAAGTCGCGGAATAAGCAAAGCAACTTTTTTGTATAAGTGTCATGGATTTCCGCAAAGTAACGCCTAATTCAATCAATTATCTTATATAAGACGGCTAATCGGCTCACCAGTTTATTTCCGCTGCCACTTATCCCCGTCACGCAAATTGGCAGCTTGCTCCAAAGAGAGACAACCAGATCTGTAAACTTGATCCAGTCCAAACGTTGCAGATTTTCGTTCATGACTGGAAAAGAAAAAAAAACGGCTAAGTGCGGGTTGGGCTTGAAAATAATAAAAACAAAATATATGGCCCCAAACTAAGCTTGTGTTATGGGATATAATACATACACAAAGTGTTCTTTTTGATATCCCATAACTTTGAGGTTTTGTTCGTTACTAAAAAATAATACATTTTGCCAAAAAATATGTGGTTCAAAAGTGCATACTTTCCAAAATATCATCAATCTTAATATGAGTTCATAAATTATCACCCTTGTAAACTCAAATTCATTCAATAGACGCGTATCACTGAAGCCATACAATAAACAACAAAAATATTTTAAATGTTCAGCAGTGCGAGCACAGAACTTTATCGAATCGAAGTTAACGAATATTTACGAATGCTCGTATAGTATGGAGTCGGTTGCAAGTTTTGAGTAACATTGTAATTTTTTATTTTACAGATATTTATGAGTACAACATGTTTACAAACATTCAAAATTAACAAGGCACACATTTATTTAAGCTGGCCGTGCGGCAATGGATAGATTTCATTTTTTTCTTAAAAACCGTCTCCGTACTATACGAGCATTCGTAAACATACGAATCGACAAAGTTCTGTGCTCGCACTGCAGAAACGTTTTGCGTTGTACATTGTATGCAACGTACAATGTACAACGCATAACGTTGCGAACTGTACCTGTGCATAGCAATAAAAAAAGAAAATGCCACGTTGTCATACTTCGCATAAAAGTGTTTTAATTAGACTTAATTGAATTATTTTGTATGAATCATAAAAACAAAAAAAAACTGAAAATTATTCACATGTTATTTGATTCTATTGCATTGTCCCATCAATACCCTAGAGTTATGGGAAATCAAGCGGAGCACCTTGTATAGATAATAAAAATAATAATTCATTTATTTCAGGTTGCATAGACCCATAAAAATAATTTAAAAATTAACAAAATCATGAAACGGATACAATAAATTAACTAACAATAACTAAAGTACCTACATTAAATAAGAAATTAAATTGAAACAAAAATAAAAATAATATTTAAAATAAAGTGCAATTAATTCATTAAAATTGAAAATATGGAAATTAATATAACATTATTAAAATTATTACATTTACAGAATATTATGGAGTTAGTAAAGATATACAAAACTTATTTGCTAGTGTGAGTAAAAAACATTAACGGCGCGGTGGTTTGTGCATATCTATCCACCTTTGAAAAAGGGGGTAATCCCATCTATCTGAGAATACATTCAAGATACTGTTGGGGGCGGTTCGTGTTCTATTGAGCAGTGATGCACAGCGTTTTCGCATGATTGCCTCGAATCCGTCCACGTTTGCCTGCGCAAACATGCCAGAGGCACTACAATATCGCGGCAGCCCCAGCAATATCCTGAAAGCATTACGATACTGGACGCGCAGGTCACCGTATGCCCGACGCATGTAGTCCACCCACAGACCGCACGTGTAGAAGGACTGACAATATGCTCTAAAGAGCGTCACCTTCACCTGTTCTGTACATCGTGCAAATCTACGGGCGAGCATATTACATCGCACAGCCAGAGACCTGCGCTCCCTTTCTATATCTTCAGTCACTGAGGTCGTCACGAACCCAGTGCCCCAAGTATTTAAATCGCGTGACCCTGGACAACACTACCTACCACCTGTATTATTATGGAAAGCAATCTAATACATACAATATAGTTTTTAGAATTTTTGTCTGTTTGTCTGTTTGTCTTTCCGGGATAAACTCAAAAAGTACTGCATGGATTTACTTCAAATTTGGCATGAAGATAGTTAAGAAGTCGGGTCAACATATAGGCTACATATTATCACGCTAGCAGTGTTATAATCGTAGGTGCGTTTGGTGCTGCATAGCGTTCACGCAGACGACGTCGCGGGCAGCAGCTAGTAAGACAATAAGTACTTCCATTTCGCGCTTTAATATGCGAACTCTGAAGGTGGATGGTACACAAAAGGAAAATACCTATGCCAAGGTAATATACAATAGCAAAAAATCTTACAATAATATATAAAACTGCTCCTTTACTGACCAAGTAAGGAACAAGCCAAAGAATATGTGGTTCGAAGTCGTCGTGGCGCCGTGGTTACTGTGTGTATCATACGATATCACAGGTTAAGCAACGTTCGGCGCGGTCGGTACCTGGATGGGTGACCGCCGACCATTCATATCGTACGACGACTTCCGTGCTTCGGAGGGCACGTTAAGCAGTCGGTCCCGTGTGCTGTATACTTGTATACAGTAGTCGTTAGGGTTTGTCAGAAGCCATCTAGGCGCCCTTAAAATTCTGGCATCCACCACCCAGCACTGGGCCAGCTTGGTGGATTATGGCCTATACCTCCTCTTTACCCAGGGGAGAGACTCATGCCCTGCAGTGGGCTCATTACAAAGAGTTGTGATGATGATGAAAGAACAAGAAAGAGGCCTGTGTGCTTTAAATTTTTTACCAGAATTCCCTATAAATAAATAAAGAGACATTAATATACTTTTTCCGACGTGCTGTCTCACTTACTTAACACGCATTGGAGGGCCCACTGGTGTAGTGGTAACATACATTGCCTTCTATGCCAGAGGTCCTGGGTTCGAATCCCGGCGGCGGCGGATATTTGTGTGATGAACACAGATATTAGTCGTCCAGTCATGGATGTTTAATGTTTATTTAAGTTTATTCTAATAAAAAAATGTATTTATTCAATATGTATGTTTATATATTTCTAAAGTGTATCAGTTATCTAGTATCCATAACATAAATTCTTTAAGAAACTTAATTTGGGCTAGATAATGTTGTGCGAGTGTCAGAAATATTTATTTACATACTAGTGTTCCACCACCATGGTGGTCTGCTTATGTAACAATGTGTTGCATAATGAATTCTTTAACTTTTGGTTAAGTTTACTCACTGAATAATTATTCTTTATTTTTAATAAAAACTTTTCTATTCATGTATGATCTCAACTAACACATCCTCGAATTTCACCCTGTATATATCCCGTTTCTAAAATTGATTTAAATGTTAAAGACCATGATAGTTTAAAACTTATATTGAAGACAATTTCTTTGGGAGTGCTTCTCTACTACAGTGCTGCTTTTCTGTAAGCACCTGTTGGTCAGGGACTGCATATTGGTATAAAATTTGTAAATAGTACCAGTAAAATTTCAGTACCCTTATTACTGTACTGCCTCATCACACACAATACAGTTCAGTTCAGTTCAGATAGCACTTGAGAGCAGACGTGTTACTGTATTAATAATTGATCTTTTTTGCTATTGGTTAAATCCTAAAATCGGTACCTCTCTTACTATTCCTTTGTTTTTGTTCGACAAACTCCTCCTTGTGGGCGTTTAGAGTGAGAAGAAAGAAACTTGGTCCAGCCAGTAGGTGGAGCTCGAAAAACATAGGAAAAAAACTTCGGGCCGTTGCGGACTCGAACCCACACTCTTCGGATTGGGAGGTCAGTGTTCTACCACTAGACTACGACGTCTGTAAGTGCGACGACAAATTAAGCGGTTAGATCATTATATCGTTACGCCATCTATCCAATCTATTTAGAACTAAATTGACTCTCTCGATAACTAAGTGTTATGTCTCAACTAAATCAATTTATGTGCTGCCACTCACCGATAGATGGCGCTACTGACATAAAACTGATGATTACATGCACAAATTGCCAAGGATTATACCATACAGATTGTACTATACCAAATGTAACCGTGAACGATGAGCTTCTGGCGTCTTGGCGCTGTCCCTGCTGTAATACTGAAGCAAGAGAGTTAAAAAAAGACGACACCCCTGTACGCATGGCAACTAGACCTAAGAAAGTTAATGTAAAAAAACCTAAACCACTGCCCGTAAAAAAAGCTGACCCGCTTCCCAGCACTGATATAGCTGAATCTCTCCCTAGTCACATCCAAAAAATTATGGCTTTCGAGATCAATAAAATGAAAGAAGATATCAAAAAGGAAATTAAGAAAGAGTTACAGAGCTTATTTCAAACATTTATCACCTCTGAATTATCAGCAATTAGAAACGAATTATCTGATTTAACAGCATCAATTTCTTTTATTGATAGTGAGCATAAAACTATAACGGATAGATTGGTAAAATTGGAGAAAGCTCAGACATCTTTAAAGTCATCTAGTACACACATAGAGTCACTTAACGCTACAGTAAAAAAGCTCGCGAACGATCAATGTGATCGCGACCAGTGGGTGCGGAGGTCAAATATATAAATACAGGGGATTCCGGAGAGAAAAGGCGAGAATCTTATTAATATTATAAAGAATATTGCGAATCATTCTAAATTTCCACTCATACCAACTGACATCGATTTTGTTACGAGAGTTGCAACCACACTGAATAACAAAACAAAACCTAAACCTATTATAATTAGAATGTTAAATCGTTATAAAAAGGACGATTTTCTATCGAGTCTTCGGAACCTGCGACAGCCTAAAGCGACAGATTTCGGCTTTGATAATTGCGAGAGTCCTGTATTTTTTAACGATCATCTCACAAAACAAAATAAGAAACTTTTACAAAGCGCGAAGAAACTGGCAACTGAGAAGTCATATAAGTTCATTTGGGTTAGAAACTGCTCTATAATGGTACGTCGTAATGAAACATCTCCTGTTATCAACATTTCTAGTGATGATTGTTTAAAAAAAATCGTATAAGTAATATTTTACTCTGCCGTATTTTTGTAACCTTTTTGTATTCAATAACATTAGTAATTATGTTTAAAAATTTTCTACATTCTGCTAATATCTCTTGGGCATCTACTTATTATATATTTCCAAATTTGTAATTAATGGGCATCTAGTAGTTATATATACTTTGAAATATTTCGTTGTTCTGGGACTTTTTGAGTGCATGGTAGCATGTTTGTTTTCTTTACATGTATTACTTTACCGGTACAATCCTTTCTCAATGATAAAGAATGGCTCAGTTACTTAAACTATACTACCAAAACGTGAGAGGGCTACGAACAAAAACCAATTTATTTTATTAAAATGTTTTAAACGTAGAATACGATTTTATTTGTTTAAGCGAGACCTGGCTACTGGATGGAATTTTTAGTCACGAGCTATTTACCGAACAATATAATGTTTACAGATGTGATCGAAATTATGAAGATAGAGGGGATACCATGGGTGGCGGTGTAATAATTGCTATTCGGCATAATATCCCGGTGTTGTCTGTGCGAACGATAGAATTTACCAACTTCTCGTCTGAAGCTCTTGAAGTAATAGTTAAAATAAAAAATTGGATGGAATTTTTAGTCACGAGCTATTTACCGAACAATATAATGTTTACAGATGTGATCGAAATTATGAAGATAGAGGGGATACCATGGGTGGCGGTGTAATAATTGCTATTCGGCATAATATCCCGGTGTTGTCTGTGCGAACGATAGAATTTACCAACTTCTCGTCTGAAGCTCTTGAAGTAATAGTTAAAATAAAAAATCACGGTACTATGTCCAAGCTTCGGGTTTATTGTTGTTATATACCCCATGGCCCTCTGCATGCGGAAGCTATTACCAATATTTTTCATAGTGTAACTGAAACTAACTCAAATTTTCCAAATGATTCGTACTTAATACTAGGTGATTTTAATATAACTCATGCGGAATGGATTTACGATTATAACAAAGAGTTCTGTTATATATCTCCATCATCGGAGAGTTTAGTGAATAAGCTGGATCAATTTCTTTCATACAATAATTTTAAGCAGTTTAATCAAGTTCCAAATAAGGATTATAGACACTTGGACCTCTTTATATGCTCTGTTAAATGCAAGGTATGTCGTTGTTCAAATCCGTTGGTTCCGGAAGATGCATACCATCCTGCCTTAGCTATTTATATTCAAAAAGAAGTATCCCGCAACCTACCGCAAGAGCCACGCAAAGTTTATTTGTACCACGCTGCCGACCGTGACGCAGTTAGTAAAGCTCTGAATGCTGTTGATTGGTATCAGCTTTTGAATCACAAAGACATAGACGTATGCGTTGAAGTTTTTTACCTTAAAATAAACTCTATAATATCTGAATTTATACCGCAAAAATGTATACGGGTCCACTCGCACTACCCTGTTTGGTATTCGGCGGCCCTAATTAAGGTTATTAAAGAAAAACTAAAATTTCACCGAAAATGGAAGACTTACGGTAAATCTAATAATTATAATACATTTGTTTTGCTGAGAAATCGTGAAAAAATTCTTACTACAAAATGTTACGAATCTTATATAAGAAATGCTGAAAATAAAATAGCCTATAATAGTAAACACTTTTGGTCTTTCATAAAATCGAAGAAAATTAGTACCTCTGACTTTCCCAACTCTATGTTTTTACAGAATGAAACCGCTTGTAATGGTGCGGAAATTAGCAATTTATTTAATAAATATTTCCAATCGGTTTTTGAATTTCATGAAAATAATAATTTGCAACCTCCACCTAACCCTACAGAGTTAGTGAACATTTGCTCGGTTAACAATATCGAGTTAACAATAGATAAAGTTAAGAAATACTTAAAATGTTTAAACGTTACGAAAGGAGCTGCTGGTCCCGATGGCTTGCCGGCCGTGTTCCTGCAGCGGTACTACAACGAGCTTTCTGTACCAATTTTTATACTCTTCCAGTTATCACTACAGTCAGGTAAAATGCCTTGTATTTGGAAGCAGTCTTTCGTGGTTCCAATTTTTAAATCTGGCGACAGACATGACATCCAGAATTACAGGGCTATATCTAAATTAAGCGTACTACCTAAACTATTAGAAAAAATTGTTTATGACGATATCTTTCCTATAGTAAAACCGGTACTAATTGAACAACAGCATGGATTCGTGTCTAAAAAATCAACTGAGTCCAACCTCTGCGAGTTTATAGACACAGTAACACATGCTTTGAATGAGGGTTATCAGGTGGACGCCGTGTATACCGATTATTCCAAATGTTTTGATAAAATTCCACACAAATTGTTAATTAAAAAGTTAGAGCTTGTCGGTATACACGGTGATTTACTGCGTTGGTTAGAATCCTACCTCCGCGATCGAAACCAGGCTGTCACCATTAAGGGTCACTGCTCTACCTTCATCCCTATAAGCTCTGGCGTACCCCAAGGGTCACATTTAGGACCCTTATTATTTAATATATTTATTAACGATATAGCAAACGTCTTTAAAAATTCCGATTTTTTGCTTTACGCGGACGACAATAAAATTTACCGCAAAGTAAAATCTACTGTCGACTGTCACATGCTTCAGGCGGATTTGATTGGTCTTCAGGACTATTGCACTAAAAACGGTCTCCACATTAACACTGAAAAATGTAGCGTCATAACCTATTCCCGGAAAAAAAATACAATTTGTTTTAATTATGAGCTTGACAATGATATTTTATTTAGAAAAAAACAGGTTAAGGACCTTGGTGTTATATTAGACGACAAAGTCACGTTTGTTCCTCACATACAGCATACGGTAAATAAGGCTTTTCGAATTCTGGGTTTTGTACGACGGATTGGTAATAATTTCAAAAGACCATCTACAATATTACTGTTATATAATAGTTTCGTCCGCCCGATATTGGAATATGCGTCGACCGTCTGGAATCCTCAATACCAAATACATATTGATAATATTCAGAGGATACAAAATAAGTTAATAAAATACATTAAATTTAGATGGCCGCAACAAAATTTAGATTTCATTAAGCCTCTTCGGTGCCGCCGTGACATAAGGGATCAAATATTCTTATTTAAAATAATGAATAATATTATTCACTCTGCTCATTTACTTGGTAAAATTAATATTCGCTGTCCGCGCGCTAACAGTCGTAAACGAGGTCTATTTTTCATTCCCTTATATAACACAAACTATGCCATGAACTCTTTTATTCCCAGAACATGTAGTAATTATAATAACATATACTCAACTTTAGACATGTTCACTTCATCCTTATCCCAGTATATAAAAAATATAAATAATGTCCCTACAAATCTTAACGATACTTGATTTAGTTTCATTTCTTCTTTTGCCCAAATTTGAATATAATTTAATTACCCGAGTTTCATTGGGTTTGAATTTTAGCGCCCTTATTTTGTATTTTAGATATTTAGGTAGCCTCATATTAAGTTATAATTTTTAGTAAATAATTGCAATAATTTTAAGTTATATAATTTATGTAGTAGTTTATTATTCAGTATATTAAAAATCTGCACATTTGTATTATGTAATAGTGGAGACTTTGCTGGCCTATGTACTTTTAATGTTTTCTTTTAGTTTTAAGTGTTTTATATGCTGTATGTTTCCCAAAGATGATAATAAATAAATTAATAAATAAATACCTGCACAAGTTATTAAAATCTAACTTATTAATATCAGTACCCAAATAATGTATACCGGATTAATTTCTGTAGATGTTTTTAGTACAGAAATATTTTATTCTGTACTGAATTGTTCAATTTGCTCAGAACTAGTCAAAACAGTTTTTTAATAAAAACCTGACTAATCGACATAGGTATAGGAAAGTACTGACTACTGAGCAGCACATGCCATCTCGAACAAGTCTATTAGGTAAACTAAACTATCAAACATTCTAGCTTCATTGTTTAAAAATCAATACTTAATATCAATATCAGTAATATTGATATCAGAAAATTCCAGTTAACTGAAAAAAAAACAGTTATACTACAATAATAAAAAAGGTACACAAATTATTTCAGTATGAATTCCTGTACTGTTATTTTTAAGTACACCCGAGTGAACAGTACAGAAAAAAAATTTACAGAAATTCATACTAGTATGCTGCTGTTGTGTATAAACATATTATATTTAGAGGAACCATTTCGCAAAAGGCAACCAATCTACATGCTTTCAGCTTTTTACAAAATCTTGAACAATTATTTAAATAGGAATAGCTTTTTTTTTTTTTTTATATTGTAAGGATAGGACGTTTGTGTTCCATGCCACCTGATGGAAAGTGCGCATGAAGACTATGGTGTTACACGTCCATCCACGAGAAACCTATTCACTCGACACTTAAAAGTTCCAGAACTGTAGTGGTCAGGAAAAACAGACGCAGGCAGATTGTTCCACTCCTTGGCAATCCGTACCAAAAAGGAACTATCGAAGCGTTTTGTTCGACTTCTTGGTAAATCCACTATATATGGATGGAAGTTCTGTCTGCGTCTGGTAGTCCGGTGGTAAAAAGGGGTGGGTTCAATTTGGTCAAAAAGAGCACTCGCACACTCACCAAAATGTAGGCGATAAAATACTGTCAAACAAGCAACCTTACGACGATGCTCCAGCGTCTGCAATTTTTTATTTGTAAGGTTGTTGTTATTTATGATTTTACGGGCTCTTCGGTCAACAGAGTCTAGCGCTTCGAGCTGGTATTTGGCAGAACCATCCCAAAGGTGACTACTCCATGCACGACCTCACTTGGGCTGTGTATAAGTTGAGCAGCCGTTCAGGGCTGAAGTGAAGTAGTTTGCAACATGATATATGTAAAAAGTTAAAATACAAAACAAAGGAGTTAGTCTTTACCTTTGGTTTTCGTGGTCTTATTTGGCATGTTTTTGTTTATGTTTGTTCCACTAGTCTCTTTAACTTCAGAAGCTGCTGAGCATTCTTTAACCTTGAGATTGGCATGACTACTATTGTTATCTATACTTATAATAAATCTGTAGAGAGGTCAATTCTGTACATGAAATATTTTTTCAAAATAACTATCAGGGGGTGATTAGTGATCGATACTGATGCCAAAAATGCAATCAGTAAAATTTTTGTCTGTCTGTCTGTCTGTATGTTCCTTATAGAAACAAAAACTACTCGACGGATTTTGACGAAACTTGGTAAAATTATTCTTCATACTCCTGGGCAGGTTATAGTATACTTATTATCACGCTACAATCAATAAGAGCAGAGCAGTGAAGGGAAATGTTGGAAAAACGGGAGAAGTTACTTCATTTTTTAAGCTTCCGTCGCGTGTGCAGCCTTAATGGTTAAAGCTACATAGAAATCATGTATGACAGAAATATTCTTCATAAAATTATATAAAAAATATCCCACAACAGTATATGTCTATATTTTATGGTTGGCTCACAATAACACGTGTAATTCCCGATAGCTTAGCAGTTCGGAGCTTTCTGATTATATTTGTTTACTCTTACATTTATAATACTCTCACTCATCCCTAATTAAAAAAAATAACATTATTACCTATTCAATAACAAAAGAATCATAGAAATCGGTATAGAAACACCAAACTTATACCTACATGAAATACGCTAATAATCAATCGCGCGTGAATACTGAATGATATAAGGATTATTTTTGCGCAATGGTTGCCGCGCTCGACGCGGCTCGCGGCGCGGCGGTAGGGTATAAAACGGCGTGAGGCGAGCACAAGCTTTTGCGCGATTTAATATAGGTAGGTACAGAAGGAACAAGCGTTACATTACCTGTCAAATTTCTCCAACCAATTTTAACTTATTATCGAGGGCATAGAGTTCAAATTCAAGTAAAAAATTTTGACAGATTTGTAACGCTTGATGGACTGCCTTCTGTACGTATAGAGATAAAATGGAAATCAAGGTTTTGTTTATTTCATGATCGTTTCTGCCTCTTGGAAATCAGAAACCGTAGACAGCTTCGGAATAAAAAGTAACGTATGTGTTAACTACTATATCAAATTACATTAATATTGGCTTAGCCGTTTGGCACTGATAATGGCTGGATGGATGGATTTTTGCTATTCTTTCACGCAAAAACTACTTAGCTTTACCTAGAATAACAATAAGCTAAGTATAATTAATGAAGATATTGCATGAAGGCATTAAATAAAACACTTTTTAACCGGATGAATGGCGTATAATTTATATTTTACATTTTAACTCGACGTTTCGGTGTCTTTGCAGACCCCGTGGTCACGAGCGACTGTTAAAATTTAAAATGTAAATATACGCGATAAATCCGGTTAAAAAGTGTTTTATTTAATAGTCATACATAATAGTCATCGCGAAAACTTAAGACAATATTAAAATTTAAGGCTATGTACCTTTGTAATGTACCTAATAGATAGTTACCTACCTATGTTTGTGGTTAGGAGTTATACATATTATATGGGCGAAGATTCTTCATTTTTATTTTTGTTATTAAAGATAGTTAGGACCTTCGAGAAGAAAATAACCTACTCGAAATACTAATTCAATACAGACGAAGTCGCGGGCATCATCTATGTAATATACCTACCTACCTATACTTTTTCACAAAACCTAGGTGAAACTGCGGATCACTGATTTGTTGTAACAGTTTTTGAAGTAATTCTGTCTGTTTATCTATCAGTAACGCTTTCACAGTTAAACTACTGAGTCGATTTGGACGAAATTTAGAATAAGGTAAGTTTTAACTTCAAGGAGGATATAATAATAGTATCTATTTATCCAACTCTAATAAATGGTATCCACGCGGACGAAGTTGCGGGTCACAGCTAGTGGGTAGATAATTTGCATCTTATTTTGTTTGCCATATCCATTATATTAATTGGAAATTTTGTCAACATTTTGAATGACGGTATTGACGATCTTGGTAAATCTACAGGTTGGTTCTGTCGACGTTTACTATTTTTCTTCCGAATTATTTCATATTGTCAACGTTACATTGTCGAAAATTGTTGATAATTATTACATTTCACTACCTTCCTTGCTAGCTAAGACTGTTTATTTGTGTGTGTTTACATGTCTAGTTCGCGAATGAATCCTTCATACATAACTTCATTCAAATGGACCGACCAGGTACTTCAGTTGCGTTTAGTTCTTCCTTCACTAGTTCACTATTTCAACCGTATCATATCTGTAGTTCGCCATGAGTTCGCCGCTCGCGAGAGCGATCACCGAGCCATTCCATCTATTAAAAGTTGAGCTTTAAGTAAATGCAATAAGGGTTCAATACACATGAAAAAGTGAAGTACTAAAGTAAAAGAAAGATATACTTAAAATCATAAGAAGTTGAGCTTTAATGAAATGCAATAGGGTTCATTTTGATTTATTCGAAAATCGCTTGAATTCTTAGTTCATAAACAAGTGCATTAGTGAAAAAGAAATTGAGCTTTAAGTAAATGAGTTGAGGTTGATTTTTGGTAAACATAAACGCGAATGTGAACGAAAGTATACCGGCCGGCCAACAAGATATAACATGAGCTAGCTAAGCTAACTTCATTCGCACCTACCTACAATAGGTAGGTAAGTAGGTACTTCTGTTCTGTTAAAATAGCAAAACTATGAATTTTCTAATTGTCATCATCCATTGCTTGTTATGAAGGAGTTAGTTTAAAACTTACGTCAGTATTAACGTAATGTATAAAAAAACAAGCATGTTTGTTCGAACGAAATAGAACACGTAACTTACAAAATGCAATGAATTATAAAAATATAAGAAGTTGACGGAATGCATTAGGAATTAGGATTCATTTTGGTATATTCCTGAGTCGCTCGACTCCTTATTAGGGATGCCCGATCTGAATCGATCTTTTTGAAGATCGATTCACGGCAATACGATCTCCCGATTTTTTTAATCGATTCACCAAGATGCGATCTTTGCTCAGATCGAATCGTATGCTTGGAAGATCGTAAGAAAAATTCGCATCATTAACAGACCAAAGTAATGCAAACTTAACTGCATTTATTTTGTTGATGATAACGATCACGTCGATCACACATTTTAGTAGGAACAACAAAGCAAGACAACATCTATTTGTTGAAATTAGTGTCGAGAGAAGTACTTTATGTATACGCCGCCGCGCCGTGAGTATGAAATATGAAACGATATGAAGGTAGTATTGAAATTTTGTTTATGTTATACCCGCAAGAACATCACAGAATTTGTAGATTGTTCTTTGTAGATAGTAGTACGATTGAATTCATCGAATGCGCAGTGTTTTTTCTTGTTATTATTTTAATATTGATAAATATGGCCCCGCCCGTAAAATCGAATGTTTGGACGTTTTTTATCAGATGTGACTCGGGTGGACAGTGTAAATTATGTGACCAAATAGTGAAAACTAAAGGAAATACCACAAATTTAAAAAATCATCTAAAGCGACGCCATAAAAATTATGATTTAAACAAAAGCGGAGAAAGTTCTACTACAAAAGTGACCGAAATCGTAAGTAATTATCTATTTATAAAGTGATTTTTTATAAGGGTGCTATTTAACTGGTTAGCATAGTATTGGTATTTTGGCATTTTATTTCTTTTACAATTTTGATTAATGTGTACATTATTTTCTTTTTTAGTCCAATGATCCCACCCCTTCGACCAGCCGAATGAGTACTAATAGTGATGCTAACTCAAACTCAAGTGAATGTGAAGAATCATTAAATATTACTACAATCAATACGTCAACGCCAAAATCAACAAGAAAACGTCAACTTCGTATTGATAATGTCATTAGTAATATTCAAGCATATCAAAAAGGTGGGTCCAAGGAACTAAAATTGACTAATGCATTGCTGTATTTTATTACGGTTGATGATTTCCCTCTCAATACCACAGAAAAAAAAGGATTTCAACATTTGATGAAAACGGTGTGTCCAACTTACTCGGTACCAAGCAGAAACACAATTACAAGACTTATTGATGAAAAATATGAGAATATTTCTAATGTCATAAAAGCACAGTTGATGCAAGTTAATAGCTTTTGTTTGACTGCCGATGTCTGGACGGACACAATGAACACAAGGAGCTACTTAGGTTTGACTTGTCATTTTTTGCACAAGAACTGTTTGAAATCAATTGTTATAGCCGTTAAAGAATTGAACGAGCGACACACTGCTGAATATCTCAAACAAGTGATTGAATCGCTCTGCAATGAATGGAACATTAATGTACAAAACATTTTAGCTATAGTCACAGATAATGGTGCAAATATTGTCAAAGCTATCTATGAATTACTGGGCAAAAATAAGCACTTGCCTTGTTTTGCACACACTCTTAATCTAGTTGTGCAAAAAGCTGTAGAAGAAACCAGAGGATTTGATGCATTAGTAAATAAGGTCAAAACCATTGTAACATTTTTTAAACACAACGTTTCTGCACAGGATGAATTGACCAAACTTCAAAAATCTAATAATGTATTACCAAAAAAGTTGGTACAAGACGTTATAACAAGATGGAATTCTAAGTTGTATATGTTACAGCGATTTATTGAACTTTGTGACTTCGTCAGTGCTATTCTACTCCAAAACCCAAAGGCCCCTGCTATGCTTGGTGGCAATGAAATAGCCATAATAAAGGAAATTATTAACATTTTGACTCCTATAGAAAACGTAACAAAAGAAATATCGGGTCAAGATTATGTAACGAGTAGTATAATCATACCAATTATTTTCTGCATGAGTAAATCGATCGAATCTGCCAATTCAGGGAGCATTTCTGAGGTTTCTGACTTAGGATCAGAATTCAAAGCGAAAATTCTGAGCGAATGTAACAAACGTTTTAAGAACATTGAAAAAGTGCATCTTTTGGCGATTTCAACAATTTTGGACCCGCGATTTAAAAAAATATACTTTACGGATGCTCAATCTTGTGCAAAATCACTTAATGACATCACCGATTTACTAAAAACAACGGATTATAATAAGGATACATCACCAAATGCGCAAAATGTGGTTTCACCCGATGATGACGATAACATTTGGAAATTTCATAGTCAGTTGGTGACAGAAACGAATCTAAACATTCCAAAGGAAGGACTGCTGGATGACATTTTGAAACAGTATCTTAGAGAACCATTACTTGCTAGACAAGGAGACCCAATAACATATTGGACCACTAGATCTACTATCTGGCCGGACTTAAGCTGTTTAGCTTTGAAGTATTTGACTATAGTAGCAACATCTGTTCCTTCAGAACGACTGTTTTCACTGGCTGGCAACACTTTGACGGATAGTCGTAATAGGTTAGATCCAGTGCGTTTATCTAAATTATTGTTTTTGAAAAGCTTAAATGCGGAGGGTTGGAATCTGTAAACCGTCAAACCTTTACATCATTGCATGCATAGATTTGACGGAATAGCTTTTTCGTAATGTTTTTTAATATTTCCTAATAAATACAACTTGCATGTGGATTATGTGGAAGTGTCTTCTCATTTCTCCTTACTTTTTTAAAATACGATACGATCTTCAAAGATCGAATAAGATCGATTCAATGCAATACGATACAGATCGTGGATCGATTCACGGGGTTACGATCCATTACGATTCAAAAGATCGATTCAAAGCAAAAGATCGGGCATCCCTGCTCCTTATAACCTTATTTGGTAATAACCAAATATTACGTATCTCCATAACATAATAGGCCCACTGATTTAGTAAACAACTTACCTACTGAACTAAACGAAAGGTAAACTTCAAAAAATATTAACAAAATGAGCTTTAAAACAATGCGTTAGGGTTCATTTTTTTACATTTGAACTAGAGAAGTAAAGATGTACTAAAGTAAAAGATAGATATACCTACGTACTTAAAAATATAAGAAATTGTGCTTTAAGACAATGTGTTAGGGATCATTTTGCTATGGTCGTATTTTCGTGAATCACTTGTCTAAGAACTAGTGAAGTAGTGAACTAAAAGATATACTTCAGGGGAAAAAAGTATGTAACAATACCCCACATAAAACTGGGCGGGGCCAGGGTTGCACTGCGTATGGTTGAGCAATGTAAATATTTTGGGCATGTTATGACTACTGACTTGAAAGATGATGGAGACCTCGAGAGAGAGAGCGGAGGGCACTATATATTCGTGCTAACATCATTGCCCCCTATATGCTCGCTGAAGGTTAAAATAACCCTGTTTAGAGACTACTGTGCAAGTTTTTACACAAGCAGCTTGTGGGGGCAACGAAGCTACTGATGAACTCGTAAGAGCAGGAGCAATGGGAAGTCGATGTGATGCCCCTCTACACCTACTGTGCTACTGCCCCGGAATTATGCACAAGCGCTCCGCTGACCTGGATAAGCATGAACTGGATCCAAAAGAGATTAGGAGCATCGTCTATGGAAAATCTTAAATTTCCTGGACTCCATTGGAGTGTACGGCGAGTTGTAGATGAGGACTCACACAATAGATCTTCTGGGTGGCAATGTGAAGAGCAGATGCTCATAGAGTCAATAATGTACGGTAAAGCTATTTTCAATAAATCTTGTGCTTTTTTAATACCTTGTAGGGAATTTATTAATGAATAATTCAGCCTTTGACAATTTCGTCTTAGCTTATACAGGGTGACTGGTGGGTCACTTTTGAAAAAAGACGTTATAGTTTGAGATCATACATGAAAAGAAAAAAAAAAAAAAAAATATTAGTTATTTACTGAGTAAACTTAACCGAAAGTTAAAGAATTCATTACGCAAAGCATGGTTACACTAGCGTTGGCAGCGATCCGCGTACTAGGTCACGTGCCGCTATTGACTCAGGCGTAAGTAAAGTAAATGGTTATATTGTAGTTTTTATTTGTAGGGAATTCTCGTGAAAAATTAAGTATTTACTTTTAATACATAATTAAGATCAGAATCGAGTACAGAGTGCTCTCCTTCAGTATCTAAAATTTGTCACCAGTTACCATGTATAGTTTCCCTGAAAATTTAAATAAACTGAAAAACGGGATACCGGATTTCAAGAGGGGAGGGGTGAAGTTGAACCCAAAGGAGAAGGGAGAGTTGTATCAAGGTATAATATAGCGGCATCAAAACAAAGGTAAGAAAAAAACAGTTAAAAAATCTAGAATGAATGGACTATTATCTAACTAATTTAAGAATTGCACGACTTGACAGCTGACAATAGAACGTAAGTTACAGTTACATTGTGACTTTGCGAGTTTTTTTACCAAAAATAAAACAGTAACATAAAGCAATCCTAATCCTACAATCAAACAGAGAAGTTTTTAATGTTGATCGAATGAACTTTCAAGTGGAATATTTACTTTTGACCTGTCCTAGTGATGAGACTCAAGTCATTTTTTTTCACCCAAGTCACTCGTTACTGGTAACTTTCTCACTTGATTGCCACTCGAGTCATTTCTATTGACTTGAGTTACTTGGAATATAAAACTCGAGTGACCAAAATTTTAAAATGAATAATGTATGTATTCATTTTCTCATTAATGTAAAAGCTACTCAAAACAATGTAAACAAAATGTAAAAAAATATAATTTTACTTAACTTTTCATACATACACACAGTTGCAGAAAGTTAAGAGGTTAGAATTTTAATTGCCCCAAAATGGTTCATTAAAGTAAACTTAAACAGAGTTCAGTGCAGGTTTTTTGTGTTTCCTTATCATAAAATGTCTTTGTTGAGTCTTTCTTGGTTATCTGATACAGAAGAAAATATTCAACAACGTCGCAGCCGTATCACAGATAGGATAGATATTTTTTCGAAATATGATGGTAAATTTTTCAGAATCCGGTACAGAATTTCCAAGCATACAGTTTTGCAAATTCGAAAAATCCTGGACATAGAACCAATGACCCATAGAAACAAATCCATTGATGGCTTGACCCAGCTGCTTATTTGTTTAAGGTTCTTTGCCACAGGAACTTTCTAAGCAGTGCTTGGTGACCAGATTGGCATCCACAAATCAAACAGTTTGTAGGATACAAAGAGTTTCCCGTAAACTGGCAGAACTTAGCTCTGTGTATACATAACAATGGCCGACCGTGAAGAGCTCAGGGAAGTGGCTGAGGGATTTCATCAAATTGATGGATTTCCTCTAGTAGCAGGAGCAGTGGATTTTACACTCATTACAATTTTTAGTAGAGGGGGTGTAGTGTAGGTACTATTTTAAATGTATTGTTGCAGAAAGGGATTTTTAATATTTTTGGCAATATTGTTTTAATGATTGCTTTAGCTAAAGACACATTAACTGTCATTAAAATAGTTTTATGCAACGGCATTAAATTAAGCAATTCTTTAGCCATAATGAGCCATTAGCTAAAGTTCATTTAATGGCGACTTTTGTGCAACCGGGTGTAAGTCAAGTAACCTGTTATATCAACTATCACTCAAATTGAAATATTATAATCTACTATAATAAGTTCTAATCCAATTTAATTTATTCTAACAAGGAATAGGAAGATAGGTTTACCCCACTTTGGCAATGGGGTAAACCTATCTGCCTCAGACGCCAGTGGTTGCGAGTTTGATTCTCGCATGGAACAAGAAAAAAAATGTTCCGTGTCTGGGTGTTTATCTATTTATGTGTTTATATTCTAGGTTCCCCCCTAGTTTGCTACATGGTATCCCATAACACAAGCTATGCTTACTTTGGGGCAATGTAGTTGGTGTGATTGTCTGGGGATTTTATTTATTATATTATATTTATTATAACTTTCATGAGATCCAAATATGAACAGTTTTATTATGATCTTCAAAAATTGAGGTAATAATAAACACACTTTAAAAATAACTTAAATAAACTTAACAGAAGTAATGTATTTTTTATGAGATAACAAATATTACTGAAATTGCTGTAATAACTAAGTTGATATTTGATGCCAAACATCGACATCGACTTCAACATACTTGCTAAAATAATAGAAGAATGTTTCTCTGTAACGTCTCAGGTACTAATAAATTGCAAAAAAACTTTTGAATTATAAAGAAACATATTGTAACAGGTATGTTTTGTTACTGTCAGAGGTCCTGAAATCTGTTGTAGTAGCCATATATTCAACTAAATGTTGAATATCTACTATTATAGTGGTTGAGGCATGATAAGCATCAGGAGGAATTTTCACTCTTAAAGATGCCTTGCTGGGTAAAACATAGTCAGGATTCATTTCATGGCAAAAATTAATAAAGCCTTTATTTTCCAATATTTTTTTTTTTTTTTTATAAGTGACTAAACCCGCGTTTGACCTCAATCTCACCTGATGGTAAGTGACGATGAGGTCGAAGATGAAAGCACACGGGTTTAGGAAGGAACTGGCTCTTTATACAATATTGCTGGAACACATTACCGCCGGAGCGGTAACATTTGGCGGCAGACTTTATATAAAGGGTGGTCGCTAGCCAGGCGGACCCAGAAGGGATCCTACCACCAAGCACTATTTTTAGCAATATATGTAGAGGTTGCAAGATTTGACAAATCATTTTAGTAAGAGCTAAAGAAATTATTTTTTCTTAGTAAGTGAAGCATTGGCTTTCCAAGCTGTTATTGCTGATAACGCCGTTTCTTTGAAATAGAATTGTTAGTGGCAGACGTGGAAGCAGAACTCTCACCTTCACTAGAAGAACATCCTTGTGACGAACTACATTCACCACTGATATCCTTGTACTGAACTGGGTGTTTATTTTTCATGTGATGAATCAAGTTAGCTGTATTACCATAATCTTTGTATCTTTTTTTGCAAAACTTACAAATGATGACATGTTTTTCTTGATTTTTGTCAAAAAATGACCACACAATTGATTTATTTACACTTCTACTCATTTTCACCACTTAGCACTCACACTAATAAATAACTAATGACAATGTTTCCTAAGTCGTTCGTTGCTAATAATACTGTCATAATAACCAATTCAATTCAATTCTTTGGTTATAATGGCAACCAGCTTAATAACCAAAATAAATAGCAATCAATCAAAACAATTCGCTCACAAACAGATAGCATATCAGACCATAGACATCAGTTAAAATGTGTCTTCAGCGCCATCTACATATTTGTTTGGAAAACTTTTACAAGGGCAAGCAAGCAGCCAGGGCCCTATTTCATAAAGCTACAATTCGTGGTAAACTGACAATTGTTAGCGATTTTCACATGACTTTCGTTTCATAAAACTACAATTCTACAGGTGACATACAAGTGTCAGTAAAAAGCGTTTCATAAAAATTGTCACGACAATTTTCAGGGTTTAAAGTGTTACTAGATGTAAAAAACCTAAAATTCATTTATACCTCATTTCACTCACCTTTGTTGATAACGAAACGTAACTAGAAAAGGATATTTACAATTTCGAAACGCATGTCAATTTAAAGTGACGTCTCTCATGCATGTAGGTACCTACTCATTGTCATCCTTCCATCCATCACAATTTGTGAATCATTGAATTCTATATCTCTATTTCACATACTTCCTTTATACTTATTTAAATCCAAATTAAAGGGTCACCTATCAAAATTACACTTCTTCTCAACAAAATGCGTAAATGGCTCTGCTATTTAATGTCGTTTTTAGTAATATACAAAGTTTGCTAAATGCCCATTCAATTCAATTTCGTACAATGGCCACAATTATCATTTTTTTCATTCTATGGTTTCATCTTATTTTCAATCAATGACTGATTGATTCAATCACCTTAACAACTCGTTCATTCCTGCTGTTATATTTTTTTTCATTCGTTTCTGCTTACGCGTTTCTGAATGTCGCTTTCGTCTTTTATGCCTTGGATTTCCATTTTTTACCCACAACCACCCGCTACGACCTGGACCCTGCTGAACCCTCCTAACATATTGACCCGGCTAAGCTCTTGGACTTCGAAAACTGCGCTGCAATTAAACCCCTGCTTGTTATTTGGTACTTCGATTTACAAAATGGCCGCGGAAAAATGTTGTGTGCTTCAATGCAATAGGACCCGTTAGTAGTGCTACATAATATATTTACCGATATATATGCCAATTTTTGTGAAGCGATATAGAAGAAAATAATGTTTATCCAAAAATGTGTTCTGAATATTATAAAACAAGAAATAAAAAAATTTCAAAGTGTGTATTTGTTTTATTTTTATCTCATAGTAAAGACAACTCAGAGGTTCATGAAAGTAATTAATTATAATTTAAATTAATTTTACTTAACAAAAGTATGAGCATGTATGAGCTTTATAAAGTTTGTATTTACATTTACTTTATAAAGATATCGAAAATACCCCTGGCTGTACGCAGCCTCTGACTCCAATTGGCTGTCGTTCAAATGAGGAGACACGCCCAACTCGGGATGTCTCAGCAAAGGGGGTGTTTAGCGGGTATCGCTGGGTTCGGTGAGTCCCGCACTGTTAGGGATTGGCTGATGGGGTAGTCCCCCAAAGGTCCCCTCTTCGTGCATCAAGCATTCACCTCCTCTCCTTCTGTGGCTCCCTTCGGGGCGTCAAGTCGGTAGTTAAGCTTTCTGTGGCAGAAAAAAAAAAAAAAAAGAAAAAAAGAAACCCTGGGCCCTATTTCATAAAACTCAAATCGACTGACAATTGTATGTCGACAATTCATTGTAAAATTACAAAAATGCGTTTCATAAAACCCTGACAATTCATCCAAAATTGTCACATAATGCGTTTCATAAAACAATTGTAGCGACAGGCGGTCTACTGACAAATGTCATACAAATCGCTATGAATTGTCGTTTATGAAACGCCTGTCATGTGTAAAATTACCAAGAATTGTAGAATTGTCCTCACAATCCGACAGGCAAGCGAGGACCTGTCGACTTACAATTGCAAAAAACGAAGAAAAATGATAATAATTGATACAAAAAATGATAATTGTGGCCATTGTACGAAATTGAATTGAATGGGCATTTAGCAAACTTTGTATATTACTAATAGAGACTCTGTCTATGCTCTTATTTTCTAAATTATAATGACTTTGTTTTAATAATTCTCTAAACTAAAAAAAATGTATTTTATGTAAATTAATAATATAAATAAAGTAAAAGATAATTCTTTCATACATTGTGACTTTACAAACAACGCCATCTATAGATTTGTTTGGCGGCCAGATTCTGAGTGAAAACACCGTGATGTAGCAGACTGCTTATAGACGATACAGTTAATATGAGATAGATGGGCAACTTGTTTTTATTGGCAAAACAGAATAGTACCTCACATCATAGATGGGGCTTGTAACTAGATTTAATTCCGAAAAGAACCGCTAGATGTAGCTGGGTCGGTTGTGAGAATGGGAGTGCCTCAAGGTTCAATTCTGGGCCCATTTTTATTTTTAGTCTATATAAATGATCTACCCTATATGGTAGGCAATAATCACGATATTGTATTGTTTGCTGATGACACATCATTAATTTTTAAAATGATAAGGCAGAAAACCAACTACGACAAAGTAAACAATGCTCTCTCTAATGTAGTACAGTGGTTTAATGTAAATAATCTAGCTTTCAATGATAAAAAAAACTAAATGTATAAAATTCTCCGCACCAAATGTAAAACAAGTTGAGTCTGATCTGCGGCTTAATGGGAACAGGTTGAATCTAGTAGATAACACTGTTTTTCTTGGAATTACCTTAGATTCTAAATTGCAATGGGGCGCCCATATCTCACAGCTAGCGAGTAGACTTAGTTCTGCAGCGTTCGCGGTAAAGAAAATTCGCTCATTGACTGATGTTTATACGGCGAAGCTGGTTTATTTTAGTTATTTTCATAGTATAATGTCCTACGGCATCCTACTTTGGGGCAATGCCGCAGACATTGACACGATATTTACACTGGAAATACTTGGAAATAGAGAATCTCTAAGAGAAAAGTTTAAAGAGATTGGTATCTTGACCTTTGCATCACAATATATATATATGAAAACATTATGTATATTTATAAGAATAGTAGTCAATTTAAAACCATGAAAGATAAGCATGATAAAAATTATTCTGTAATGACAAGGAAGGACCATAAATTAGCGTTTCCCAAATTAAGGCTGGCTAAAAGCACCAAATCATTTATGGGAATGTCAATACGTATTTATAATAAAATACCACAGTCAATTCAATCTCTAACGTTTAATAAATTTAAAAGAACTATCAAAGAAACATTATGCAAAAAAGGCTACTATATACTCAAAGATTATTTAGATGACAAAAGAGCGTGGGATTGATGTCTCCACAGGTTATTTCCAAATATTAAACATTAATCACTATGTAAGCAGCTTGGCTGCGACATTATATTGGCAAGCACGAATAGCTGTCTTCTGTTTGCTTGTTCATGTCATAGCAGAGCTGTATTTCTGCCAAATTGTACCTATAATAAGCACTTTTTACAAAAGAGTGCCGAGAGTTTTTTTTTCGCCGGCTTTTTTCCTCTCGGTCTACCTAGGGTTCTACTTTCATTTCGTTTTTTAAAGCCGAAGAAGAAGTAGTAGTAGACCAAGACATTTGTGGATAATGAGCGATCATTATCTTTATAAGCTGAGAGACGCACACTTCTCGACGGAGGCCTTCCCCAGGATTCTTCATGTCGTCCGGACCCGCGCCGCCCTCATCCAGCATTTGACGTTCGTAAAGTGTATAAAGGGGTTAGAAATTTTTGTATGGAGCCTGGCACACCTACTGTCCGCCATTTTGATTTTTTTTCGATTTTGCGTCGCACTATAAAACTTGTATATTTCGATTGCTAACATACAGATGAGCAAAAAATGTTACACAACATATGGGTCTTAAACGTCACGTTTTAGACCCATATGTAATATGGAAAACAATTTTGCTAAATAATTACAATTTTTCATATATTTAATCGTTGAAATACCTCTCAGAATGTATCAAATTAGCATGAATGTAGTATTATCTTGCACATTAGTTAAGAGTAAAAATAACTTGTTTCTACACCTACCTATCTGAAACCTGACAATACCATATCAACCCGGCAACGCCGCCGCGCCGCACCGCGCTCCCAGCCGGCTAGACGCGTTAAAATGGATTGTACTCATAGAGCGCAACGCCTCTGTGGCAATTCAGATTCTGTAGGTATCTATAACTAATTGTTATTGAATGCAGATATAGCTACTTTAGCAAAAAAAATGAGTACTTACATACTTAATTACCTACTCTTAATGGAGTTCGGGAGTTTTAATTCCCAGCTGAAGCTTAAACATACATTCCTAGGGAGATGTTGGGGTGCACCAAGGCAAGTAACCCGAAATTCCCACGGGAACGGAAAACATATGACTTTTAATTTGTATGAAAAACTTATTCACTGAGTACACCGATGTGAATCTTTGACGACCGGCTGGTGTAGTGGTAATCACACGATTTGATAACCTCTTCCTTTTGGAAGTCGGTTGAAAAGAACGTGTGCGGCGACGGACCGTGCTCGCGACGAAATACGGAAAAAATCTTACTCAGGATGCCCGTATTGAATGCTCAGTTCGGCGCAATACACGTCCAAATACAGCGAGCGCAGGCATCGGACGCTGGATATTACATTACTAGCAATTTGTACGCACCCTTATACAAATACCTACAAAATATATTTATTTAAAAACAAAATAATTTTACACAGCCGGGCTGGAGACCACTGTTAAGTATAAAAATACCTGTATTAGTGGACCCCGCTTTTCCACAATAGTACATTCACTAATATTAACAGTATTATTTAACTATTAGTTTAACTATTTAATTTAATTTAATTAGTTAATTATTTAGTTTAGTGTGAGGTGTGGGAGTCTACTCTGGAGAAGAATTGGAGATAAAGAAACTCCAGAAACACTTTACAATCTACTTTATAACTTACATTATAATCACTTATATATAAGTCTCACATTTGGCAAAGAGCTGGGCGTTTTTTTCACACCAATGGCTCCTTTTCATTTAAGAAGTCATCCACTTTATAGTTGCCTTTTTTACGTAAGTTCCTGTATGTCATGGGGAACCGTGTTGTAGAAGTGTATACACAAGCCCATCTTCTTCTTCTCGTGTGGGCTATAAGTATTTAAAGACAGACTTAAATATTATAGGGCGTTGAAATGACGCGTCTTTCTCTATCCCGCATTTCCGAATAGGTACAAGCAAATGTAAAAGAATTCTAAAAAAGAAAACTCTTAATCATATCATTACACGTAGTAACTCTTTAGTAATCTGTGTCATTACTTCTTGTAAGTTACTAGAATAATATAGTTAGGTACTTACCTACAGCGCCGGCTTTGCTGAGTTAATATGGCATTGTCAAGTTTTAGATAGGTAGGTGTAAAAACCTGTTATTTTTACTCTTAAGTAATGTGCAAGATAATACTACAAATATTCATGCTAATTTGATACATTCTGAGAGGTATTTCAACGATTAAATATATGAAAAATTGGAATTATTTAGCAAAATTGTTTTCCATATTATCTCTAAAACGTGACGTTTTAGACCCATATGTTATATGACATTTTTTGCTCGTCTGTATGTCAGCAATCGAAATATACAAGTTTTATAGTGCGACGCAAAATCGAAAAAAAATCAAAATGGCGGACAGAAGGTGCACCAAAAATTTTCAAACCCCTTACGTTACGTAGTACCGTGAAATCTGGCAACTTTGCCATTTTTGGTAGTGTATTAAAATTCAAGAGACGTGAAAATATACATACCTCGTAGCAGTATTTATCAATTTAATTGTAAAAGTTCGGGAGCACTGATTTTGAGGTTAAAACGTGCACGAAATTTGCGTGTTCAAATATTTGACAACTGTGGGTCCAGTGCTGCCAAAATGAAGTCAGAATGCCAGTCGTATATCAACCTTTCTACTAATTAAGGTAGAATTTCTAAAAAGCTATCTGCGTCCATGGTATAAGGGATTTTGTAGAAAAAGTCAGCATGTGGCAAAGTCAACGTCCGTTGGCAAAGTTGCCAGATTTCACGGTACGAATAAAAAAGTTTTCATTTTCATTTTAATTTTCATTAGAAAAATAAATATTAAGGTAAAAATATCTTATCCTGTTTATCACATTTAATTTAAGATTTTATAGAATTTTATTATGATAACTGCTTTAAAAAATACAGAATAAGGTATTTATAGTAACAAAGTGGTACAAAATAACGAAAACCTTTGATTTTTAAGATTATTTATTGTTTCTTTTTCTTTTCGTGGAATAATCAAAAACCTCTTTCTTCACTCCATCTTCCTCATCAAATTTTTTCAATTTTCAATTTATTATTCGGTTCACCCCATTACAGCAACTGTGTATCAAGATTTTCATTGACAATTTTTTTATGAAATCGACCAAATCAACCTTATGGAATTAAATAAAACACTTTTTAACCGGATTTATCGCGTATATTTACATTTTAAATTTTGACTCGACGTTTCGGTGTCTTTTCAGACCCCGTGGTCACGAGCGACTGAGGTGTCAAGCGTCGGATTGATAGATTGATGATCAAACGTCAAAAAAAAAGAGTGTCAAACGTCGAGTCAAAATTTAAAATGTAAATATACGCGATAAATCCGGTTAAAAAGTGTTTTATTTAATAGTATGAATCGCGAAAACTTAAGACAATATTAACCTTATGGAAATCATACTAAAGTCACATGCACAACCAATGTATAAATTTATTTTAAGATTTAAATATTTTTCACGGGGAAATTTACGTAAGCATGCAACAATCACAAAGTAAATATAATTCATTAGATCAGTTTTTGACTTGGATGAAATTTATTTATGTATTCAACAAAGACAAATATATACCAATATATATACAAGCAATTCACAATAGTAGGTCTAAAATGTCCTAATTCCAATACACATGTCAATAATAGGCACACGATATGTAAAGAAAACCAAACATCGTAGTTATTAGCTAGTTATTAGTATAGTTATTAGCGTAGTTTTTATGTATCTGTAAACCTTTGCAGTGATATATGTTTGGTAAATATGCCGATGATAAGGTGCGAAATATTGTAGTGTGTGACGCACCTCCTCAGTATGTATCGTTTTGTTTGTCAATATACAGTCTACTTTGAACCTAACCAGTCGTGTATTATTTGGGCTCCACCTAACATCCTTGCATGGCGACCCTGCCAGTGTTGCCTTGCGGCAGCGCTGCGTAGATGGAACATGAAATAAAAATATGTCCTACACAAAAAAAAATGTTTAAGTGTTCACTAAAGTAAGAACTTAAATAGTTTTTATTAATAAACATAATATTTACGAAAACTACCAATAATTATGGGGAAGTTACGGCACTCTCTTTTGAAAATGCTTTTGATGGAGGAAGGCAAGAATCAAGGAAATATGAAAGAAAAATAAAAACGAGTTAACGAGTATAATACATGAAAAAAGTGACGACTGCAATGCCGGTGCAATGGATGAACCTTGGGTGCCTTGAGCTGGAGTTGAACGAGTCTGGATACTGATCGATTAAGGATGGCTGCAGTCAGGCCTGGCTCACTCCGCGCGGTACATCCGTTATTTACCTACAGCGAAGCGCTCCGCCGGCGTATTTCGAATGCATCGCGCGCCCGTCGGGACGTTGTAGATACCTACCTACCTAATAGCACTCACAGTAATTCTATGATCGAGGTCGCAAATAGTATTTAAAAATGGACATAAAAAGAAACAAATATTCAATTAGATTATGTTTAGATTTGATTATGTTCAATTTAGCAAGCAAAACATAGGTAAATTACTAATTATTCGTCGTAACTTTTTTTTCATTTTGTACTTTAGGTAAGTTGAAACAATATTTTTTACAAAGGTAGAATAACAGTAATACCTACATCGGTAGATACTTAATTACAAATAAGGAGATTAATTATTCTTCACTAGGCAGCAACCCTAACAGCGCAGCGTAAGAAAAGATAAGAGGCATGCGATAGAAAGAGACAAAACTTCTAGGTATATAAATTTGCAGGTACGTAATCCTGTGCGAGCTGAACTCCACCGTATCGCGTCGTAGCAAGACTCGAATTTATTTAGATCTTCTTGCGGAGTAATTCTTCTGTACCAACTATTACTAATTCTGTGCTGCAGTATAGGATCGATGCCAAACTGGTGGTGAAAGTAAAGTGATGTGGAAGATCGGAAAAGTGAGTGCGTGAGTTATGGCAAAATTAAAGCTCATTTATTAAGTGTCATAGTGAATGGGTTTCATTAGTGTAAAGTGTTAATAGGGGTTTTATATTTTCTTTTATCATGTCTATTTTTTTTAGTAATTGTTATCGTTTATCTTTAGGAATATAAGTTAGCACATTGACAAAACAGATAAAGTAGAAATAAATAAATTTTAAATACCCACGGTCTTGGTTCTAATCAAATTGGTAAAGGTATCTAACTTGAATTTATTCATGATGTTTAAATTTTTCAATACACGATACGTTTTTTTTTTCAAAGTCAAAAGTTTGGTGCATACCTACCTATCCGTTTTTTTTATATTTTATTAGTAGTAATAAGTTTGTGCTCTGATCTCTGTATAATATTTTTTTTAGCATATACACAGGTAATTCAACGTCGTAATTTTCTAAGTAATCGAAGGTTTGTTTCTGAGAACATAAATTTGCAGCGTAAAGGAATTTTGTTTCGTGTGCAGGTACAGAAAACATCTGCAGTAAAGACAAAAATAATTTCGATTCAAACAAATCGTAATATTTAATTTCTATCAGGATGACATAGTTTTAGTTTATTGATTTTTATTTTATGAATAACTCTTTCAGATCTCTAGTTAAATAGAAGTAATTTTTTCAATACTCAAAAATTTTGATCATAATTATAATAGTAGATTATGCATCAAGGGGATAAAGCAGTGTATTATGTCACGGGCATCATATTGAATCCTGAGCGAAATGAAGGATTCTGCAGATAATTCCCGAACGCAGTGAGGGAATTAAGATGTTAATTCCCGAACGAAGTGAGGGAATTATGGTAAGAATCCTGAAAGAAGCGAGGGATTCAAGACTGCCCAAGACTAAGACACTGTTATCCCCGAGGAGCTTACTCTACTTTATACACTACCTTGAAAGATAATTAGGCAATGAAACGCAGGAATTAAATCAAGTACTTAGGTATTTAATCATTTAGAAATTAAAGATAATATTAGAAACAATTGACCAGTTATGTAAAGATAAAGTGATATTTCTATTTGGTATATTCATTGTTTACTGTTGTCTTCAACATTGAATAAACAGTCCATGGGCTGCTAGGTTTCTTTGCAGCAGAAAGCTGTTGAAAATATACTAAAAGCAATGACTCCGAAATAATTTTCACGGCTTTTATAGTTTTCCAAGCAAAGAAATCTTCGTAAAATTTCATGTACAAATGCTTCGATTTACACGGCAAAATATTATCGACGATACTATTTGCTTCATTTCTAATATCTTCTGGTGTTAAATCGTCACTCGAGCTCGACATATTTTATTTATTTGAATACTATTGAAATAAAAACTCTGAAAGAATTTTCTTTTAAAAAACCGCGCAATTTTACTTCTTATTTGTCTTTTTCAAAAGGCAAAAGAAACCGTCGCATACAGGTTTTTTACGAGGGTTTTTAACTTTTTCTTAGTAATCGTTCCAAATGCAAAGGTACACAAACTTATACAGCCAAATTTAAAGTCCATATATTTTTTAATTAGGCAAAGCAACTAGTCATACAGCCTTGTCCATGCAGGTATTATTAAATTTCGCTCCAATTGTCATTCCAAAATCAAATGACATTATAACCCTTAGGATTAAAGTATTTTTTATTCCCTGTAAGATACCTTTTTTAATCTTAAGGGATTAATATCTTGTTTTAGGTGGAGTTTATCTCATACATAATGCGAATTTTAAACAAAGGTGGTGTATAAAATTTATTATCCAGAGGCTAGTGATCTACTCGTATCTTATTATTATTATTATTATTGGGGGTTTAGGGACTATAAGAGCAGTCTTGTCCACTCGTCACACTGCGACCTAAAATATCTGTTGTGTGAGTCCCAATTTATAATTCGCCGCACACTCCAATGGAGTCCAGGAAATTTAGGATTTTCCTTACGGCGATGCTCCTAATCTCTTTTGGATCCAGCTCGTGCTTATCCAGGTGAGCGGAGCGCTTGTGCATAACTGCGGGGCAGTGGCACAGTAGGTGTAGAGGGGTTTCCTCTGCGCTTTCGCAGTATCTGCAGAGCGCCGTCTAAGTGAGACCCAGGTTGGACATATGCTTGTTTAGTTTGAAGTGTCCCGTTAGTGATCTTGCCAATGCGCGTAGTTGGGGTTTGTTAAGAGATACTACCGATTCTGTGTATGACATGGAGTATCCCTCTATCAGTTCCCTTGAGTGTCTCATGCCTAATGAAAGTTCCCAGAGCTTTTTGCTTTCTGAGAGGCACTGGGTGGTGAGTATTAAACGCGTCAGGCTCTTCGGGATGCCGCAGAATGGTTCTGGACCGTATCGGCTATCCATTGCTCCTGCCCTCGCGAGTTCATCAGCGGCCTCATTGCCGTCTATACCGGAATGGCCCGGAACCCATTTAATAAAAAATCTATTATGGCTTGCCAGCCTGTTTAGCGTTTCATGGCATTGCTTCACCAGTTTGGAGACAACCCTTGAAGAGTCAAGTGCCATTAGTGCAGCTTTGCTGTCAGAGAAGATGTATATGGTTTGCCCTTTGTAGCCTCTGTTTAGGCTGATTTCCGCACATGATAGAATGGCGGTGATTTCAGCCTGGAAAATCGAGCCTAGGAAATCGAAGAACAGGTGGTGGCGTGGCTATATATTTGAGATTGGGGATGAAATTTAATATTGTTTGCCAGTCTAACGAGGCTTCAGGCTCAGGTCTGGAGTATCTGTTTATTCAGGTTGCTCTCACTCACACTAAGTTTCTTTTAGGAGTTATTTATAGCCCCTCACTCAAAGTCAATTATTTTGTGGAGTTCGAAAAGCTCCTAGAAGACATCACTCCTCAATATAGCCACACCATCATCATGGGAGATTTTAACACCTGTCTGTTAAAAAACGACCATCGAGCTATTAAGCTCAAATCAACTGTGCAATCCAGTAATCTTCGATTAGCCCCTTTGAATGCTACGCATTTCTTTCCCAACTGTTCTCCGTCACTTTTAGATTTGATAATCGTTTCTTCTCTCAATCATATTGCCAAACATGGCCAGCACACTGCCGATACTTTCTCGTTCCATGACCTTTTGTATTTATCATATAAGATCCGTTCTCCTAAAATCAAGCCCCGAGTCCTCCTTCGACGTAATTTTGCTGGTATGGATAAAGATAAACTCTGTGCGGATGCAGCTACAATCGATTGGTCATCTATCAAACACTTAACAAGTGTAAGTGAACAGGTCGATTTGTTGAATAACTTTCTGATAGATCTTTACGACTGCCACGCTATAATTTGACCTGTAAAAGTAAAACATCTGCCTGCTCCTTGGCTTACTGATGAAATAAAAATTCTCATCAAGAAAAAGAACTCTGCACGCTCGAAATATAAAATAGATCCGAGTAATAAGAATCAACAGCGATATAAAGCTATTAGGAATCTCTGCAATAAGATGTGTAGGGATGCACAACGCCGCCACATTCATAATTCAGTTCAAAATGAAACTCCAGGAAAAGTCTGGAAATTTTTAAAGACATTGGGCATTGGCAAGTCTCCTGCATGAATTAATCCTAAAATAGATTTAAATGCCCTGAATAAGCATTTTTCCTCAAGTACTCTAATGGATAGATCAGATAAATATCAAACCATTCAACATCTTTCATCTTTGCCATGTCCAGATTATCCTACATTTCAGTTTAGTCAATTTTCGGTTTATGATGTAAGGAAAAATATCCTATCCATGACTTTCAATGCCGTAGGACATGACAGCATTAGTCGTGCTATGATTAGTCCTTTACTCGACATTGTTTCCCCTGTTATTGCGAAAATATTTAATTACTCTATTTCCTCGGCCACTTTCCCTGATTCCTAGAAAAACTCCAATGTACTTCCTTTACCTAAAAAGTGCAACCCTGAATCCTTTTCCGACTTTCGTCCGATATCTATTCTTCCTTTTCTTTCGAAGGTCCTAGAACGTCTTATCCACCATCAGCTCCAACTTTTCCTAAACAACAATAAACTGTTGAATCCCTTACAATCCGGATTCCGTCCTGGTCATAGCACGGTTACTGCCCTTGTCAAAATAACTAATGATGTGCGAGTTAACATGGAAAACAAACAGTTAACCTTGTTAACCCTGCTCGATTTTAGTAACGCTTTTAACACGGTGGATTTTGATATTCTTCTTGGTGTTTTACATTCGCTTAACATATCTCTTACGACAATTGACTGGTTTCGTAGTTATCTACAAGGACGCCAGCAAAGAATACGCTTAGAGGATTGTGTATCCGATTGGTGTACCACTAATGCTGGTGTCGCTCAAGGCGGCGTGCTATCTCCAATTTTATTCTCTATTTTTATAAATTCTATCACAAATTCCTTAGCTTCTTCCTACCAATTATTTGCAGATGATCTCCAGATATATACTCAAGCTCACCCTAATCACATTCACACGGCAATCCATACGATGAACAGCGACTTGAATAAAATATTGGGATGGAGTCAGCGTTATGGCATAAAAGTAAACCCAGTCAAAACTCAAACCATATTGATAGGTAGTCCGAAACTGCTAGGTAAAATTAATGTAAATTCGCTACCACATATTGAGTTTGACGGTGTGCATATTCCTTATGCCAATATAGTTGAAAACCTTGGTGTATATTTTGACTCTACCTTGTCATGGAAACACCATGTTGATACTGTGCGCAGAAAGATGTTCGCTGCAGCTGGATCATTAAGGCGTCTACAGAACTTTTCACCCATACCAACAAAAATTGCGTTAACACAGTCTCTTCTCCTCCCAATACTGGATTATGCCGATGTCAGCTATCTCGATTTGTCCGAGGAGCAACTTGATAAACTTGAGCGCCTTCAAAATTTGTGCATACGGTTCATATTTTCATTACGAAAATACGACCACATTTCAGAATTTCACGATAAGCTCAAGTGGCTTCCGATTCGCCTTCGCAGGAATACACACGTTCTTTCTCTCCTTTATAAGACACTCTTCAACCCATGCCTACCAGAGTACTTAAAGAGGTGCTTTAGGTTTAGACACGAAGGCCACGACCGAAGCCTACGGTCTTCTAACAACATGTTGCTATCCACACCACAACACTCTTCGGAAGCATTTCACAGGTCATTTACCGTCCGCGCAGCATGCTTGTGGAACTCTGTACCTCCTTCTATACTTTCAGCTAAAACTATCCACTCGTTCAAACGCAACCTGAAAGAGTTCTATTTACGCCAACTACGTCATTAACGCTTTGAAATACTTTTCCTGCATTAAACAATTATCTATTTTATTTTTATATACATTGATATATATATATATGTGCGCAAAGAGGTGTTTATATATATATATATATATATATATATATATATATCCTGTAACTTATTGGGCGTCCACTATGGCCAAATTTGCATTTAATGTGGCGTCCACCTGCTTTTGGCGTCCGGTATACGGACGCCAGATCGGCGGAGGTCGCCATCGGACGCGCAATGACTCGCTGATTCCAGAAAAGTAAAAATTAAAAAAATGAGTTGGACGTCAATTCTCTCTCAGTCTTGCTATCGCTGAATATTGCTTAGTTCTGCTCGATTTCGTCACAAAAACTTGAAGCGCTCGCGTCATTATTCTATACTTTCATTGCTTGCCGTATGTGACGTCCGACAAAAATTCCAAATGCGAAGTTGCCACTTCGTGCACACAAACTTCTCAACGTGTTACATCGTTTACTTTATGAATTCGATAGTTGATGGTTAATGTTGCGTCCGTCTTTTTAATGTCTAGAAAAAACAATAGAACCGAAAAGTTGCTCAAATTAGTTCCAGAACTTGAAGGTAAGATTATTTACTCTTTTTATTGTGTTATTAGTAATTTTTTTTTAATGTACAAACCGGATTGTATCATTTTTAACTTTTTAAACGACTTGTTAATGAAATTAGGTACTATTATCTGAAACAGTAACCTTCAGAGCCCGGCGTACCTACCTAACTACCCAAACTAGGTGAATTGACTCATTAAATTACCTACCTAGATTGGGGAAGCGGACCCCACTGTTGTTTGACTTCTGCAAATCAAAACACCTGAAAACACCATATACTTGCCTTTGAAGATTCTTGACCAAGAAGAAAAAACAAAAATTACCGTTATGACAAGAATTATTCATTGGTAAGTATTCTTTCAGTATGCTTATATTTTGCTTGGTGGTAGGATCCCTTCTGGGTCCGCCTGGCTAGCGACCACCCTTTATATAAAGTCTGCCGCCAAATGTTACCGCTCCGGCGGTAATGTGTTCCGGCAATATTGTATAAAGAGCCAGTTCCTTCCTAAACCCGTGTGCTTTCATCTTCGACCTCATCGTCACTTACCATCAGGTGAGATTGAGGTCAAACGCGGGTTTAGTCACTTATAAAAAAAAAAAAAAAATAAGTAGGTTAGGTAGATTCCATATTTATGCCTAAATAAGTACCAGCCATTATTTTACTGAATTATGAATGGTCCGATTACTACCTATAGTACCTACAGGCTCTGCCTAATTTAGTATTAGATATCTAACGACATTATAATTTTAACTAGCTGTTTTTCAACGACTTCATCCACGTAAAAAGTAGCTTATAGTGAAATAGTTTTTGATATCAGTTTAGTTTACATAAAAATTTAATAAAGAAAATAATAATAAAATGTTACAAAAATGTCATAAGGAGAAACTAGAAAACTAAATTAAAACGTTATACTAAGTACTTAAATAAATTACAACATATCTATCATTTAAATACAAAAGACCTTTCTTAGTGCCTAAATATATACAAAAATAAACCTAAGTATTTTTCTAATTGAAGAGGCCTCCCCGAGTCATACCGGGCGCAAAGGTACCCATCACACTAGCCGCATTGCCTCTCTGTACGGCAATGGACAACCTCTGCGCCAAGTAAGACCCAGAGCGGGCATCTAAGCCTCTCTCCCTCAATCGGCAACCAATCTGCTTTATGAAGGCTAATGCCTCCGACCCCCAACACCCTGAGGTCTCAAAAGCGAGGGGCACAAAGTAATAATTAGACTCTAAATTACGATGTTTTTCCCGCTTTTTAATGGCGGCCGCTTCAGCGGCGGCTGCACCTGACCGCATTGTGCGCTGGAGGTGTGATGCAGCAAACGTACTGACACAAGTGGCGTCCCACAGCAAGCACTTTCCGCGCTCCCATGGCACTAAAGTAAGGCCATCTGGCCTTTTTCCGTCCGAGCGACTAAGTCCCGGTGGCTCCAAGACACACGGAATACACGCCGAAATCAACGCTCTCCGGACGATGTCATTTAGAGCGTGGTGACGGGGGAATCTACCTGCACAACGACAGCAACTCAATGCGTGATGACCATTCGCCTCCACCCTGGACCCGCAGATGCATTGATGAGGTTCACAGACGTCACAGCCCAGGCGAAGTGCTACTGCCACACGCATTGAGTCGATGTCAAGCAGAGTTCCCATGTAGGGCGAAGGCAACGCCTGCAGCCACGCTCCAGATTCAGTTCTTGAAACCGCCCTGAGTCTGGCTAAATCTACGTGTTCAGCCGCATCCATAAGCCGTGTGAGCATCATCCTTGTGCCGACGTCATCCCAAGCTCGCTGTATTGTGGGACTCGTGGGAACCGCAGCATTTGGAAAACGGGCCACCCACTCCTCCAGAGCTACACGAACGAATGGTAAGCTGACCCCGACTCCATCAGGTACACAAATTTCAGAGACGAGGTCAGTCACCCCGTGGGCTGATGCAAGAAAAGCCGGCAAACTCAAATCCCGGGCACGCCGCACGCCAAGACCCCCAAGTCGTACTGGAAGAGAGGCTTGATCCCACTGATTACTCGAAAGTGACACATTGAGAACCAGCTCGACTGTGTGTTTTTACGTTTCGTCAGTTTAGTAGCTTTGAGTTTATTACCTATCTTTTTTTCCAACATACCTAGATCGTAAAAATCGGTCAAGTGAATGAGCTGGAAATGTTTCTAAATAGGAGATGGGCTAGCAACTACCTGTTACTATTTTGTTGCATCTACCTACCATACTATCTGTTATCCATAGCCACGGCGAACTGTGACATAGACCTATACAGATGCATCCTATGCGCGCTACTACCTAAGTAGTACCTACCTATTAATTTTGCGCATTTGAATGACTTTATAAAATTTTGTATACATAAGGACGTTGCAAAATCGTAAAGTTTCAAACTACATATTATGCTTTACACGTCTTTCACAATGTAACTTCCGAACGTGTACATACCTAGTCGTATGTCTAAATACACAAAATATTAATTTGAAGTCTGTTAAACTGAAAAGTAGAAAATCGTGAATTTTATTACTTGGATGGATATCACACTACTATTATAAAGGCGAAAGTTTGTGTCAGTGTGTATGTGTGTCAGTTAAGGGACAGAGGTTTTATTGACATTTTTTTTGGCTGATAGGTTTATATCACTGCAATAGTCTCTCTGTGTCATTATAATACCTCCAAATGTATCAATGTGACATCAGATGGTTTTAAAGCCTCTGGTTTTCTGTCTACCCCATAAGGGATACAAGTGTGTATGTACGTAGAGTGTTAGTGCCAACGATGCATCACGCGTTTGAACGCGCGTTTCATACAAAATTTCAACGTCCGTCCGTACCATACGCGCGTTCGATACTGACGTTTGGAATGCGCCAAGCGCCGCGTTATGAGACCCGCGTACGGTACCGAAAATGCTATGAAAGTTTTATGTTTGAATCTCTCTTAGTAGATGTTATATAAATCTATGAGTAGGTGTACTTATTCGGAGATACGGACGTACGGTACGCGCGTTCGAAAGCGTAAGGCAGCATTGGCACTTAGTTAGGTATGTACGAGGCACTACTAGTTTAGCTATGAAAGCGTTATAGATAGTCGGGCAGACAGAGTTACTTCAAACACTGTTTTAACTTAGCTTTGCATCGCGGTTTCACCTGGATTCTGTGCAAAAGACATAAGTAAGTAGTTACTTACAAAAAACTTAACTAAGTACAGTAAAAATATATATGGGACTAGAATTCTTTAAAAATGTTTCTGTTAAAAGTACTGGAGAATTTTAAAATATCGGTTTGCGATTATGTATTCATGATTAGGTACCTATTTGTAAAGTTTATTATTACATTTCATACGGTGGCTTATAAAATTTATTCATAACCACATATGTGTAAGCCCCCAGTACCCATGTCGTAGGTATTTCTGTTTAATTTTTAACGCAGTAAAACTGCGAAGCAAAGCTATGTTAACAGTTTTTAAAGTAAATCTGTTCGTCTATCTTTCAGTAGGTACATAACGCTTTCACAGTTACTTTCATGTGACGAAATTTAGAAAAGAATAAGCTTGAACTTCAAGAAGGATTCAGTACTTAATCTTATTTATCCAACTGCAATAACCGATATTCACGCGGGTTTTTTTTTGTCAATCACACTTTAAAATAATATTTTGTTTATTTCACAGCAATTAAGACATATACATGTATGCGGACGTTATTTTATTGTAAAACTTTCACAGAACTTGGCATTTGACGTCCAGGATGTCAAATGCATTACAGTTTGAAACTTTACGATAAAACAACGTCCGTGTACTGGTATATATTTAAATATCTGTAAGACGTGCAAATGATTGCGCCTGGTTTTATTAATTGTTCCATAATACGTTTTTACTGCTAATCATACTTTCAAATAAAATATTGTTTTTTCACAGTAATAAAGACATTTATACATGTATATGGACGTTTTTTATTGGAAAACTTTCACAGTACTTGACATTTGACGTCCAGGATGTCAAATGCATCACACTTTGAAACTTTACCATAAAACAACATCCGTTTAATATATATCTAAATACTTATCTGTAAAACGTGCAAATGATCGTGCCTGGTTTTATTAATTGTTATATAAAATGTTTTTATTGTTAATCACACTTTAAAATAATATTTTGTTTATTTTACAGTAATTTAGACATACATATACATGTATCATACGGACGCTATTTTATTGTAAAACTTTCACAGTACTTGGAATTTGACGTCCAGGATGTCAAATGCATTACACTTTGAAACATTACGATAAAACAACGTCCGTATACTCATATATATCTAAATACTTATCTGTAAAGAGTACAAATGATCGTGCCTGGTCATATTAAATTGTTACTTAATATATTTTAATCGTCAATCACACTTTAAAATAATATTTTGTTTATTTCACAGTAATTTATACTTATACATGTATGCGGACGTTATTTTATTGTAAAACTTTTACAATACTTGGCATTTGACGTCCAGGTTGTAAAATGCATTACATTTTGAAACTGGACGATAAAACAACGTCCGTATACTGGTATAATCTGTATACCTATTAATATCTGTAAAACTTTTTTAATTATTGTAACTTTTACTATGATCTCAAAAAACTGATTGGATCTCATTAATATAATATCTACCTCATTATATCTGTTCCTTTACTAGTATTATCATATTTTTGAAATAAAGATTAAGTAAACCTCTATAACTCTTGTATGTATTTCTAATTTAAGAAAGTACTTTTATAATATATGACGATATTTGATTTAAATATTTGTTTTATTTCTCATACCTTTCAACCAAATAGGTAACAGTAGTGTAAGTAGGTACATTAATAATAACTAACTACCAATAAACTTATAAAGAAATGACAAAGAAGTTTGGCAACGTCGCACTGTTCCCTGGAAGTTCGATAGACAGGAAAATATAAATTAAATTATGTATATAATTGGAAGCAAGATAATTCATAGAGTGGGATGGAGTCCTAATTGATTAAAGAATGCTTGTTAATATACGAATACTTGTATATCAACATTTATCAAAATTTTGATAAATCAGTATGGTCACAAAGTTTATTAATGCCTAAGCAGCTAATATACGCTGAAATAGTTGATAAATTACTAGCGGAACTGCTGGACGTCATAATAATGCCAAATGAAAGGGCGTCAAAAATGTAGCGTGATGTATATATATATATATATATATATATATATATATATATGTATGTATATAATATGTATGTATGTGTGTGTATATATGTATATATATATATTTTTTTTTATTATATTGTTAAATTATATTTTATACTATTAATTATGTAATGTATACGATTAACGTTTGTAACGTTATACGTTCAATTTTGTATTAAAACATAAAAACGTATTTCAAATAATATATTTCATAAATATTAATATATATAAATTTCACATAATTATTTTTTTCCAAATTAAACCTAACTTAAAATACTACAAATAATTCGATCTAAAAATAATATATTTTATAAACAATAATATATTTACAATCATATAAGTATTTACATATAAAGAAACTTTAATATATTAAAAAACAATAACTTATGATTACTCAACTACGTAAAAAATATAGTAAGCTAAGGTTTTCGTTATTTGCCGCGGATCTCTAGACCACCCAGAAGCCATTCCTTTGTACTCAAACATCGCGTGATTTTGTGGGCGGAGTTTATGCGTCGTCCAAAACCGGTGCGGGAGACGTCCTGGCCTCAGTTTGACATTCATTCCATTACGAGGACTTGAAGAAGACAGTTGCTGGATCGTATTATCCAAAGCATATATATTGACTCTTTAAGTTACATATTAACCTAAGAGTCTCCTCTTATATATTGTGCTTAAGTAACGAACGTCCTGTACGAAATTATTTTTATATTGAATAGAAATCTGTATTCCCCGACAGGGTAAGTTGATGATCTATTATTTATTTAAACGGAACCTAGTTTATAAAACGTAGTGTGTCGAGTTTTATATATATTAGTGTACCTAAATAACTTAGTCTGTATTCTTTTTCTTAACTTTTTGCTTTGCCTTTGTGCTTGTAAGATTTTAAATTGATTATCGAAAGGAGGGTAGTGTTTCTCTTCGATAATTAACGTTTGTTGTTTCAAATTTACTTTTAATTTCCTAATTTCAATTTAAATAGTTTTTTTTTGTTGTGCCTAAAAGATTTTAAATTAATTGCTGAGCTTATTATGCTTACCCGACTGTGCGGCGCAAAAGAGGGTATTGTTCTTTTCTAACGATAATTCTTTTTTATTTAAACATTTCTTAAAATACCTTACTTACTCACTTTAAATAGCTTTTTAATCGATTATGTAAAATTTCAAATCGGTTGCGACCTCAATTGTGCTTACCCGACTGTGCGGCGCAAAAGAGGGTATTGTTCTTTTCTAACGATAATTCTTTTTTATTTAAACATTTCTTAAAATACCTTACTTACTCACTTTAAATAGCTTTTTAATCGATTATGTAAAATTTCAAATCGGTTGCGACCTCAATTGTGCTTACCCGACTGTGCGGCGCAAAGGAGGGTATTGTTCTTTTCTAACAATCATTCTTTTATTCAAGCATTTCTTAAAATACCTTACTATTCACTTTAAATAGTTTTTCTTTTATTGAGTGCGACCTCAATTATGCTTACCCGACTGTGCAGTGCGAAGGAGGGTATTGTTTTTTTTTTTTGGATTTAATCAATAATTAATATCTGTAAAATTTTGTGGAAATTCCTTAGCTATCTAAATAAATTAGTAGTTTAATTATAACATTAGATACTGAAGTACCTACTCATGTATTTTACATAGTTTTTTTTTCTTTGTGCACTCCGTTCTGATTGTGATCTTATCAGCCACCTCACCATCTACTTTTTTTATATACCCGTCTTCTTTGCTTTGGCATGGCTTAGGAATGTTTGCGATCACAATCAGCAACGGTTTTTTACTGGAGTTTTCTGGACCTTTTCTTATGGAAACTTTTTTCCAGGGAACTAATTTGGAACTAATTTGGAACTAATTTGGAACTAATTTGGAAATAATTTGGAACTTGAAAGCTGAAGCTAAATTGGAACCAAGTCAACGTTGATAACCACGAGGCCTACAACCTATCCACAATCTACTACCTACTGCTGATCACCGTGCGACGAGCCACCCTCCATCTTTGGCTGCCTTCGTCACGGAAGTACGGGTCTGTGGAGGCAAATAACAGTTGGCATACAACTTGCGACCCTGTATCGCTTTAAATTAAAATAAATATTCTTGTTAACCAGTTTGCTGTGTATTTATTTATGCCTACACGGTAAACTTAACCGTTACACTGGCGCTCAACCTGGTTTTAAAGACTGTTTATTTGCTTCCGCAGTGAGTAGTATGTGTGTTGTGTGCTTATTTTTTGTGTAACGCCTGTTTTCTATTTTATTTTGGTTTGTGTTCTTGATTTTTGTTTGCTGCTTTTTGTAATGTTTGTGTTCCTTTTAGCATTTTTTTTGTAACAGACGGAGTTATCTAGTTTTATTTAATACTTTAAATATTAGATCATCAACTCTCCGATATTTTTTCTCGGGTTCCGTACATTTTTTTTTTCTCTCAGTTAATATACAACGTGTAACAAAATGGAGAGATAAAACTTTAGGGTTAGCTTCTATACCATACGTAGAATGTACAGTAAAAGAATTAGCATGATCAGTGCTGGTATAGACTTTCATACAATTTTTTTAATTATTTTACAATGAAATATTTTGACAACCCTAGTCAACCTTACAAGCTAAAAATAGACTTGCGCCGCAATCAGTGACCTTATGTATGACCTTTCCCGCACCGGCTGAATAGCGAGCGATACGCCGCCGCGCCGCCGCGGCCGCCCACCGCGAGTAGCGCGGATATCAGCGCAGCTGATTGTTACTTACCTATCGTTTGGCACATTGAATGACACAATTTTTATCACACTTGAATGAAAACAAATAAAACACAATCATGTTAGTACAACTTTCAAGTTTCTATTTATTAATAATAAACGGGTTGCCCGGAAGAAATCGGGTTGCCTGAAAATAATCGCTTAAAGCTTTTTAAATCGCTTAAATATTGTGTACATAATTATTTCTACGTTTAATGACAATAAAGAGTGTTTGTTATAATTATTACAACTTAAATTGTAATATCTGACAAACTCTTATGGCAAGTACCTATCGCACTTATTTCAATCGACATTCAGTTCACTTTGCGTAAAAACACTCACAACTGTATCTAGGGTTTCCCTTACACTTGGCCAGAATTACAAAAACGGCTCACAATTTCTGCCTTCTTTTTCAATACACACACATCCACATGACGTTTATGCCACCGACAAAAGCGTAACCGAGGAGGTCACAAATCCGCTGGTATCATCAGCTCTTGCGTCCATCGGGAATGATAAGGATGTTGGCCATCATCACTAAGCGTGCGCCATATCACCATGTGATTGACATCCAAAAGAGCGCCAACTCGTCCAGTGCTGCTCATCGGATCCTCCTCGAAATGATCCAAGACTTGCTCTTCTAAGTTCTCGGAACGCGAAGGTGGCCGCGCTGGGTTTCGCGTGAAAAGAACCGGCGCGCTGAGCCGCAGACTCATGCTTCAAAACACGCCATAGCCGGGTAAGTGGCGCTGTTCAGCTGCCGGCCTGCACTCCACAAACCGCTGCCTGTAAAGTCTTCGAGCTTCGTTGATGCTGTGGTTACTAACGGCTCCAACATGCAGCATCATATCGTAACATTTGTTGTTTGGATACACATGTCGTATAACAATACTTTCTCCAATACTTTCAAGTCGAGAAATTTTAAGAAAACTTCGAATAAAATAGCGATAGCAACTGACGTGCACACTTCAAAACGGACATGAAAGAACTGAAATAAATTTCTATTAATTTTACTAATAACCGAACCAAACAGTTCTCTAGTACTTACCTAATTTTTTTAGGGTTTTTCCGCACCTATAGCGATATGGTAAACAAAATCTTAGTACCCAATTTATTTCATAATACAGTGAAATGACTTCATAATATTATGTTTTTGTATTGTTAAGTTATTCTGTTACAAATAAATAGTTTTCAATCGTGAAATCACTTCAATAGTTTTTAAGTTGTTTGTTCAATATCAAAATATTAAAAACTGTTATTTGTTAATTTACGTAACTTATTTTTACGCTTCACACATTTTAAATAAAAAAATTAATCCATTTTGTTTCTCAAGAAAGAGAATAATAATAAAAGATAAAGATTCCTCATAAAAAAATAAAGTTTCAGGACAGGTATACTTAGGATATTTTTCCCTATAGCGTTTGAAAATAATTTCAGCTGCCTGAAACAACCGCAACTAAAAACATTAATTAGTTAGTCATCACTTCATCAGTAATTTAACTTTTTTAAATAAAAAATTTAGTTGAGTTGAGAATTTGTTCATAATAAATATTGAACGGAACAACCTTTAGTTTGGCTTGGAAGCGACGCGGCGCGGCGGCGGTAAATCTCAAAGGGTATAATTCCGAAAGGCGCAAGTTCGCGACGAGACGCCGAAAGAAGTCCCGCGATTTGAGCGATAATAGACCTTGTGTGTTTGTTATAAGAGCTATGCACGGGTTATTTTTATGAAAACGACTTTACTTAGTTGCTAATTTTATTAATTTAATGCTTTGTTGTCGTATGTATTGATAGTTATGGGTATGGGAGAATACAAGAAGTAAGTACAAGAAGCTGTAAGTATTGTATCATAGTTTGAGGTTTACAAAATCATAGGTATTTACCGAATATGTTTCCATTATAACTCTTAGAAAGTTTGAATGTAAGAGAGAGAGGATATTTCTTCGTTTTTTATTAGAATTATGGGTAAGTTTGATTGTCTTTTTGAGTCTCTCTTCATGAGGTATAAGTTGCGATTTGACGCCGTGCGAAAGAATTTCCACGTAATACCTACCGATAGATTTGTAATAATTTCATATTAGTTTCTTGCAATAGCGTATTTCTAAAGAAATGTGATAGTTTTTTGTATGACAAGTTTGATATCATAGTTTATTGAGAGTACCTAAATTAATGTTTTGCTTTACGTTTCTCTTAAATTTATGATTACTTATGCTTAATTTGATAACATTTTTGATTTTAGTCGTAAATGTATTTCGATCATGTATGTTGTTAAACATTAGAAATAGAAGGCTACCGAGCCTCAGCATCCGTTCATAATCACAAACAGTGTGACTTCTAAGTATTAAACGTTTTTAAAATACGTAACACTTAAACGTGAGAGCCCGGGAGTAGCGAGCGAGCGATCCGCGGCGACCGCGGCAGACAAAGGGCATCGAACTTGCTATTTCATAGACTATAAAAATTATGCAGAATGCTGGATTACTTAAAATTTATTTCAAGCTTTATTGTATGGTGGTGATGATAGTTGTAAGTGTGTGAGAATAAACAAGAAGTTAAATATCCTTGTCAGTGATGCATCATAGTTTAAGGTTACGAAAATATATTCTCACGGATAGTTAAAATTAACGTGTTGTCGGTACGAACGTGCAAACCTATTATTTCAGTAGAATTTTAAATTGGTAAACCGCGTGATAAACGCAAAAATATTGGTGAAAAGGTAGTTTTAAAAATATTCTGCACTTAGATACTACCGAAAAAAACATTCCCGAGACGTTGTTGTCGTCTAATTTAGTAGGCACAAAATTACACTTTGTAGTATCTCTCTTGGTTACTTATCGCTTTATTGTAACGCCATCTGTTATTGAATAGATTCTATCAAAAGGTAACAGCTGTTTTTAGGGTTGACACTTCGATATTTTGATCTAAACTTTGAACTTGTTTTCCGAACCAACCGTAAGGATTACAAGTTTATGTTACTGTTACTTATAAACTACACCTCCAAACATACAATCCCCTTAAGTATTATCTCTTCATTATGTTACACGTTGTATATATATATATATATATATATATTATTATTTTTTTTTTTTTTGGTTCCGTACATATTTTAATACGATGGCTTTTAGCGTCAAGTTTTTATCGTTGCAAAAGTCTGAGCTTGAATACGAAGTAGCTATACGGGTTGCAACTCCCGCACTTACGGTTCAGGACATGGCACATAAAAGATTTGAAACTTATTGGCCTTAGTAAATAAATTTTAATTACTTCCACGCTGGACTGGGAGCGAAAGAAAAACATCGAATGTGCCAGCTGCTTCTCTTCCCGGGCAAACTGTAAAAGTCAGTTAAGGGACGGAGGTTTTATTGGAGTTCTTTTTAATTCCTAAAACCTGTTAATAAACTTCGCACCTTCATCCTTCATCTCATCTTCACTTAACATCATTTCATGTTAAATTGAGGTGAAACGCGGGTTCTATAAAAAAAAAAAACAAAACATTTTTTTTTGTTTTTTTTTTTTATACCATATTTTTTGTACCATAATTTGCACGAGTTAGCAGTTAACGTTATTAATTGAAACTTTGTCATTTTTGGGACACGCTAAAAAAATGTGGTTATCGTTATTTTATGTATGCGTAATATAGGCGTAACTGTAATTCATTTTACCTATATTAAACTAATGCGGATTTTATTATAAGGAATAAAATCCTTGGTGAAGCGAGGGGGTATTGTAACGTTATACGTTCAATTTTGTATTAAAACATAAAAACGTATTTCAAATAATATATTTCATAAATATTAATATATATAAATTTCACATAATTATTTTTTTCCAAATTAAACCTAACTTAAAAGGGTACACCTATTATAGTAGAACTTTTTAAGTAATAATTTTTTATTGCATAACAACTAATAGCATAAACCTCTTTTCGCAGAATATCGTTGGGCATTAACTCATTTAGCATACATTGAAACCCATAATTCTGTAAGTCAGAATTATCTGTACGCATAATTTTGGTATCCATAATAATCACAATGTATAATCATCACATCGCAGAAAGTTCAAAACCAGATTCATCTTATGGCATATATTTCTTATCCATAACAATTTAAAAGTAGAACCATCATTTCGCATAATGCTTACAGCAAGAATCATCTTTTATACTTTTAGCCGGCTAAAACTAGGTGCAGCCGGCCACATGTGGTTAAACCTAGGTGTATCCATTTCGGGGTTGTGGTGGCCGATCACCTCGCTGCGCTCGGATGATCGTCGCCTCGCTACGCTCGGCTTTTTATATACACTCTTGAGTCGATGGTAACTATGGCAAAGCCAGGTTAAGGGGTCGTGGTTAAGGGGGTTGTGATTAGGCTACACCTAGGTTTAGCCACCGGTGTGCGGCTGCACCTAGTTCTAGCCGCTATGATGAAGGCTAAACCTAGTTCTAAGGGTGTTATTTAACTTTAGTTATAAGTTTATTTAAATCAAGATTTTAGTTATTGGAAGCTTTACAATATGCAATTTTATACAAATGCAATTTATAATAATGCAATACGTAACCCTTTTATGATTATTGCAACACTTTTCTAATCAGGCGTTATCATTTTTACTATTGCTATTTGTTATTCTAATTGAAATTCTATGATCTTCATAGTATGCCTAGTCAAAGTATGCCAAATAATCTGTACTCTAAATGAACGTTATGCTAAATGATATTATACAAAATTTTAACTATGCCAAAGGTAAATATGCCAATAAAAATTCTACTATCTTAAATGTATGCCATTCTAAATTCGGTCATAAGCACATTATGCCTAAAAATATTTATGTCAAATATTTTTATGCCTAATTAATGATCGACTAAAGAAGTTTCTGCGAAGTCAGTTATCCCAAATAGGTTTCGGAGTATCAAGTTTCTACCAAATAGACCGCACCCAACTTAAAATACTACAAATAATTCGATCTAAAAATAATATATTTTATAAACAATAATATATTTACAATCATATAAGTATTTACATATAAAGAAACTTTAATATATTAAAAAACAATAACTTATGATTACTCAACTACGTAAAAAATATAGTAAGCTAAGGTTTTCGTTATTTGCCGCGGATCTCTAGACCACCCAGAAGTCATTCCTTTGTTCTCAAACATCGCGTGATTTTGTGGGCGGAGTTTATGCGTCGTCCAAAACCGGTGCGGGAGACGTCCTGGCCTCAGTTTGACATTCATTCCATTACGAGGACTTGAAGAAGACAGTTGCTGGATCGTATTATCCAAAGCATATATATTGACTCTTTAAGTTACATATTAACCTAAGAGTCTCCTCTTATATATTGTGCTTAAGTAACGAACGTCCTGTACGAAATTATTTTTATATTGAATAGAAATCTGTATTCCCCGACAGGGTAAGTTGATGATCTATTATTTATTTAAACGGAACCTAGTTTATAAAACGTAGTGTGTCGAGTTTTATATATATTAGTGTACCTAAATAACTTAGTCTGTATTCTTTTTCTTAACTTTTTGCTTTGCCTTTGTGCTTGTAAGATTTTAAATTGATTATCGAAAGGAGGGTAGTGTTTCTCTTCGATAATTAACGTTTGTTGTTTCAAATTTACTTTTAATTTCCTAATTTCAATTTAAATAGTTTTTTTTTGTTGTGCCTAAAAGATTTTAAATTAATTGCTGAGCTTATTATGCTTACCCGACTGTGCGGCGCAAAAGAGGGTATTGTTCTTTTCTAACGATAATTCTTTTTTATTTAAACATTTCTTAAAATACCTTACTTACTCACTTTAAATAGCTTTTTAATCGATTATGTAAAATTTCAAATCGGTTGCGACCTCAATTGTGCTTACCCGACTGTGCGGCGCAAAAGAGGGTATTGTTCTTTTCTAACGATAATTCTTTTTTATTTAAACATTTCTTAAAATACCTTACTTACTCACTTTAAATAGCTTTTTAATCGATTATGTAAAATTTCAAATCGGTTGCGACCTCAATTGTGCTTACCCGACTGTGCGGCGCAAAGGAGGGTATTGTTCTTTTCTAACAATCATTCTTTTATTCAAGCATTTCTTAAAATACCTTACTATTCACTTTAAATAGTTTTTCTTTTATTGAGTACGACCTCAATTATGCTTACCCGACTGTGCAGTGCGAAGGAGGGTATTGTTTTTTTTTTTTGGATTTAATCAATAATTAATATCTGTAAAATTTTGTGGAAATTCCTTAGCTATCTAAATAAATTAGTAGTTTAATTATAACATTAGATACTGAAGTACCTACTCATGTATTTTACATAGTTTTTTTTTCTTTGTGCACTCCGTTCTGATTGTGATCTTATCAGCCACCTCACCATCTACTTTTTTTATATACCCGTCTTCTTTGCTTTGGCATGGCTTAGGAATGTTTGCGATCACAATCAGCAACGGTTTTTTACTGGAGTTTTCTGGACCTTTTCTTATGGAAACTTTCTTCCAGGGAACTAATTTGGAACTAATTTGGAACTAATTTGGAACTAATTTGGAACTAATTTGGAACTAATTTGGAACTAATTTGGAACTAATTTGGAACTAATTTGGAAATAATTTGGAACTTGAAAGCTGAAGCTAAATTGGAACCAAGTCAACGTTGATAACCACGAGGCCTACAACCTATCCACAATCTACTACCTACTGCTGATCACCGTGCGACGAGCCACCCTCCATCTTTGGCTGCCTTCGTCAGGGAAGTACGGGTCTGTGGAGGCAAATAACAGTTGGCATACAACTTGCGACCCTGTATCGCTTTAAATTAAAATAAATATTCTTGTTAACCAGTTTGCTGTGTATTTATTTATGCCTACACGGTAAACTCATACCGTTACACGTTTTACCGTCTAAATACTCTGCCCAAAGATTTCTGCATATTTTTCTTTAATGTTGTTTCTTTTTGTAAATTTATTTCTAAATGGATTCCTTTTGTTGGTTGCCTGGTAGAAATCGCTTGTAGCGATAAGGCCGCCTCATTGTCAATATCTGTATAATTCATGAAAATTGTAAAATTTTATTTTATTTGACAATAAAGAGTATTATTATTATTATTGTCAAATTATAATGACGAAATTTTTGCTTGGTAATGTAATTCATAGAAACATTGCTAAGCATTTCCATATCCTCTTAAATATGTAGCTTGCAGTATAATGTATTTTTCACTAAACATACTATCCTGATTAACCCGTAGGTAAATAGCATTGAGAAATGATAGTAAGAATAGCTAGTAAAATTCTGCTAAAGCGACATCCATACATATTACTAACTGTTGCGCGTGGTTTTCGAATCCAGCAAGAATTTTGGGATAAAAATAGCCTATGTGCTTTTCCAGACTGTATACTATCACTATGTCAAATTTCATTGAAATCGGTTGAGCCGTTCTCCGTGATTGAGGAACAAACATCTATACATCAAAACTGTCACATTTATAGTATTGGTAAGATTCAGCGAACTTTTGCTAAAGCGCCAAAGTATATAGAAACATGAAAGGCATTTATCGCTAAACCTGTCTCAACTATCAAAATTAAAATCAACGAAAAAATTCTAACGTCAGTTACCAAAGAAAAGCGTAACAGAAAAAGATCTTCAGCGACTTTTGTTAAAAAAAGCCCGAAAATACGCCGCTTTAGTCATTTTGCTGGCGATGTTTTAAGGCAATCGGTAGAAAAGGACTGCTAAAGCGCCAAAAAAGTGCTCGGATCGCTACGAAACCTAGCCAGCAGTGCTAGCACGGATCTTTTGTCGATCGTAAGTTTACGAATGCTCGTATAGTATGGAGTTGGTTGCAAGTTTTTAGTAAAAATGTAATTTTTTATTTGTCAGTTATTTAAGAGTAGAACCTGTTAACAAACATTCAAAATTAACAAGGAACACATTTATTTAAGCTGACCGTGCGGCAATTGATAGATTTCAATTATTGCTTGCAAAACCGTCTCCATACTATACGAGCATTCGTAAACTTACGATCGACAAAAGATCCGTGCTAGCACTGCAGATCGACGCAGAAAAAAAAATGCTGTCGAACTGTATATATAACTCAACTAGCTGCTGCCCGCGACGTCGTCTGCGTGAACGCTATGCAGCACCAAACGCACCTACGATTATAACACTGCTAGCGTGATAATATGTAGCCTATATGTTGACCCGACTTCTTAACTATCTTCATGCCAAATTTGAAGTAAATCCATGCAGTACTTTTTGAGTTTATCCCGGAAAGACAAACAGACAAACAGACAAAAATTCTAAAAACTATATTTTTTGTTTCTGTTTCGATTGTAGATCATACCCCAAGTATTCTTTTAAAAAAATATTCAATGTACAGTTTTGACTTTCCTACCATTTTATTATATGTATAGATATGACCGCATTGGTGCTTTAGCATTTTATCCTTTCCACTGACAATATAATTATGATATGAGTGGAGTGACTCAATGACTCAACTAAAATTTTTGAGCTGCAGAATGCAGAACAGATCACAGATAAAGTAAATAGGTAAGTAGGTATGTGATTTTGTGTAAGTAATGTTTAATTACCTACTTAGAAGTTTTGTATTTGTAAATTCCTTATTGTATTGTCTCAATTGCTAAAGCTTTAATTCACATCTAAGAACTAAGGACTAACATAAAATAAATTAAATTTAAGTATATAGGTAGGTAGGTAAATAAATACTTACTTGGAAATTTGAATAAAGTCGCTTCGCGCTGTCTTTTTTGTATTTATGTATATGCTTAGAAGAAGTTAACTTTAATAATTTGAGTTACAACAGCGAAGCTGCGGGAAAAAGATAGGTCTAAATTAAATTAAATTAACCAACCTGGCGCCACGCGTATGTCAGAAAATTTTGTTGCAAATAAAGTTGGTACTTACCTACTAACTTACTCAAGTAGGAAGATTCCTTAATAATTATATTAAATAAATAAATGAAATCCCCTGACAATCACACAGATTCCATGGAAAGTAAGTAAGCTAAATGACTTTGTTAAGTCATTATGATGGGTTACGAGTTACGACAAGTCACTATGTAGCGTAATAGTGTTAACTTACATAATATCACTTAGGTATTATCTAAATAAATTTATACATCCGAAATACATGCGGGGATCGAAGAACCCCGACCTCGCGATGTTAAAGCCGGGGCTCTTTAACCACAGTGCCCCACGGACTAACTGTAAAATTTAATTAATAACACTATCTGAGGTCAAAGTCCATTTCCTTTTGCTACCTAATCCATTCGCCTATGAACATTACGTTTCACGACTACTATTAAATGGAATTTTAAGACAAGCACATATTAAGTAAGATTATTATAGTATCAGTCAGATCATTCGAAGTTCGAAGCATAGTCGCGCTGACGCTCAAAGCTAACGACCGACCGACCAGTGACCACCAGCTCACATTGTAAAATTTACCTTATAAACTGAATGATTTGATTGAATAACTCACTCAGTCCTCTCCATATGAAGACGACGAGTTTAAGAAAAATAGGTTGGTAAATTTATTACTTCTATATCGGCAACTTAGACACGCATTACACCGTATTTCAATACCTTATTTAAATAGTTACATGCGCGATTTATTATACATACAGCGCCATCTATGCAATAGTTAAAAAAACTATTCGTTGCTTAGTGCTTTTTTTTTACTGCAAGCTGTTTTGTCGTATTTTATGACTCTGTAAATGTAAAAGCAACATGTAAAACAAAACCTGACTTGTTACACTGTTTGTGTGAGTGCTCTCATAGCCACAAGCAAATAAAGAGAAACCCCTGGACACAAGTCTCGGTTGTTTTGGATGTCCAACTTCGCAAACAATATAAATCAGAGAATTTGGAATTGGAGATCGGCGGCCACGGGACTGAGCTATAACAAGTTGAATGTTAAAAATATCGATTTGTGAAAGAAAAATCGCCTTTCACTCTGTTTCGATTTGTTTTAAGAAGCACACAGTTGTCATCCGGGACTTGGACGTGTTTCATTGACCTACATAACAGTCGCTAGCCAGGCGGGTCCTGCAGGGGTCCTACCAGCAGGCGGCGGCCATTTGCATTGGTCACCTTCTACGACACGCTTAGCCAGTGACCTTAGGACTATTCTAAGTCAACCCTACGCAAAAATAAATTGCATAGGTATACCTACTTAGTTGTTTTTGTTAGAGAAACTATGTTCAGCTTGATTACAGGATACCTAGGTACCCAAAGATTAATATGTATTTAAGGAAAATTTGTTCCGCTACAAAACATAGCTAAAGAATAAAAAATAAAAATGAAATGACCTTTGAATAGTTAAAGTAATGTGTATTGTGTATTATAAAATGTTGTCTTTATCAATCAATCAAAATTTCTCATAATGAGGTATCTATAATTGGTAAATAATGGACCAATTAATTTGAAATATGATAATCAACGAATGCAGAGCATTAAAAAAACCGACTTCACGTCAAAACTTTGGCTGAGATATAATGTCATCAACGTAAACATTCTCCGAAACCATAGGTACATATTTTTTTTTAAATTTGAAATTAAGCTAAGTAGGTAGGTACTCAACCGATTTCGATGAAATTTATATGGGACTAACTATAAAGCATGCTCTATCATATGAAACAATAATTTTAAAAATCGATTTCTATTTGTCCAAAATATCGTGTAACAAAGACACAAAAAAATATAAAAAATACATACAGACGAATTGAGAACCTCCACCTTTTTTGGAAGTCGGTTGAAAACCCAGGCTTCGTTCTTCAACTAACTAACCAATCTCGTGTGGGACTGTGTCAACGCCTGTATGATATCTAATCTAATAACTTATAATTTACACATGTGCCTTCTATTTATTTAACGAGGTCTAGCAAGAAAAAGCCTGCCTTGCAAGAAAAAGGAATACCTAAGGTTTGAGCTTTGGGGCTGAGTGGTGGATCACGATTACTTTGGCGCTAGTGTGCCAGCGTCACGCGGACCTAAATCAAAATACTACATTTTTAACCACCGAATACTTTTCATTGCGTTTGTTTACTTCGTGTTAATACTTGCGAACGTTGCTTTTTAGGTAAAGGTTTGGCTACCAAGTAAGAATATTTGAAGAATAAAGCGGCGGAATATAATATAAATATAACTACTGTGATCCGCAGTACCTACTGTGACAAGTCACGTACCGCGGTTGACTAAGGCGGCGGCGCCTAGGTAAAGGAAATAATGATCACTTTATTTATTTATAAGGAATTTTGGTGAAAAATTGAGGACCTACACCTACAATAAGAGGTTTTCTGACAGCTCATTAAAAAAACGAAACGGTGCAAAACGGTGCAAACGGTGCAAAAATGGTAAACAGCTTCGATAGATGACGCTTTACAAAAGGCGAAGTCTTGTCTGTCATTTTTTCCAAACTGCGTTTTTAAAAGTAAAATAAATTAATTGACGTTTGTATCAGAAATTGAACTTATAAATAACCATAGATACCACTTACCTATATTATAGTATACAGACTTAACGCCTTCGGCTTTTTAAAAGTGCCATCTATAGAGGTTTTTTGAACTAATCTTTATGAGCTGTCAGAAAACTCCTCATTATTACCAAATTATGAGCTTTCTGTGAAATTTCTCCGCCTCTGTGTAACGACGATTATAAAGTAGCAACACTCACCACATTCAAAGCACAAAAACTTGTCTGATTGATGATTTTACTGAAACTAGCAGATCAAGCGTTACATTAATTGTCAAATTTCTTTCACCAACCAACCAATTGTAACTCATTGTCGAGGGCCATTGATAGGTCAGGCATATTTATTAGATTAGGTTTTAGGAACAGGTACATACATACATACATAACGTCACGCCTGTATCCCTCATGGGGCAGGCAGAACACCAGAGGCTATAAAACCATCTGTCACGTTTGACAAATTTGGAGGAATTAAAATGATGGAGAGAGAGTCTTGCAGTGATAGGGGGTCAGCGCCAACAAAAACTTCGCTAAAACCTCCGTCCCTTAACTGACTTTTACAGTATGCCCGGGAAGAGAAGCAGCTGGCACATTCTATGTTTTTCTTTCACTCCCAGTCCAGCATGGTAGGACAGGTATTTTGGCTTTTTCGCGTTATAACATTTATCTGAGAAATTATTTCTTACTGGAGAGAAATAATAAAAGTTTAATATAATAGTTCATATATACACATATAAACTCTTGGAGCCTTAGATCCTGGAAACTTTTGGACACCTACGCATTTTGGATGATCTCTGTGTATATATAAAAAACCTTTAAGTGGACTGTAAGTGAAATAGTGCCTTTTATATAATCTTGTAACTTTTTATTTGTAAATATACTAACTTTAACTTTATTCTCTTTATTTCTTTTATCTCTTCTTTTAATGAGTAGGTTACTTAGGCTCTTACTCTAGGTAACACTACAAAATGGTGAGAATATCCAAAAATACTTAAATTATACGTGTTCATTTATTTTTTTGCTTTAGGCAATAATACAGAGTTTCAAGTCAATCAAATGCGAAAAAAAATATCTTCTTACAATTTTTTTGCGCTCATTGCATTTGCTTATGTTGCTGTGTGTTTTTTGTCACTGAACTCTTTTTTTAGTGTTTTCTGCAAAGTAAGTTGAATAGAGTATTCACTCCTTGCGTCTTTAAGATCTCGAATCGAAGATTTTACTTTTGTGAAGTGACATTTTTACATAACATACTGCCATTCTAGTGAGATAGTGAGTTAAGAAAAGGAATTGCATTGATTTTGAATGACTGGTGAAAGGAGGTGAACAATTTGTTGTGTGGCGAAAGCATTGAATTTGACGAAGACGACCCGAACCTATAATTATTATATCAAACACAAATATAAAAATAAAAAATGAATTAAGAAAAAATAAATAATTTTCTGAGATGCATATTTTTTTTATTACTCCCAATTCTCATAGCATCATGCTTTGTGCAGTTTATTTTAACTTATTAGTATTGCGCAGTTTAACTTTGTCTCAATTCAATTCAATTCATTTATTCATAATCACAGGCAATGTTATATATAGAGATGGTTTTATAATAATAAGTATAGCCATGATTCGCCTTAGTGGCGTATGAACATTTTTGTCAAATATAAAAGTACTTATGTCAAAAAAAATATTAATAAATAGTATACTATTACACAAAAAATTAAACATAAAAAAAATGAATAATAATTATACAAAGATATAGATATTTAAAAATTACATAATAAAAATATAGAAATTACAACATCATTTATTTACATTTGCAATCATTGTCGGTCAAAAAATCATTGAGTTCATAGTAAGCTTTTTCAACAAGGAAGCCATTAAGTGCAGATTTACTTATTTCTCTAATATATGCTGGTATTTTATTATATTATATTGAGGGTGCCATGCTATTTATGCTCATTCTATATAAAAGAGTTTTGCGTGTTTGTGTAACCTTTAGATTGCCCTCTCGCCGTGTTCCAAGTGGATGTGTCTCAAAGTAGTGGGGATTATTTCTTACAAAATACGAGATTTCACATATGTATAATGAGGGAACTGTAAGAAGTTTAGTCTCGTTACCTATGTAGTAAAATGCATCAAAATATAATTGCGCCATAGTAATAACTTGTACTAGGAATTTCTGAAAATTTGAAAGTGGCGCGGTACAGCCGGGCTGCATTCTAGGATTGCTTTGGTCAAAAAGGTTCCTGGAGTGGATACTGTATGGCGTTAAAATGCAAATACCGTGAGACGGTCATCTATACTTTAGTACTTATATTCATCTATGATGTAGTTTTTTGATTTAGGTCCGCGTGACGCTGGCACACTAGCGCCAAAGTTATCGTGATCCACCACTCAGCCCCAAAGCTCAAACCTTAGGTATTCCTTTTTCTTGCAAGGCAGGCTTTTTCTTGCTAGACCTCGTTAAATAAATAGAAGGCACATGTGTAAATTATAAGTTATTAGATTAGATATCATACAGGCGTTGACATAGTCCCACACGAGATTGGTTAGTTAGTTGAAGAACGAAGCGTGGGTTTTCAACCGACTTCCAAAAAAGTTGGAGGTTCTCAATTCGTCTGTATGTATTTTTTATAATTTTTTGTGTCTTTGTTACACGATATTTCGGACAAATATAAATCGATTTTTAAAATTCTTGTTTCATATGATAGAGCATACTTCATAGTTAGTCCCTTATAAATTTCATCAAAATCGTTAGAGTACCTACTTAGCCAAAAATTTCAAATTTTTGAAAAAATATGTATGGTTTCGGAGAATGTTTACGTTGACGACATTATAACTCAGCCAAAGTTTTGACGGGAAGTCGGTTTTCTTAATGCTCTGAATTCGTTGATTATCATATTACAAATTAATTGGTCAATTATATAGCTATACCACATTATAATAAATTTGGATTGATTGATAAAGACAACATTTTATAATACACATTACTTTAACTATTCAAAGGTCATTTCATTTTTATTTTTTATTCTTTAGCTATGTTTTGTAGCGGAACAAATTTTCCTTAAATACATATTAATCTTTGGGTACCTAGGTATCCTGCAATCAAGATGAACATAGTTTTTCTCACAAAAACAACTAAGTAGGTATACCTATGCAATTTATTTTTCGCGTAGGGTTGACTTAGAATTAGTCCTAAGGTCACTGGCTAAGCGTGTCGTAGAAGGTGACCAATGCAAATGGCCGCCGCCTGCTGGTAGGACCCCTGCAGGACCCGCCTGGCTAGCGACTGCTATGTAGGTCAATGAAACACGTCCAAGTCTCGAATGACAACTGTGTGCTTCTTAAATCAAATCGAAACTGAGTAAAAGGTGTTTTTTCTTTCACAAATCGATATTTTTAACATTCAACTTGTTACAGATACTAGATAACTGATAAATAGACTTCAGAAGTAATATACAACGTGTAACATGATATGGCTCAGTCCCGTGGCCGCCGATCTCCAATTCCAAATTCTCTGATTTATATTGTCTGTGAAGTTCGACATCCAAAACAACCGTGACATGTGTCCAGGGGTTTCTCTTTATTTGCTTGTGGCTATGAGAGCACTCACACAAACAGTGTAACAAGTCATGTTTTGTTTTACATGTTACTTTTACATTTACAGAGTCATAAAATACGACAAAACAGCTTGCAGTAAAAAATAAGCATCAAGCAACGAATAGTTTTCTAACTATTGCATAGATGGCGCTGTATGTATAATAAATCGCGCACGTAACTATTTAAATAAGGTATTGAAATACGGTGTGATGCCTGTCTAAGTTGAGTTCTACTCAACAAACAAGTCTTCTTATAAATTTTTGTAACCCGTCGTCTTCATATGAAGAGGACGGAAAATTCTATCAAAAAATGTATGGTCCAGCGACGCGTGACTGCAAGTGATCATGCATGTCAGTCAGTCGAATAAACTATTAAAACTAACTTGAATATTCGACTTGAAGAATAGTAATGTACATAACTAACGTACATCCGTCCGTGGCATCGAACAAAGCGTCGGTCATTAACCTACGACATACGGATTTGTGCGCCATATGATCGGTTATTTGGCAGCTCACCGCAACGTCTGAGTGGTCCGGCGGTAATTGGTTCGATGTTGAAATCTGACATCGTAGGATTAAACCCTGAACAGAATACAATTTCTCTTTTTTTGTTTTTTTTTTTAAACATTAATAAACGAAAAATGAGATCAAAAACATGTTCTGGCTGTTTAAATGTAATTGAAGACAAACTATTTCTCTTCTGCAAAATATGTAGAAAAACCTATGATCTGGTTTGCGCAAACGTGCCGGAAAAACGTTTTTTTAATACTATGACAAAGATTCATAAGGAAAGTTGGAAATGTATCATGTGTATTAGCAAACTACCGAAAAGGATAACACCAACACTCCGGTACGCTCCGAAGAAGTTCATAGGATTTCACGACGACGGGGAGCCGCCGTGGATAGTCCACCAGAAACCCACCTGCTTGACTCTCAAGTGCTCCTTTCAGAATCAGATAGAAAATCCACAAAAGAGGGTAATACAGTAGAGCTTTCTGAGGCGAATACAATAATGATTGAAATGCGTCTTTTTGCTGATGAAATGAGGGTAACTCGACATGAAATGAAACTCCTAAATGAAACTTTAATTAAAATCACGAACCGGCTGGATGTTTGCGAATCCCGCCTGGACACCTTTGAGGAGCGGTTAACTCGCATAGAATCTGTGGTCAGCAGCACTAAACAACTAACGCAAGTGGATGAGTTACAGGCATCAATATCACAACTGAAGGCAGACCTTAATGACCGTGATCAAGACTTATTATTGAACGACGTCGAGATATCGTGCATACAAGAGCTGCAAGGAGAAGGACTACCACACATTGCCATGACTCTTGCTAGCAAACTGGGAGTACAGCTCTCTGAGCAGGACATAGTAAGCTGTGTGCGTGCCGGGCTGCACTGGCTGGCGGAGGCGGCAGTGCGCCGCGCCCGCGAGTCATCGTGGTGCGCCTGGCGCGCCGTGCTCTACGGGACCAGCTTCTGCGCGCGGCGCGCGTCCGCCGCGGTGCCACTACGGAAGACACCGGGCTGCCCCTACGTCCAAGAAGGTTTTATATCAACGAGAGACTAACTGGGACAAACAGATCTTTGTTCTGGCAGGCGAGCGACATCGCGGGCCGTCTTCACTGGCGGTACGTATGGACGAGAGATGGGAGAGTCTACGTCCGTCGAGAGCATGGCCCGGGCTATCCGCGCCACCGCATCCGTTGTTTTGCCGACTTGGGTAGGGTTTTTGGGACAAACACAGTTAGCTCGGAAATTATTAGTGCTAATGCTAAAGAAAGTTCTGCTTAAGCTAGCTTATCGAACAATTTCATTTTCTGGTTCGAATGTCTACTTGATTTTATGTTTTTTGGCTTTTTGTAAGTTCAATATAATTTACGTTATAATATTTTTATGGAATTTTTATTATTATTTATGGTTTGTAGTATTAATTTGTTCTCATAGTATAATTTTTAATGATGTTACAAAAGAGATTCGAACATTTATTATAAATCTGACAAACGTCGAAGTCAAAAATGTTCAAAGAATTTCAGAATGTTCGAGTTCTCATGTGTAACATGATATGGCTCAGTCCCGTGGCCGCCGATCTTCAATTCCAAATTCTCTGATTTATATTGTTTGCGAAGTTCGACATCCAAAACAACCGAGACATGTGTCCAGGGGTTACTCTTTATTTGCTTTCGGCTATGACAGCACACACACAAACAGTGTAACAAGTCATGTTTTGTTTTACATGTTGCTTTTACATTTACAGAGTCATAAAATACGACAAAACAGCTTGCAATAAAAAATAAGCATCAAGCAACGAATAGTTTTCTAACTATTGCATAGATGGCGCTGTATGTATAATAAATCGCGCATGTAACTATTTAAATAAGGTATTGAAATACGGTGTGATGCCTATATAAGTTAGAAAAAAAAATCAGTCTCAAGGAGGATTGGCCGCGACCGCCGTACGAAAGAAGAGTACCTGCTCGGACCTCTCGCTCACTAGTGTTCCCTGCGCAGACTTCATCGTGAAGTCTGCGCGCCCGTTATTGTAACGGAGTGACTGCCAACCAACGCTAGTCGTCCTGGTTGGGTCCGTCCCTCGGTACCTGCCCGGTCTGCCACCAGCGGCAAGCCCCGGGTAAGGGCCCTGGAAAGACGGCGCAACCCGACTAAGGGTCGCAGGGACGCAGTCGCTCCCCGCGAGTTCTCGCGCTCCGGCATACCGGTATGCCGAGCCACCCGCCGCCGCGGAAGTCCACCGCTCCTGCGCCGATTCCTACCATGCGCCGCCAATCGGCGGCTGCGCGGGAGGGCAGGCCGCAGTCGAGCAGAAGACCCGCCGCCGAGCCCACCGCTTCAAGCAAGCCCGCTCCGCCACCGGCCGTCAAGCCGGCCCGCAAGCCGGGAAAGCCGCTGTCGCTGTCCGCGCCGGAGGTTACGCCGGCTGCTGCAAACGTCGCTGATGCTATGGGCGAAGCCGTTTAGGACCGACAAGGACGCCGGCGGTTTCCCCGCATCGGACCGGCTCTCCGGCCGCTGGCGAGAGCGAGATAGTCGCTCACCGCACTCCCCCCTCACCCGAGTGGGGGATCCTAATCCAACAACTGGAGCAGCTGACCCCGGAGGAAGCGCAGCAGATAATGGCCGAGGTGTACGCGTACCACGGCCTATCTACTCCACCTCCGGTCTACCGAATCCAGGCCGCGCACACGGAAGCGAGTTTGTCGCCCTCCACACCAGGAGCCGGCGACGAATTCTTCCCTGCGCCGCCACCGACGCCAGCTACCCTGCCGAAGCCACCCAGAGCGCGCCCGCAACCCGCGGGCACTCCGCCGGGACAGGTCTTAGCGGGTACGCCGGACCAGCCTCCCCGCCTAGACAAGCGCCCCCGCGAGCCACGGCGGCGAAAAGTGCCCCCCGAGGCAACCCCCGCCGCGCCCCGCGCCTCCACAGCCGCGCTCCCGACCACGGGGCGCCCCACACCGATTGGGAAAAAGCCGCCGTCGAGCATGCCGGCCTTGTTCACCTCACCGGACAAGGACGGCGCTCCGGCGCCCACAGGACGAGACTTCGCCACGGTGGCGGCCTCACCGCCGACACCGTCGCCGCCCGCAAAGCGGCCCGCGACCGCGCAGCCTCAGAGCGCGACGCCGGTGATGCGGCCTGCTGCTCGAGCACCGGCTAACGAGCCGGCCGCCCGCGCCGCCGCCGCCGCGCCGATGCCGCCCACGTAGCTGAAACTGCGGTACCCGCCGCTCATCGTCGAGCACCTCCCCAACTGGCAGGTCCATTTCCGCCGGTTGATGGACGAGCTCGGCAGACCAGCGAACGCGAGACCGCACGGAAAGGGCCTGCGTTTCGTGCCGGCTGACGACGCGGAGTTCCGCGTCGTGCAGCGATATCTCGCCCGGCTGGAGAAGGATGAGGGAATCTCTTGGTTCTCCTATTCTCTTCCAGCCGAGCGACATGTCAAGGTCGCGATACGCGGCCTCCCCGCTGACACACCACCGGACGACATAAAAGAAGACCTCCAACGCCGCGGTTTCGAGGCGGAGTACGTGCGGCCCATACGCGCCCGCCATGGGCGCCCGGGCTGCATTTACTACGCCCAAATCGCCCGGACCACAGACTTCCACAAGATATACAGTGTGTCGGAGCTCCTCTGCATGCCGGGCGTCATAATTGAGGCCTGGCGGGGCAGGAGGAGCCCGGTGCAATGTCACCGATGCCAGAAGTTCCGGCATTCCTCCCACCACTGCCACAGGCCTTTGGCTTGTGTGCGGTGTGGGGAGGGTCACCACGCCGGGGCCTGTCCGCGACCGCGCGAAGAACCCGCCACGTGCGCTAACTGCGGGGAGTCACACTCCGCAAATAGCGCAGCCTGTCGGGTCTTCCAGTGCGAGATGCGCAATCGGAAGGCCGGCACAGTTGCCCAGACCCGACATGTCCCCGCCGCCCTGGGGCAGGCTAGCCTCATGGCTTCCGCCAACCCAACGGCGGCGGCCCCACCGAAGAAGACCAGAAGGAGACGGCGCCGCAAACCAAACTCCGCCCCGTGCGTCGAGTTGGTTACGGCCCCCGCCGGACAAGACAGCCCAGCCGGCGCCGCCATCAAGGCCGCGCTGGCCATACTCAGGACAGCCCTCAACGCGCTGAGCGTGTCCAAGGACCCGGCGCCCGCCCTAGCTCTGGGCATTTCCCAGCTGGAGGCAGTAGCTGGCCAGCTGATCCCCTAGCTCCCTACGCTAATCGCCCGACGGCCGTCTGTCTTGCGATAGACCGCTGACGGGCTTGATTGCGAGGGGAGCTAGGCCACCAACGATGCCGCGCCTACGGCACCCCAAAGACCGGCCCAACTCTTTGGGCTGCGCTGCTGCCTCCCGAAAGGGGCCATAGCCCCGAGCGGATTTCCCCGTTCCCCCCTCGGACAGCGAGCGAAGACAGACGACAGTCTCAAGGAGTTCGCTATTATCGTTCGCGCGCAGTGATCGTGTTTATCGTGCTTTCAGTGCTCCCCGTCTCTATCGATAAGGGACTTGTCGACTCGGCAGGACCCTTATCGTTATCGTTCCGTTTTACCGCTTATCGACTCCGAGGCTCTCCGATCGGTATTGCCGCGTATTAGTGCCGTTTTGCGACAGTGGCGCCACTTGCGTGCTAACGACGCATTCGCGAACTTCGCTATCTTACTACTTGGAAGTTTGAGTGATTTTCGTGCTGAAAAGGACGAACTTTAAACAAACTTCCAAGTTCCGCGTTTGAACGAGTTGATACCTTACGGTGACAACGAAGCTCGTTAGCGTGGCCCCGGAACGCTATTAGCTCTCCAGGGCTAACAAATCCGGCAGACCCGAACCCATTGCACTGGGCCTTTCCCAGGGGGACGGTTAGGTGCCTGCTCGAATTAGGAGCACGCACCCCCTCTTTTCAGCTTCCGCCGCCGTTCACCGGCATCGGTTTTCGTCAGGTTAGGTTCGTTCGCCGTTCATCGGCACGGCCAACCTTTCAAAGGGTACTCCATCATGGAGCCCTATCCAGGCTTCATGCCTATTCCACCACTCGTGATGCCGAATATTCCGGAACTCGGACGTCAGCTCGATGCAGTTTTTGATGAGCGCGTGGCCGCTCGTGTTGAGTCGGTCACGGCCGCTCTCACTGCCCAATTCCACGTGCAAGAAGCACAAGCCACAATTCAGCAGCTTCAGAGCTCACTGGTGGCTGCCCAGGCCCAAGTCGCTCAGGCCCAGGCCGCTCAGACCCTTCAGGTCCCCCCGGGTTTCGATGCCCAGTCCCAACGCTCTACGGTGTCTCCTGGCCCCTCAGAGTACATGGACGGCATCTCCGAATCTTCCGAATCCGAGTCTGCCGAGTCCTCCACCAAATCCGCTGCGTCTAAACGCAAGGTTTCGCCCGTCAGTGCGTCCCACTCGGATGACACTGTTACGGATGATACTCCATTACTCCATTCACCCCAGTCCGAGGTAAAAAGTCCTCTAATAGGAAAAAGAAGAATACCGCTTCTACCGCTCCTCCCACGCCCTCTCCAGCGGCGGCTCCCGAGGCGGTAGCGGCCTCTAAGGCGGCTGAAGCCCCTAAGGCGGCTGTAGCCCCTAAGGCGGCAGAAGCCCCTAAGGCGGCAATGCGCCCCAAGGTTGCCCCGCGTTCCAAGCCCGAGGGTCCTCCCCCGAGCTCTAAGCCCCCTCCCCCTGTCTTCCTTCGGGATAAACATCTTCGGGGACAGGTCTCGACCCTCTGTTCGGGGGGTCTGACTGCCCCCAAGATCCATTACAAGAAGGCAACCAACACCGGTGCCTTCATTAAGATCGAGCCATGTACTCTGATCGACTTCAGGAACCTGACTTCCCTGCTAACTCAAAGGCAATTCGCCTATCATACTTACGCTCTCCCGGAAGAGCGTAAAGCCCGCGTTATCCTTAGGGGCGTGCCGTTCGAGCTATCGAACGATCTTATCGCCGAGGATCTTAAATCTCAAGGCTTCCCCGTTGAGTCCGTGCACAAGTTGCACAGCAAACGGGGCAAACAGTTTCCCCTTGCGCTTGTTATTCTCACGAATAACACAGCTGGGAACTCCCTAATTCGCAATGGGGCCCGCACTGTATGCGGCCTCTCGCATATTCGTGTTGAAAAACCTCACAACAGAGGTCACCCCGGTCAATGTCACCGCTGCCAACTCTATGGTCATGCGGCACATAACTGCTTCGCCAAACCTAGGGGCGTTAAGTGCCTAGAGGATCATTCCACCAAGGAGTGCTCCCGCACCCTTGAGTCCCCGACAGATCCGTCTTGCGTCCTGTGCGGCCAGTCCGGCCACTCGGCGAACTATCGCGGGTGCCCTAAGGCGCCGCGCTCGGTCCGTTCCAAAGCGGCGGCCGATCCCCTTAATTGGTGACACCGCCCCCAGCCCCCTAAGGGCTCCCCTCAAGCTAAGGCCCCTCAGGCCGTGGAATGCGCATCGAAACCCGTTTGGCAGCCCGCGGATTACTCGCTCTCAGAGGGTAGACTTAGGTCCCGTTAACCTGAGAGCTCTTTCCGAAACTGAAACATACCGATATCTGGGTATGTCACAGAACATCGGTGTCGAGGAAGCGAAAAAAAACACACGTACACGTAACACGTAAAACATTCTGTACGCGAAGTCTTTTTTGAGCGCCTGACAAAGGTACTAACTAGTTCTTTGTCGGGTCTCAACAAAGTCCGAGCGCTTAACGGATGGGTTATGCCCGTTCTTTCGTACACCTTTGGCGTACTCAGATGGACTCAGACCGAACTAGACGTCCTGGATCGGAAGGTCCGCACTACTATGACCCTCCATAGAATGCATCACCCTCGGTCGTCAATAATGAGGCTGTATATCTCCCGGAAGTGTGGAGGAAGAGGCCTACTTAGCGCCAAAACCTTGCACAACCGGGAGATATATAGCCTCCGAGCCTATTTTATGGCGAAGGCGGACGTGGGTATGCATAGAGAGGTTGTAGCATGTGACAAAGGACTTACCCCTCTCAATCTGGGCCTCGAGACATGGCAGACACCAGCGTTACTAAGCATTTCTGATCGTGAGACCGTATGGAAAGAGAAAGAGCTGCACGGAAGGTTTTACAAGGCTCTGCACGAGCCACACGTGGACCGTAAAGCCTCCGTGCATTGGCTGCGCTTCGCGAACCTCTTTGGGGAAACCGAAGGGTTTGTCTTTGCGATACAGGATCAGGTTATCAAGACGAACAACTACCGGAAGTATTTTATGAGGGACGGCACAGTGGACGTTTGTCGGGCGTGCCGCCAACCTGGCGAGTCCCTCAGACATGTAGTTTCGGGTTGTTCGGTTCTTGCTTACACTGAGTATCTGCATAGACACAACCAAGCAGCCAAGATTCTCCACCAAGAGCTCGCTCTGAAATATGGTCTCATCAGTCAGAAACTGCCTTATTACCAGTACACGCCGGAGCCAGTTCTCGAAAACGGCAGCGCCAAGCTCTACTGGGATCGGCCCATTATCACGGACAGGACTATTCTAGCGAATAAACCTGATATCGTGTTAATGGACCGATTGTCGTCCAAGGTGTTTTTGGTGGACATAACTATACCACATGACGACAACCTCGTGAAGGCCGAGACCGAAAAGCAACGCAAGTACTTGGACCTTGCACATGAGGTGACCGAAATGTGGGAAGTTATGTCCACCGAAATCATCCCGGTTGTAATATCCGCAAACGGTTTGACCCCAGCCACTTTGGTCAGAAACCTTGAAAGGCTGGGATTCGGCGGCGGTTCGCTTCCAGCACGCATGCAGAAAGCGGTGCTGCTCGAGACTGCCCGAATCGTTCGCCGGTTTCTGTCTCTCTTGCCCTGATCCCCGACCGACTGGTCCGATTGTCGGGTCTTTCCCGCCGAAAGGCGTGTAGCTGTAAGAATACGAAATAATAATGCTCATTAATAGAATAGTCAACACCGACTTTAAACCTCAACTTATGGGAAGGTACTGAAACGCATGGGATCTTTTAATATCTTTTATTTATATTATAAGAGAGCACTTTTACAACAATACACTTTTATTACATATACATGGGGCAAAACACTATTAACTATAAGTACTGTATGGGAGGCTGGTACGTTTTGCGTTATATAAAATTGAAGATCATTAATTTAAGACAGTCGCACCTGAAACTCTAGCAGTAGGGGGCTCATGTATGAGTACTCCCGTACAAAGTCCTTGGTTGTAAATTGTTTTTCAAATATTCTCAATCTCCTACTCCATCTCCAACACCATCTCCATATCCTTCTCATCCAACGCCATCTCCATCTCCTTCTTATCCATACAACAGCAAGAACGTCATGCTCCCTCAGGCGGCATGGCTAGCGGTAGCGTCGGGTGTCGGGTCACCCTCTTCCCTAAAATATGGTTGAGGAGAGTGATGGCTGGTGCTTGCGTTATACTCGTGAACGGGTGCTGCTAGCGGTGCCAGGTCGTTTTGCTGAAGACTTTATGACTTGTTACTTTTTTGAATTTGACTCTGACTTCCCCATCTCCATCCCACTCCCCCATGTTCACGTCCGTGTTAGTGTCCAGTCTCTGTCCACGACTATCCTCATCTCCATCCACATTATCTGTAATATCTCTCACCTCTATCGCTACATCTATCTACTTCTATCTTTACCTCTATATCTATGTCTACGTTTCTGTCTAGTACTTGATTGCCTAATGTATAAATATAATAGTAGACTCCAGAAGATCACCAACTCGTTCATGGGTCAATGTGTACGCTTTTATAATAAAACTCCAAAATATTTAAGATTAACCCTTCGATAGATTTAAGGATAAGCATAAAGTTTTATTATAAGATATCCGGATGACAGAAGATTGTAAATTGTTGTTGTTGTTATTGTTATTGTGTATTTTTAAAAGATGATTGCTGTTGAGTTTCTTGCCACTTCTTCTCAACAGATCGACTTTCCGAAGTGGTGGTAGATTCAGTTCAATTTGTAAATTGTGACTTATTTCAAATGTATTTAAATACTTACGAAATAAAGATTCTTTTGACTTTGACTTTGACTTTTGACTTACAATCTGTATATTCCCAGAATAGGTAAATTCAAACCGTAGGATTAAGGTGACTATGTAATTGATTAAAATTTATTTAACTGACTTCATCGGATTAAATAAATTTAAACGTGAGGGGCGGTCCTAACATACTGCTTGAGCGCGCCTTATATTGATAAATAAAGTAGGCTATGGCGCGAACAAACAGTATGTCATTGTTTTATTTGAAATTTAAATATTATCTTTCTGACAAAGATGCTTTTATTTTGTTAGAACATTCTTGTCCCTTCCTTCAGAAAGGGAAGTACATTGTTTCGTTCGAAGAAAATAATCTTCGATTTTATATAACGCGAAACGTATCAGCCTCCCATGCTTATTTAATAGTGTTTTGCCCCAAGTGTATTAATTTGTAAAAGTGCTCTCTTATAATCTACAAATAAAATATATTACTAACGATCCCATGCGTTTCAGTACACCTGACTACTCTCTCAGCAGGGTAGGTTTTCGCTTATCTCGTGTGTGCCCGTTCGAATTAACATAGTTTGTGTTATGCGCTTCCCCGACCGTAGTGACGCCGCCGCCGCCGTCTTCTCGCGCCCCGGCGTCATTGCGGCAGTACTTCCACAGTTGGTTATAAAAAAGCTCTTGAAACTAACTTAAAAAAAAAACAAACAAAAATTAATCTTCTTCTCCACCTTGATTTTCAACCGACTTCCAGAAGGAGGAGGTTCTCAATTCTTGAGTATGTTCTTTTTGAGTGTATTTTTAACACGATTTTTTGGACAATTATGAATCGATTTTAAATATTCTTCAGCGGGGCTAGCATGCTCCCGTCGACAACGATAAATCGGGCCTTTTATCGATATTTTCTTAGAATATGGTTTTAGTGTATGTAATTTATTAAGATTATGACATATTTGGTTCTGTGGTCTTAATCATGGTATCAAATCAAGTAATTCTATCTATTATGGTGCGCATATTAGCTTACATAATAGGATAAAATAACAAAATAATATTTATCTTGACGTTTCGACTACTTATCGATGGTTGCATGCTAGACCTGCAGAGGTGGCCCTATGTAAATTTAATCAAAGTTGGTTGAGTAGGTAGTTCATGAAAATTTTTTAATATTTGATATGTATGAGTAGGTGCGGAGAATATTCACATTGACGACCTTCAGCCACAGTTTCGGAGGTGAAGTCGGTTTTTTGTGTTCTGCATTCGTTGATTATAGAAAAATAATGTAGTCTAAGTCCAATTTCAAGACCTCCATTACCCAATCCACAATCATAAGAATCGAACCATTGGTTAAAGCGTGACGATGTATTTGGATTTTTCTTGGAAAATATAAATTGTAATATACTGTTTACTTACTGTTTTATATTCCATTATGTTTGTTAATATTTTCCTTACACGTTAAGTCACGTTGCATGTTTTTGGTAATTTTAGCTCATTTTTAGCTCTTATATTGTTTTAAGTATTATTTGGTTTATTGTTTGGTTTCTTTATATTTCTTTATATTTTTGTATCTGAAAATGTTATTAAAACCAAACGTTGTTAGTTTACCTGTCAACTCTAAAATTTGTCATGTTGCTTATACGTCGCTTTTCAGTACAGATAATTAATAAACTGTTGTTAGGTTTCATATTCATTTCTACATACATACATACCACGGATACATACATAACCTCACGCCTGTCTCCCTTCTTTCCTACTTTTATATTTTCTTCTCTAATTTCTCTTTCAATTATTTTTAATATTATTACTATAATAGATATGATTCTGAGACTTGCACATTTAGAAGCAAGAGAAGTATCAGCTCCACTTTTACAATACCACAACCGCTGCTCCAGAGACTAAAACCTCCTTAATACGAGAAGTGACAGACGCTGGCCGACGATAGAAAGGACGGCTCTCGAACATGAAAATTTACGTCTGTCGAACGAATTTGGTGATCTAAAAGGAGTGGTAATCTGCTCTCATGGCTTTTTCGCGTTATAACATTTATCTGAGAAAGAAGGAGAACTTACTGGAGAGAAATAATAAAAGTTTAATATAATAGTTCACATATACACATATAAACTCTTGGAGCCTTAGATCCTGGAAACTTTTGGATACCTACGCATTTTGGACGATCTCTGTGTATATATAAAAAATCTTTTAGTGGACTGTAAGTGAAATAGTGCCTTTTTATATAATCTTGTAACTTTTTATTTGTAAATATACTAACTTTAACTTTATTCTCTTTATTTATTTTATCTCTTCTTTTAATTAGTAGGTTACTTAGGCTCTTACTCTAGGTAACACTACAAAATGGTGTGAATATCCAAAAATACTTAAATCATACGTGTTCATTTATTTTTTTGCTTTAGGCAATAATACAGAGTTTCAAGTCAATCAAATGCGAAAAAAAATATCTTCTTACAATTTTTTTGCGCTCATTGCATTTGCTTATATTGCTGTGTGTTTTTTGTCACTGAACTCTTTTTTTAGTGTTTTCTGCAAAGTAAGTTGAATAGAGTATTCACTCATTGCGTCTTTACGATCTCGAATCGAAGATTTTACTTTTGTGAAGTGATATTTTTACATAACATACTGCCATTCTAGTGAGATAGTGAGCTAAGAAAAGGAATTTCAAAAGAAAAATCAATGATTTTGAATGACTGGTGCAAGGAGGTAAACAATTTGTTCTGTGGCCAAAGCATTGAGTTTAGCGAAGACGACCCGAACCTATAATTATTATATCAAACACAAATATAAAAATAAAAAATGAATTAAGAAAAAATAAATAATTTTCTGAGATGCACATTTTTTTTATTACTCCCAACCCTCATAGCATCATGCTTTGGGCAGTTTATTTTAACTTATTAGTATTGCGCAGTTTAACTTTGTCTCAATTCAATTCAATTCATTTATTCATAATCACAGGCAATGTTATATATAGAGATGGTTTTATAATAATAAGTATAGCCATGATTCGCCTTAGTGGCGTATGAACATTTTTGTCAAATATAAAAGTACTTATGTCAAAAAAAAATATTAATAAATAGTATACTATTACACAAAAAATTAAACATAAAAAAAATGAATAATAATTATACAAAGATATAGATATTTAAAAATTACATAATAAAAATATAGAAATTACAACATCATTTATTTACATTTACAATCATTGTCGGTCAAAAAATCATTGAGTTCATAGTAAGCTTTTTCAACAAGGAAGCCATTAAGTGCAGATTTACTTATTTCTCTAATATATGCTGGTATTTTATTATATATTGAGGGTTTCATGCTATTTATGCTCATTCTACAACGTGTAACAAAATGGAGAGATAAAACTTTAGGGTTAGCTTCTATACCATACGTAGAATGTACAGTAAAAGAATTAGCATGATCAGTGCTGGTATAGACTTTCATACAAATTTTTTAAATTATTTTACAATGAAATATTTTGACAACCCTAGTCAATGTAACAAGCTAAAAATAGACTTGCGCCGCAATCAGTGACCTTATGACCTTTCCCGCACCGGCTGAATGGCGAGCGATACGCCGCCGCGCCGCCGCGGCCGCCCACTGCGAGTAGCGCGGATATCAGCGCAGCTGATTGTTACTTACCTATCGTTTGGCACATTGAATGACACAATTTTTATCACACTATCTAGCTAATGATAACAAATAAAACAACATTTTAGTAAAAATTTCAAGTTTCTATTTATTAATAATAAACGGGTTGCCCGGAAGAAATCGGGTTGCCTGAAAGAAATCGCTTAAAGCTTTTTAAATCGCTTAAATATTGTGTACATAATTATTTCTACGTTTAATGACAATAAAGAGTGTTTGTTATAATTATTACAACTTAAATTTGTAATATCTGACAAAATCTTATGGCAAGTATCGCACTTATTTCAATCGACATTCAGTTCACTTTGCGTAAAAACACTCACAACTGTATCTAGGGTTTCCCTTACACTTGGCCAGAATTACAAAAACGGCTCACAATTTTTGCCTTTTTTTTCAATACACACACATCCACATGACGTTTGTGCCACCGACAAAAGCCTAACCGAGGAGGTCACAAATCCGCTGCTATCAGCTCTTGCGTCCATCGGGAATGATAAGGATGTTGGCCATCATCACTAAGCCATGTGATTGACATCCAAAAGAGCGACGACTCGCCGAGTGCTGCTCCTCGGATCCTCCTCGAAATGATCCAAGACTTGCTCTTCTAAGTTCTCGGAACGCGAAGGTGGCCGCGCTGGGTTTCGCGTGAAAAGAACCGGCGCGCTGAGCCGCAGACTCATGCTTCCAAACACGCCATAGCCGGGTAAGTGGCGCTGTTCAGCTGCCGGCCTGCACTCCACAAACCGCTGCCTGTAAAGCCTTCGAGCTTCGTTGATGCTGTGGTTACTAGCGGCTCCAACATACAAAATCATATCGTAACATTTGTTGTTTGAATACACATGTCGTCGTGCATTACCTCCAATACTTTCAAGTCGAGACATTTTAAGAAAACTTCAAAAAAAATTGCGATAACAACTGACGTGTACACTTGAAAACGGACACGAAAGCACTGAAATAAATTTAAACAAATACATAAACCGAACCAAAGCAGTTCTAGTACCTACCTAAAAATTTTTAGGGTTCTTCCGTATAGCGATACGATAAACAAAATCTTAGAACCCAATTTATTTCATAATACAGTGAAATGACTTCATTATATTATGTTTTTGTATTGTTAAGTTATTCTGTTACAAATAAATAGTTTTCAATCGTGAAATCACTTAAATAGTTTTTAAGTTGTTTGTTCAATATCAAAATATTAAAAACTGTTATTTGTTAATTTACGTAACTTATTTTTACGCTTCACACATTTAAAATAAAGAAATCAATCCATTTTGTTTCTCAAGAAAGAGAATAATAATAAAAGATAAAGATTCCTCATAAAAAAATAAAGTTTCAGGACAGGTATACTTAGGATATTTTTCCCTATAGCGTTTGAAAATAATTTCAGCTGCCTGAAACAACTGCAACTAAAAACAATAATTAGTTAGTCATCAGTAATTTAACTTTTTTAAATAAAAAATTTAGTTGAGTTGAGAATTTGTTCATAATAAATATTGAACGGAACAACCTTTAGTTTGGCTTGGAAGCGACGACGCGGCGGCGGTAAATCTCAAAGGGTACAATTCCGAAAGGCGCAAGTTCGCGACGAGACGCCGAAAGAAGTCCCGCGATTTGAGCGATAATACACCTTGTGTGTTTGTTATAAGAGCTATTATCTTTTTTCACGGGTTATCTTTTATGAAAACGACTTTACTTAGTTGCTAATTTTATTAATTTAAAGCTTTGTTGTCGTATGTATTGATAGTTATAAGTATGGGAGAATACAAGAAGTACAAGAAGCTGTAAGTATTGTATCATAGTTTGAGGTTTACAAAATCATAGGTATTTACCGAATATGTTTCCTATTATAATTCTTAGAAAGTTTGAATGTAAGAGAGAGAGGATATTTCTTCGTTTTTTATTAGAATTATGGGTAAGTTTGATTGTCTATTTGAGTCTCTCTTCATTAGGTATAAGTTGCGATTTGACGCCGTGCGAAAAAATTTCCACGTAATACCTACCGATAGATTTGTAATAATTTCATATTAGTTTCTTGCAATAGCGTATTTCTAAAGAAATGTGATAGTTTTTTGTATGACAAGTTTGATATCATAGTTTATTGAGAGTACCTAAATTAATGTTTTGTTTTACGTTTCTCTTAAATTAATTTGCTTAATGCTTAATTTGATAACATTTTTGATTTTAGTCGTAAATGTATTTCGATCATGTATGTTGTTAAGTATTAGAAATAGAAGGCTACCGAGCCTCAGCATCCGTTCATAACCACAAACAGTGCGTCTAAGAATAAGTATTAAACGTTTTTTAAATACGTAACACTTAAACGTGAGAGCCCAGGAGTAGCGAGCGAGCGATCCGCGGCAGACAAAGGGCATCGAACTTGCTATTTCATAGACTATAAAAATTATGCAGAATGCTGGATTACTTAAAATTTATTTCAAGTTTTATTGTATGGTGGTGATGATAGTTGTAAGTGTGTGAGAATAAACAAGAAGTTAATTATTCTTGTCAGTGATGCATCATAGTTTAAGGTTAAGAAAATATATTCTCACGGATAGTTAAAATTAACGTGTTGTCGGTTCGAACGTGCAAATCTATTATTTCAGTAGAGTTTTAAATTGGTAAACCGCGTGATAAACGCACATATTGGTGAAAAGGTAGTTTTAAAAACATTCTGCACATAGATACTACCGAAAAAAACATTCCCGAGACGTTGTTGTCGTCTAATTTAGTAGGCACAAAATTACACTTTGTAGTATCTCTCTTGGTTACTTATCGCTTTATTTTAACGCCATCTGTTATCGAATAGATTCTATCAAAAGGTAACAGCTGTTTTTAGGGTTGACACTTCGATATTTTGATCTAAACTTTGAACTTGTTTTCCGAACCAACCGTAAGGATTACAAGTTTTTGTTACTGTTACTTATAAACTACACCACCAAACATACAATCCCCTTAAGTATTATCTCTTCATTATGTTACACGTTGTATATAAAAGTGTTTTGCGTGTTTGTGTAACCTTTAGATTGCCCTCTCGCCGTGTTCCAAGTGGATGTGTCTCAAAGTAGTGGGGATTATTTCTTACAAAATACGAGATTTCACATATGTATAATGAGGGAACTGTAAGAAGTTTAGTCTCGTTACCTATGTAGTAAAATGCATCAAAATATAATTGCGCCATAGTAATAACTTGTACTAGGAATTTCTGAAAATTTGAAAGTGGCGCGGTCCAGTCGGGCTGCATTCTAGGGTTGCTTTGGTCAAAAAGGTTCCTGGAGTGGATACTGTATGGCGTTAAAATGCAAATACCGTGAGACAGTCATCTATACTTTAGTACTTATATTCATCTATGATGTAGTTTTTTGATTTAGGTCCACGTGACGCTGGCACACTAGCGCCAAAGTTATCGTGATCCACCACTCAGCCCCAAAGCTCAAACCTTAGGTATTCCTTTTTCTTGCAAGGCAGCGCTAGACCTCGTTAAATAAATAGTAGGTAGGTACATGTGTAAATTATAAGTTATTAGATTAGATATCATACAGGCGTTGACATAGTCCCACACGAGATTGGTTAGTTAGTTGAAGAACGAAGCCTGGGTTTTCAACCGACTTCCAAAAAAGTTGGAGGTTCTCAATTCGTCTGTATGTATTTTTTATATTTTTTTTGTGTCTTTGTTACACGATATTTCTGACAAATATAAATTGATTTTTAAAATTCTTGTTTCATATGATAGAGCATACTTAAGTAAGTAGTCCCTTATAAATTTCATCGAAATCGGTTGAGTACCTACTTCGCCAAAAATTTCAAATTTTTGAAATAATATGTATGGTTTCGGAGAATGTTTACGTTGATGACATTATAACTCAGCCAAAGTTTTGACGTGAAGTCGGTTTTTTAATGCTCTGCATTCGTTGATTATCATATTTCAAACTAATTGGTCCATTATAGATACCTCATTATGAGAAATTTTGATTGATTGATAAAGACAACATTTTATAATACACAATACACATTACTTTAACTATTCAAAGTTCATTTCATTTTTATTTTTTATTCTTTAGCTATGTTTTGTAGCGGAAAATATTTTCCTTAAATACATATTAATCTTTGGGTACCTAGGTATCCTGTAATCAAGATGAACATAAATTTTCTCACAAAAACAACTAAGTAGGTATACCTATGCAATTTATTTTTCGCGTAGGGTTGACTTAGAATTAGTCCTAAGGTCACTGGCTAAGCGTGTCGTAGAAGGTGATCAATGCAAATGGCCGCCGCCTGCTGGTAGGACCCCTGCAGGACCCGCCTGGCTAGCGACTGTTATGTAGGCCAATGAAACACGTCCAAGTCTCGGATGACAACTGTGTGCTTCTTAAAACAAATCGAAACAGAGTGAAAGGTGATTTTTCTTTCACAAATCGATATTTTTAACATTCAACTTGTTACAGATACCTAGATAACTGATAAATAGACTTCAGAAGTAATATACAACGTGTAACATGATATGGCTCAGTCCCGTGGCCGCCGATCTCCAATTCCAAATTCTCTGATTTATATTGTCTGTAAAGTTCGACATCCAAAACAACCGTGACATGTGTCCAGGGGTTTCTCTTTATTTGCTTGTGGCTATGAGAGCACTCACACAAACAGTGTAACAAGTCATGTTTTGTTTTACATGTTGCTTTTACATTTACAGAGTCATAAAATACGACAAAACAGCTTGCAATAAAAAATAAGCATCAAGCAACAAATAGTTTTCTAATTATTGCATAGATGGCGCTGTATGTATAATAAATCGCGCATGTAACTATTTAAATAAGGTATTGAAATACGGTGTGATGCCTATCTAAGTAAGTTAAAATAGTAAAGTAATATAATCAAATTTTTGAACCCGTTGTCTTCATATGGAGAGGACGGTAAACTCTATCCACTAATGTTATTAGGAATCTGAACATTATGGCCCAGCGATGCGCGACTGCAAATGATCTTGTTAGTCGAATAATCTACTAATATAATAACAGAATAATAACAATAAAATCAATTTATATCTCATCACAATAATGTTTTCATATAAGCAATTAATCTATTATAATATATTTATTTACAAACTAGCTAGTAGCTGTTGCCCGCGACTTCGCCCGCGTGAATATCGGTAATTGCGATTGGATAAATAATATTACTATGTCCATTCAATTCAATTCTTTATTGCATTCCACAATGGTAAATTCAGGTAACAATTTAAGGTAGTAGTACATACATCATGGACCCTGTTGGGCACAACAACTTGAAAGAGGATAGAGGGGCTGATTTTACATTTACATTTTGATATCAAGTTTCATTTTCTATTATGTAAATACTATTCTTAATGTTATATTTGAGGAATTACAAAATTATTATTATCATGTATATTATTATTAAGTAACATAGGTATATTCAATATTACTGATATTATAAGATACAATAGAATTTTATCACTATTAATTTATTTTTATTCATCTGTAAAATATTCATGGATGGAGTAGAAGCTTTTTTTAAGAAGATATGATTTTACTTGTTTTATAAATTGTTTATTTTCTGAAATCTTTCTCATATCATCAGGGAGTTTGTTATATATTTTTATGGACATTACATAAGTGCTCTTTGCATGTAACTCAAGACGCGACCTGGGTAACATTAATTTGTTGTGCTGTCGTAAGGTGCGCTTTGTGTACAATTCAGGATATTTCCGAACAAATTTACAATTTTCCAAAATGTAAAGACATGGCAGTGTTAGTATATTATTTGTTCCGTGCCGATATCCGGAATCCATCTTGAGTCAAGCCTCTGTCTTTTTTACGTTTTGGCCTTAGCTTACCCCTCTCTTCGACTTCCGGCGCTAGTGCTGCATCGTTTTAGCGCCAAGAGGCGGCCACGTGGTGCCAACTGACATTGATTGCGCGCGCTTTTTAACTTCATTATAGCGTCGTCTTTCGTTACGTTTAGTAGCCTTAGCATTTATAAGTTTTTCTTTTTTTTCAATTTCTAAAGTTATTAGTTAAAGTATTTTCCTCTCTTCACAATGGAAAATCAAAATTGTGAGAAAAGTGACAATAGTGATAAAAGTGAAAATTATAATATACGTTCTTCAAGAAAACGAAGTCATTCGACTAGTTCAAGGAACTCTTCATCAGAAGAGACTTCTCCAGTTCGAAGAAGACCAAAACGGGTGAGCCAGTTGCAATTTGAGTTCTTATCTCAACAAGTGGAGTATTTAACTCAGATAATTACACAGCAACATAATGATCCTCGTGCCAAACCTAGCACATCCGCCACTGCAAATGTGGATAGCGGCGCAAATTCATTAAATTGTGCTTCTAACGAATTTGAACTTCGTCCACCAACAAGCTCAAAGGACAATGATAAACAATTCCTGAAATTATCTGAGTTGACAACCACTTTGAAAGATCCATTATTTCCAAAATCTAACGAAAAGCATTTAGAGATGTTATCACAATTGCAACGATTTAAATGTAATGATTGGAATGCAATTCGTTATTCCGAAACCCAGAAAAAATACGCAACTTCACCCGGTTTTGTTGAGTTAAATATAAACGATGAATTGAGACGTTTTAATGCTCCTAATGGTAACGACGACCGATTATTTTTACTGGAAAGAACTTTTGCCGCGTTATGTAATGCCATACTAACCCAGAAAGATGAATTACGTAATACTTTGCAAAACTTGGTTGATTGGTCAAGTGATAACAGTTCTACCTTAACTCCAAAATCTCTTTTTGATAAAATTGAACAATTGTTTGCCAAAGATTCAACCTACTCAAAAGTAACTGATGATATACTACAAATTTCATGTGGTAGACGAGCAGATTGTGTAAATATGCGTAGGGAGATTTTACTTAAGCAGATTTCTGAAGAATATCTTTGCGGGCCTTTACACAAAATACCACCGAGTGTAGAAAATTTATTTGACGCAGACTTACTGGCGAGTTATTTTCAAAAAATTGGGGGGGCCGAAAAACTGACGCCTACCTTTCAGCAGACGCAGCGTATACCGTTATCAACACCATATGTTCAGAGGCGCGTTATGGACGATAAACCAAAGCCATCAACAAGTAAGCAAGCCAATGATACCTTTTTTCGTAAAAACCCTTCTTCATCCAAATTTAAGGGGAATTCAAAGTCTTATTCCAACAGACCGTCCAATGCAAATACCAGAAATAAGCAGCGTAATTACAAAGGTAAAAAACAAAGTTCTTATTCCCCCGGCAGAAACAATCGTGCGTGACTTACCGATATTTCAGGGCGGTTGTCTGAAGCAGTACGTACATATTTGGGAGAATCTGGGAGCCCCAGATCACGTCTGCAGACTATTACGAGGTGTACGTCTTCCTTTTGTAATGAAGCCACCTTTAATTTATCCAAACGAAAACATCCTTATAAATTTTCAGACAAAAAAGAGTGCTCACATGACAAATCAGATAAACGACATGTTGCGAACACGAGTACTGGAAAAAGCCGAGGTAAATCCCAGTTTCCTGTCAACCTTCTTTCTAGTTCCGAAATCAGACGGATCGTTTCGCTCTATCTTCAATTTGAAACGCCTGAACAACTTCGTCAAGGTAAAGACTTTTCGACTTTTCAGCCATTTTCGAATGACGAGCTTTTTACAAATCAGAGATTGGATGGTAAAAGTCGATCTGAGACAGGCCTATTTTCATCTGCCCATAATTCCCGAACATCGGAGATTCCTGAGGCTCAGTTACGACGGGCAAATGTTCCAAATGACATGCCTACCATTCGGCCTGTCATCAGCACCACGAACCTTCACTTCTGTAACGAACTGGATAGCCGAATACCTACGAAATCACAATATAAGGTGCGTAGTCTACCTGGACGATTTTTTGCTAGTAAACCAATCTCGCCTGGTTTTGCTCGAACATATTTCATTTATGGTGAACCTGATGACTCAACTAGGCTGGACAATCAACATGGAAAAATCTGTACTAGTTCCGACCCAACGCCTACAGTTTCTGGGTGTTATGTGGGACACAAATCACAACCTGAAGTCCTTGTCGGAACAGAAGTGCCTCACGCTACGCAGGGCACTTCTCAGCCAGATATCCCAAGGCAGTTGGTCCCTCAGGCAGGCCCAGTCCCTCCTAGGAAGACTCAACTTTGCCTCGTTCGTTGTACGCAGGGGAAGATTGCACTGTCGAACAATACAATTTCACAGTCGATACCTTCCCAGGGAGCATCCGTACAAGAAGTTAAAACTGCCCGAAGAGGTCCTTACAGAACTGAAGTGGTGGTTACGAGCAGTACAGGGCTCGCTTCCTATACATACAGACCCGATTTCACTCTTGTTGACCACGGATGCTTCGGATTTCGGTTGGGGCGCTCAGTTAGGAGAAACGAAAATGTCAGGTCAATGGTCCAGTCAACAAATATCTTGGCATGTCAACCTCAAAGAACTGTTTGCAGTATACGCAGCGATTCTCCAATGCAACAGTCAGATATGCAATGCTCATATTCTTTTGCAAACGGACAATCGTACGGTTGTAGCTTATATAAACAAGGAAGGTGGAACCAGGTCTAAGAAACTTCTCGATCTAACGCGCAGTTTATTGACAGTAATGGACAAATCAAATATTCACCTCACAGCGCAGTACTTTCCCGGTCGGTTCAATTGCGAAGTGGATGCTCTGTCACGGGGCAAACCTTGTCCAGAATGGCATCTCTTACCAAGAGCAACAACGAACATATTCAGAGCGTGGGGAACTCCTTCGGTGGACCTGTTTGCATCCAAAACAGCACATGTGGTGAAAAGGTACGTATCAGTAGACACAAACGACCGGAAAGCCCTGTGTCACAACGCCTTTCTTCACCAGTGGGAATACGAGTTGGCCTGGTTGTTCCCTCCTCCGAATCTAGTACCCCAAGTATTGTCACACCTAAACACAGCACAAGGGTGGTACATAATGATAGTCCCGAAGTGGGACAGAGTATTTTGGCGAGCAGACTTGAAAGCACGAGCTATACGGAGTCCGCTATCAATCCCAGATCTTCCACAGGTACTGATAGATACGAGGACCGGCAGACACCCACCAGAGATTCAGGACATCTATTTGGAAGCTTGGCTGATTGTGGGTGGATCGATAAAATCGTAGATTGGTCAGTAGAAGAAAAGTCTTTGTTTTTGTCTAGTTGGCGAAAATCTACCATAAAAACTTATGGACCAGCGTGGACTAAATGGAGATCTTGGTGCGTTAATAAAGGTATTTCTTATACAAACCCCGAACCAGAACAGGTAGCTCGATACTTAGCATACTTACACAATCATGAAGGTTTGGCTTACAAGACTATATTAGTACATAAATCAGTTATTGCCACATTTACAAAATTATCTGTAAATTATGATTTATCATCCAACTTTTTTATCAAACAAATTCTGAAAGCTATCTCAGTTGCAAGAGAAAAGAAAATAAAACTGCCTATTTGGAATGTAAAAAATGTATTAGAATATTTACAAAGTAATTCACCAGACGAGAACAATCTCTACCAAGTGTCGCGTCGTGCTGCAATTTTAATGTTATTAGCTTCTGGACGCCGAGTTCATGATCTCACACTGCTCAATATCGACAGTGACAAATATGTGGATGAAGGTGATTCAATCGTATTCTGGCCATCTTTCGGAAGTAAGACGGATGATTCTAGTTACAGGCAATCGGGTTGGAGATTGAAGAAACACCCTCAAAAGAATTTAGACTGTCTATATTGGATTCGCCGACTAATTGAATCCTCTCAATCCCGAAGAAGTTCAGGTAATTTAACAGAATTATTTATAACTGTAAGAGGAGACATTAAACCAGCGTCCAGGACAGTGATTGGCGGCTGGATCAAGTCAGCCTTGAAGGAGGCTGGTATTGAAACCTCTCCAGGTACAGTACGAAGTGCTGTTGCTTCTCTCAATTGGTTGGAACAGTTTCCTGTTGAAAATATTCTTGAAACTGGGAATTGGAGACAAGAACACACTTTTAGGACATATTATCAAAGGGAAGTAGAAAATCACCCTAATGTAGAATCAGTTAATTCAGTTTCCTTATCAAATTACTTTGAATCGGTTAGATAGAAATAATCACAAATATAGTTTTGTTTCATTGGTTGATTTCATTTATTAATTCATAAAATAATACATGAATAATTTTCTTTAAAATCGAATGTTTTATTAAATAATTTTTAATTAGCTACCTATTTTAGCACATTATAGCATCATCCAAAATTTTGCTACCAGGAGATAACAAACACATCACTCAAGATGGATTCCGGATATCGGCACGGAACAAATAATATAGAGTTTTAACTACCAATAAAACTTACCTATTATTTTTCCAAACGATATCCGGAATCCAGTAGTAATTTCTAACTGGTATCTATCGTGAGTATAATGAAGTTAAAAAGCGCGCGCAATCAATGTCAGTTGGCACCACGTGGCCGCCTCTTGGCGCTAAAACGATGCAGCACTAGCGCCGGAAGTCGAAGAGAGGGGTAAGCTAAGGCCAAAACGTAAAAAAGACAGAGGCTTGACTCAAGATGGATTCCGGATATCGTTTGGAAAAATAATAGGTAAGTTTTATTGGTAGTTAAAACTCTCTATTATGTTTACGGAAGTGTGGTTTACAACTAGTAGTTTGTTCAATGTTTACTAATATTCTAAGAAGTCTTTTTTAAACTATAAAAATGGCAGGTGCCTCTGTACTATGTCCCCAAAGCATGACACCATAGCTTAACCAAGCATTGGCGTAGGCATAGTATACTATAAGGGCGGTTTGTAGGTTTGTTGCCATTTTGATTTCGCGGAGCGCGTATGAAAAGGAGCTGAGTTTTATTCGAAGTTTTTGGATGTGAGATTTCCAGTTTATATGTGTATCTATGTTGATACCGAGCAGATTAAAAGATTTAGTGACTTCAATTTTTACATTGTTATATGTAAAATCTATGTCTAATGGGCTTTGCTGGTGTGGGTGGAAAGTTATTAATTTAGTTTTCGTATAGTTTATCTCTAAGTTATGTTCTTTTAACCATTTTGTAGTTTGATCAAAAATTTTATTAAGTTTTATCTTGAGACTAATATTAGGACTTTTTATTGTTGTTGAGGTGAGTATAGAAACGTCGGCAGCAAATAAGACGTTGTGTTCGTTTATTGCGTGAGGCAGGTCGTTTATATATATTAGGAATAAAAGACAACCAAGCACGCTGCCTTGGGGTATAGAAGAGTTGATTTGTATTGCTTCTGATCTGACTTTTGTAATTTCGTTTATTTTCTGATTGTACGTATCTAGTTCTACATATTGAACTCTATTTTTTAAGTAAGACACAAACCAATCGTGTGCCATAAACTAAGTATAGAATAAGCTTGAAGTTAAAGCTTATTCTATACTTAGTTTATGTAATAATAATAATAATAGTTTATTTCCCAAAATAATAATGTAGACAGTCAGAAAGTGTTACTTGAAAAACTACTATACTCGTAGATAACATTGCTGTGCCATAGTACCCGGGTTTTTGGAAGAGACCTTTAAAAAACTGAAAATAAAACACGGGAACAGGAATTCCTCTACAGGATTTTTTTATTTCTGGGAATTATTAGGATGCAAGGTTATTAGCACTGTTGACTGTGCTGGACCAGTCAAAACTATTTCAATATAAAATTTAATTGTAGCCTTTTACACAAATTTTGGTGGTTGAAGTTTTTTTTTTGTAAAAATATAAAACTTAAGGGAATAAGCGTGCGGGCCAGCGCGGGCGGCCTCGGCCAGCTCCCTACGCTATTCGCGCGTCTAGCGATTTAACCCTAACACACCTATTGTTGCACAGTAATTTTAAAATCCTTATATCCTAAGGTGTTGTTTGAGATCAAATGATATGAAACACACATTTATTTGCTTTTGAATGCGTATGATTAACACCGTTATTTGGTTAAGGATTAATACTGTGTTGATAAAATTCCCTCGAAAATAATACACTATTTTCGAAAACATTATATTACCCTGGCAAGTGGGTAGTAGGCAAATCAGTGGAAAAATTTTGGAGCTCCTAAATTTAATTGAAAATAAATAAAAAACAGTGCATTTGAATTATTATAAATTGCATTTAATGTTGGCATAGGCTTACTTCACCCACCCAGCTATAAATTTCCAACTAAATCTTACCTTCAAACAAAACTATAAACGCTACTTAATATTTATGGAGTCATTAAATGATGTAAAACAGTCCATGGATAAAATGATTGAGTCAATTAACACTAGAATGGCACAATTTGAACAAAGCAGCATCAACAACACCTCCACTGCTACACCAACAACATCTTCACTGGCCGCAGAATTTAACACCTTCAAAAAGTTTGTCCAATCTGCCTTGGCTGCATCTGCCTTGGCTGCTCTACAGGCACAAATTGAATATATTGCTCAAGACTGTGACAAGCTTGAGATGCGAAGCCGCAGAAAATTTCTGTTACTCCACGGAGTTCCTGAGGCCACACAGGTAGATGTTTCTTCATTAGTTATAAAGGTGGCCACTGAAAATTTGCAGGTAACTTCTTTTAAAATGGATGATATTCAGTTTTGCCATCGCCTGGGTAAGTCTTCTCGTGATCATAGACCAAGTTAAGTTAAGTTAAGTTCAACAGTAGCAGCAGTAAACACAAGGTCTGGACACAGAAGACTTTACTCAAAGGCAGCGGTATTGTATTGTCAGAATACCTCACTAGACATCGACACAATTTATTCCTGGCGGCGAGGCAACAGTTTGGAGTCACAAAGTGTTGGACTCGCGATGGTGACATCTTAGTGGCAGGTCCAAATAACAAAAGATACCGCATACGCAAGTTCGACGATATTAATTCTGTTTCCGCGGAGCTGGCACCGTCTTCAACTAAAGAATTGAATGCGGAGAATAAACAGCAAGCTAAGACTGGCGCTGTACCAAGAAGCCGCCGTGCAATCTCCAAAAAGTAGTTTTATTCTTAGTACTTATAGTATTTTGTAATTTGATTCATCTCTTAACTCACTGCAGGGTCCATTATCTTCGCCTTATATTTTACATGCAGGTAGTTGTATTTTTTGTTTACTAGTTTTGTGCAATAATATTTTATATTTTCAAGTGTAGGTCAATTTACAATTCAATAACATAACCTTGTTTTTTTTTTTTATGGCAACCAGCCGTTGTTACTACTCAGACTATTACTGCCAGTGTCACGTATTGGAGAAAACACGGTTTGATTGGAAGCATTGATTTATTACTAATTAGCTTAAAGTGCGAATAAGAAAATATCTACCAAACAACATTCTACATATAGGGAGGTATCCTTCAGGCCGTTAAGAACTAGGTTGAGTTCCTGTAGTGAAAAATGATTGTCTAGAGGGCTAGTGGAATTTAATTCAGCATAGGGGGTAGGGATAAGATTTGAGGATGGAACAAATGGAGGAGCAATTTTGTCTAAGAACGGGTCTAACCAGAGGGATGGATTGTATTTGTTTATTTTGTTCTGTTCTGTCTCTGTGACGTATGTCACTTCATGTATGATGCAGGATTGAGAGATTGAATCTGCGTTCAAAAACTTTTATTTTTTATTCTTGTTACGATTTCAATGATCACTGTTTTGATTTAGTGGTACCATATTGCAAAATTAAGTTTTTTTTTTTAATACTTTTGTTCTTGTTTTATATGTTTTTTTTTTATATAATTTATTATAGCTGGAGTGTAAAGTACGTTTTTGTAAAGCAATACATATTATATATATTAGTATCTTTTATATTATTCTATAATAAGTAACATAATATTTTTTTTATCATAGTAGGTATATTCAGGTTATATGAGTTTTGATGAGAGTGAAAATGAAAATTCTTTTAAATCCTATTCCTCAGGCGGGTTGAATAGTATTAACAGTAGTTTCCAAAGTTTAACATCATCCCTTAATTCATTTCTAAAAAATGAATTCTCCGGTTTGGAGTATAACTTTAATGTTGCACATATAAATGCACAGAGTATTCCTGCCCACCACATAGATATGCTAGATTCTTTTGAAATTGTTAATCTTCATGCCCTATTAGTGTCAGAAACCTGGTTCAAACCTTGCCTAGCGTCAACATCGTATGGACTGCCAGGTTTTCACTTGATTCGCAATGATCCAGTCCATAAAACGGGAGGCGGTGTTGCTATTTACCTGCGCACAAACATACCATATAAAGTTGTATTACAATCCACCAATGACGCCGGCTCCAATATGGAATACTTGTTTGTGGAAATCATACTTAAGCACAAAAAGATACTCTTGGGTGTTATTTATGTTCCCTCGATGTATGACAATTACCTTTCAACATTCGAGCAACTTTTAGAGGATATCTTGCCAAACTATAGCGACACTATAATCATGGGAGACTTTAATACATGTATGCTGAGAAATGATTCTAGGGCTAATAAATTAAAGTCTATTGTCGAATCCAGTAACTTGCACATACCTTCACTTAATGCAACGCATTTTTTTCCAAACTGTGCCCCCTCTCTGTTAGACCTCATGTTTGTCACGTTTCAAAATAATATTCAAAAACATGGCCAGTGTGGTGCAGACGCTTTTTCATATCACGATCTTATATATCTATCGTATAAGGTACGCCCTCCTAAATCAAAGCATAAAGTTGTACTGCGACGTAATTTTGGAGGTATGAACGTGGAAAACTTGCGCATTGATGCTGCTAACATGGATTGGTCTATAATTGATAATACTGATGATGTTGATGCACAAGTCAATCTTCTCAATAGTTTTTTGACAGAAATTTATGACCGACATGCACCGTTTCGTAAAATTAAATTAAAACATCTTCCGGCTCCATGGCTTACTGATACCATCAAACATCTTTTACATAAGAAAAACATTGCGAAGGCTAAATTCAAAGCAGACCAATCCGAAACAAACAAAGAGCATTATAGATCTGTCAGAAATTACTGCAACAGGGTGTGTAGGGATACCCAACGACGCCACATTCACGCATCCGTAGAAAACGGTGATCCAGCAAAAGTATGGAAATTTCTCAAAACTTTGGGCATCGGCAAACAAAAAACTTCTCTTACTTCAGATGTCGACCTTAACTTACTCAATAGACATTTCTCCTCAGTTTCCAAAATGGACGAGTTTATAAAAAACCGTACCTTAAACCATCTTTCTCAATTGCCTCGCCCGGACATATCTCCTTTCACATTTAAGCCTTTCACTGATAGTGATGTTAAGCAGAGTATTCTTAAAATTACTTCCAATGTCATGGGCTGTGACAGCATTAACCGTCATATGTTGATTCCTATCCTTGATATTTTTCTCCCGACGTTAACCAAGATCCTAAATAACTCTTTGTCTTCATCAACGTTTCCCGCAGCCTGGAAAGTCGCCAACCTTATACCTTTACCAAAAACGAACAATCCTGTGCATCCATCTGACTACCGATCCATTTCTATATTACCTTTCCTTTCCAAAGTCCTGGAACGTCTAGTTCACCATCAACTATATACTTTCCTAAATCACAACAATCTCCTTAACCCATTCCAATCTGGTTTTCGTTCCGGACATAGTACGGTTACTGCGCTGGTTAAGATAACCGATGACATAAGACATGGTATGGAGCATCAACAACTGACACTACTTACTTTACTGGACTTCAGTAATGCCTTTAATGCAGTTGATTTTGATGTTTTGCTTGGTACCCTATGCTCTCTTAACATATCTCCTGAAGTGATCGACTGGTTTCGCAGTTATTTGCAAGGCCGCCGGCAACGTATTTCGATCGATGACAAAGAGTCCTCATGGTGCAATGCTGTCGCTGGTGTGCCTCAAGGTGGTGTGCTCTCTCCTTTATTATTTTCAGTTTTCATTAATACTATAACGACCTCTCTTTCTTCTTCCTACCACTTGTATGCAGACGATCTACAAATTTATACTCAATTTAGCCCCGACGGCATCGATTTGTCCATTAATACTATTAATAAGGACCTTGTTTCAATACTTGAATGGGGTAAATATTATGGTTTAAATATTAATCCTTCAAAAACTCAAGTTATCCTTATTGGTAGCTCTAAACTTATAAACAAAATTGATTATCAGCAACTTGCCCCTATAACTTTTGATAACGTTACCATACCTTACAGTAAAGTAGTTAAAAATCTGGGAGTTCTCATGGATTCCACACTTTCATGGAAACCACAAATAGAATCTGTCAGCAGAAAAGTTTTCTCCGCTGCACGATCTCTCCGAAGGCTTCGTAATTTTCTACCAATACCTACCAAAATTACTCTCGCACAATCACTTATACTCCCAATACTGGATTACGCTGACACTAGCTATCTTAATTTGACCGAGGAGCAACTAAACAAGCTTGAGCGCCTTCAGAATATGTGTATTAAATTCATATTTGGTTTACGAAAATATGATCACGTTTCCGAATTCCGCGTTAGGCTCAAGTGGCTCCCAATTCGTCTTCGAAGGAATACTCATACACTCAGTCTTTTATACAAAATATTGTTCAACCCCTGTCTGCCAACCTATCTCAAAGAACGCTTAAATTTTCGCCATCAGCACCATGAACGTAACCTGCGGTCAGCCAGCAATTTCTTACTGGCAACCCGCGTCACAGTTCCCACTTCTATCAGCAGTCGTTCACGGTGAAAGCAATATCACTTTGGAACTCACTACCATCTGCTCTCCACATAGCCAAAACAATAGCTTCCTTTAAATATAATTTGAAAAAGTTCTATCTCTCACACTTGTTCCATATTAAATAGAATATATATTTGTTTACCTACATACTGTATATATTATTCTGTCTATTTATATATTTATGTTAATTTAATGTACCCATTTAAGTATTTCTATTGTTATATGTCCAAGTATATCTATATAGGGTCTTCTTTATGAAGATCAATATATTTTAATAGAAGGTTAAGAATGATGTATGGATTCAATTTATGAAAGAATTTTTTTTTTGTTACAATTAACAATAAAAAAATCTTTCATAAATATTTTATAATTCTCATAAGTTAACAACATTTTAGTTTAATCTGTTATTTACGACTAAAGCAAGAAATAAAAGTGTTTCTATTTAACTATTTATATTAAGAACTCACTCACACACAGAGAGAAAAATCGCACTAGGCATAGGTATGTAGGTATTCTCTGACGGCACTATCGACACCGAAAGTCAAGCGAGCCGCCCGCGCCGACAACACTCTGTTGGCTTGTCGGCGCGGCGGCGGCGACTTTGTTTGAGCCAAACGCGCGCGACCCGCTCACCGCTCGGCGAGCGCTCGCCAGTCTGTAAAAGTCTGTCTAATGATACGCGCGCGTAAATTAATAATTATCAAAATGCCTAATTTCGCGTACACGAACCAAGAATATCTTCAAATGGCTTTGTGCTAGTGCTGCGAGTGAGAACCTGTCACGAGCTCGTGACACGTAGGGGAAAGTAGGTAGGATTCGTACAGCGGGAGCATACGTACACCATTCATATCTGCTATACTAAGCACGTTGAAGCGTTCTGTTACATCCCTAACCTGTAGGGCTAATAGCTGACTCAGTGCAGTATCAGCAAACGGCTGTATGTGTGGTCATTTTCAATGCAGCTTGATGGAGGTCTGGATAGTCAGTCTGGATCCTGTCGCGACAACTTGCACACGCTCTTGCAAATTAATTTAAAAAGTGTTAATTGTAAAAGTTATTCTTTTGTGAAGTTCAAATAAATCCTAGATCAGTTTAAAATCTTTTTTTTAAAAACTCTTGGAGCAAGCTCGGTATAACATTTGGTGGCAGCGGTGGGATCAGATTACAGATCCCAGGAAGTCAAAATTAATTTACGTGTATGTGAAAGAAAGTGCCCAGTGAAAGTTACGTAAAATAGTGCGAAAAGCCAAATTTGTTTAGTGCAATCATCAAATACGGGTTTAATTTTTAAAACCTGTCCACGAGTGATCCAGACCCATCCGTAGCGACAACAGCTCGCTCCCCTGAGTCTACTCTACCCTGGAACCAAAATCACGGAAGGGTTCCAGTTCCAGTACCTGTTTCCAGTTCCAGAGAATCACCATGAGGTTTCTATTGGTAACCTACTTCCTGATCGTCAAACTCCTGAAAGTCAGAACTTTCTTCATTCTTTCAAAACATTAACATTTTAAATCCATCCTAAAGTGACGTGCAGTGATATATTTAAGCGTTGTGTTAATATTAAGTTCCGTTACCATCGTGTCGAAGTCATAACAAGAACATTAGACTCTTATCTGTAACTTGTAAGTCGTGTGCCAAATCTATAGTCTTGTTTTGAACTAGTTAAAATCTTTAATCTTTAAATTTATATTTTAGTTTACAAATATCTAACTCACTCAATTTATAAATACTCGATAATATCTTAATCCAAAATGGCAACAGAAACACGTTCTGATAAGGTAAAACTAGATAAACCTTTACCTGTTCAACCGGTAAATATTGATTTGAATGCACTTTTTCGATTTGTTAAGCCCTTCGACGGATCTCGGGAACAATTGACACCATTCCTCAATAATTGCACAAATGCCTATAATCTAGCCTCGGAAGGTGAAAAACCCGTCCTTTTTAAGTACATATTAAGCCAACTCCAAGGTCGTGCGGAAAGTGCCTGCGCTATTAAAGAATTCAATACTTGGGACCAACTTAAAGAATTTCTCACAACACAATTTGGTGAAAGAAAATGTTACGCACACCTTTTGACAGACTTACAGGAATGTAAACAAAACTATAACGAAACCGTAGCTCAATATTCTCTTCGCCTTGAAACGTGTTTAAGTCAACTCCTTACAGAAATAACCCTATCCAATACTAGGAAAAGTGAATTAGCAGGTAGAACGGCAGCTATGGAAGATTTAGCCCTTAATACTTTCACTCTGGGCCTTAATCCAAAACTTGCTAATAATGTTCGCATCCGAAACCCGAAAAATTTAAATGAAGCCATAAACATAGCAATCTCAGAAGAAAAAATAGTAGACTTCTCTAGTAAATCTTTTACGCCTCCTGAAAATAGACCCCAACGCAACTCAAACTTTAGACCTACAAGACCTTCAACATTTAATAATCAAGTTCAAGTTTTTCGCCCAAATATGGGACCAATTAGATCTACTTTCTGCAGATATTGTAAATTACAGGGTCACACGATTGAAAACTGCCGGAAACGTCAATATAATAATAGCCGACGAAATACGATACCTCAACCTAATGGCGATAGAAACATTCATGTAGTTGAAGCAGAACAACCTCTTAATAGTGACTATAATCCTGAAAATTCAAATAATTTAAACTAAATCCTAGTCCGAGCCGGTGTCTATCGGACTCAAAAATAATAAATGGCACCTATGCAAACTCTAAAAATATTATTAAATCCTTGGGTAACCAGTCCCGAATAATCATTGCTAACAAACAGGGTAACCAGCCCCAATCTCATAGCACTAAATCCTTGGGTAACCAGTCCCGAATAATCATTGCTAACAAACAGGGTAACCAGCCCCAATCTCATAGCACTAAATCCTTGGGTAACCAGTCCCGAATAATCATTGCTAACAAACAGGGTAACCAGCCCCAATCTCATAGCACTCTCAAATCCAATGAACTTCATAATGCTAGCGGCCCTCATACAGAGGAATTATCTCCTCGTTTATCTAATTCGTGTAAGCCACAACAGCTGGTAACACGGAATATCCAAATACCGCACTATTCTTTAGAAACTAAAACTCCTACAATCGAGAACAGCATTAATGAAATTTACGAATTAAATATAAATCATTTAAAAAAATACTTACCTTACATCATCGTCAACTCATCAATTTCTCACAAACCTCTTAAACTGCTCGTAGATACAGGTGCTGCAATCAGCTTGATACAAAGACACTCCGTGCACAATTTTAACGAACTAAAAAATAAAACTGTTAAAATTAAAGGTATCGACTCTGTTCAACCTGTGGAAACATTAGGACTATTACCGATTTCTTTACTTATAGAAAACAAAAACATGATTCATAATTTCCACGTAATTGACAAAATTAACCTTCCTTATGATGGGATTATTGGCACAGATATCCTTGATTTAACAGAGAGCAACATCGATTACAAACTCAAAACATTAAAACTCAACGACAAAACGGTAAACCTTAATTTTAACGAACCCGTATATACAATCCCTTCCAGAACTGAAGCTATTATAGAATGTACCGTATCAAACCCAGAAATCGGAAAAGGAATAATTCTTGATGCTGATCCAATAAATTCACTTTTAATCGCGAATTGCATTGTCAAAGTAAAAAATAACAATCGTGTCAACATTTCTGTTGTAAACACATCTGACCAAGACACGACTATCAAATCTGATATGAAATTAACTCTTCTTCCAATAAATATAATCGATATGTCTCAACCCGTAATGCCTTTCTATGATTCCAATTCCACTTGTTTGGTAAGAACAAAAGAAGTCCTTAAGTCCTTACGTACTTCACATCTTAATCTTGAAGAAAAAGACCATTTGACTAATATATGTTCAAAGTATAGTGACATTTTCCACCTCCCCGGGGAACCACTTTCAACCACTACAGCAATAAAGCATGAAATAAAAACAACTTCAGATCATCCGATACATGTTAAGTCGTACCGATTCCCCGAGTGCCATAAAAAAGAGGTAGAAACCCAAATTACTAAAATGCTTAATGAAAACATCATCAAACCCTCTACTTCTCCATGGTCAGCACCAATCTGGGTAGTTCCAAAAAAAATCGATGCCTCGGGCCAGCGTAAATGGCGCGTAGTCATCGACTATAGAAAACTAAATGACGTGACTATAGGTGATACTTACCCAATACCCAACGTTACTGAAATCTTAGACCAGTTGGGAAAAAGCAAATACTTCAGCACTCTAGACCTCGCTTCAGGGTTCCATCAGATTGAAATGTCCCCAACAGATTCAGAAAAAACTGCGTTTTCCGTCCCACAGGGTCATTTCCAATTTAATCGCATGCCGTTTGGCCTAAAAAATGCACCTTCGACATTCCAACGTCTTATGAATACTGCATTATCAGGACTACAGGGTATACAATGCTTCGTCTACTTAGATGACATTGTTATCTATTCTTACGATCTTCCATCCCATATAAAAAACCTTTTAAACATTTTTGAGCGACTTAGAAAATTTAACTTGAAACTACAGCCCGATAAATGCGAGTTCCTTCGAAAAGAGGTCTCGTATTTGGGACACATCATTACGGATAAGGGCGTGCATCCAAATCCTGAAAAAATTAAATCTGTCAGAGAATTTCCTTTGCCCAAGTCTCCTAAAGACATTAAGTCATTTTTAGGTTTAGTCTCATATTACAGGCGTTTTATCCCAGAATTTTCCAAAATAGCAAAACCATTAACATCTCTTTTAAAAAAGGATGTCAAATTTATGTGACAAAACGAACATCAATTAGCTTTCGAAGATCTAAAATCAAAACTTACCTCCGCTCCATTATTAGCTTACCCTGATTTTCAAAAAACATTTATACTTACTTGTGATGCGTCAAATTTTGCAATCAGCGCCATACTTTCCCAGGGTGAAATAGGAAACGACCGTCCCATCTCCTTTGCGTCCCGTACTCTCAACAAAGCCGAAAGTTTTTATAATACTACTGAAAAAGAATTGCTTGCTATACTGTTTGGTTGTAAGACTTTTAGACCCTATCTCTACGGACATCAATTCAAAATTGTAACCGACCATCGTCCACTTAAATGGCTATTTAACCACTCCGACCCCAGCAGCAAACTTCAACGCTGGCGGCTTAAACTTGAGGAATACGAGTATGAAATTGTGTACAGGAAAGGCAGACTCAATAGCGCAGCGGACGCTCTTTCACGATATCCGGTTAACCCAATAGTAAATGACTCACGAGTCCCTGGTACTCTCGACCCTTTAGAAAATGACAATATTTTCAACGAAGACAGTTATAGTAAATTTTTGAAAGACTCTAATGACCCTCTAACAACCTACAACACAGTCATTATCGAACATAATGAAAACCTAATTAAAGCAAATCAAAAGTACATCATAATTCCTACATCAATAGACCTTGATGAATCTAATCCATATGTACAAGAATTTATGGACCTTTACCCTGAACAAGATGCCCTTACAAGTCTAGAAAGAACACTTAACTCCTCATTAAAATTTAACATTAAAAACAAACAGTGTTATTTTCTTTTTACAAAAGTCTATCATTTCGACAGTTGTTCTTACCCAGACATCTTTGAAAGTATAAAAAATATTAGAAACGAATTACTAATTTCAGTTGATGAAACAGTTACTTCAGTTGCCATTTCCGACTTTGGAAACCCTTTTGACAAACACTCATTCATAAAAATATTTAGTATTATTTCACATTTGTTCCATAATACTAACATAGAAGTTCACATTTATCATAACAACATAATTTACCCTTCGCCAACAGAAATTCAAAAAATACTTAAAGAAAATCACGACTTACCTTTGGCTGGTCATCTAGGCTGCAATAGAATGTTAAAAAGAATTTCTGAATCATATTACTGGAAAGGTATGAAGTCCGACATTGAAGGATATGTTCGAGCATGTTCTTCCTGCCAATCTAACAAAGCACTTCGCAGATTAAATCGTGCCCCCATGCAAATCACTAGTACATCTACTGTACCATTTGAGAGAGTAGCCCTCGACATAGTGGGACCACTCCCTGAGTCAGGCCCAGGAAAGTTAAAATTTATTTTAATGATGCAAGACGACCTCACGAAGTACTCAGTAGCATATCCTATCCGTAGCACTACTGCGGAAGAAACTAGCGAATGCCTTATACATTTCATCTCTCTATTTGGGCTACCTAAATATATACTAACCGACCAAGGCACTAATTTCACAGCGGATTTGTTTAAAAGAACCTGTTCCTTTCTTAAAATTAAACAGTTATGGTCTTCTCCGTATCACCCACAAACACAAGGTGCACTGGAACGTAGTCATTCCACCTTGAAAGAATACCTAAAGTCCTATGTGAACGAAGATCAGTCTGACTGGCCTCGATACGTATATACAGCAATCTTTGCCTATAATACTAACACTCACTGTACCACTAACTACTCACCATATGAACTTTTATTCGGAACTAAACCCTTATTACCAAACTCTCTATTTGAATCTTCACTAGACGCGACGTATCCTGAATATGTAAAAATACTTCAACAACGTTTAAAATACTCCCAAAGTAAAGCCCTTGAAAACATTAGATTATCCAAGGAAAGGTCTAAACGTTATTACGATAGTCACTCAAGACCAGTATCATATAAAACCGGAGAGTACGTATATCTTAAAAACCATTTACGTCTGCGAAAAGCAATGTCCCCACTGTGGAAGGGACCCTATAAGATAATTAAAGTTCACAATAACAACACTCTCACGTTATTAATCAATAGGAAACATGTTAAACATCACTTCGACCAAGTTAAACCCGCGTTAGGAATATTTTCTTGTCATTCAATTCTAAAACCTTTTCGGAACTATAAATGTAAGAAAAAATATACATATTAAATAATAATAATAAATAAACCATATTTCTATATCTAAATTAGTAACTAAACAACAATTTTAAGTAAATAATAAAATATTGAAATAAAGAAGTGATAAATAAATAAAGTTCGGACAATTGTTCTAACAAAACATGACTATGAATACGGCTCACTAAATCTCCTTACACGACATTTTAGCGTATAGCGCTTTATTAGCTACTGATATGGTGCATAATAATAGTTCTCCGAACTGAACAAAGTTCTTCGTCTGTTTTGATGAAATTGGTACCTTAACTTGTTAGTTCTATGAATAAAATGTAATCTAAATTTCATTTTTACCCTTAATGATATAGTATAAGAATAATTGGGATAAATTAATACAATAGCAATATTTCCTTTTACAGGGCCATTCAAGGTAGTCAGGAATTCATAACTCCCATACCACAAAGTTCAGGTTTATATTTTGAACCAGTGGGAAAATTGCAAATTTCCAACGGAAATCTAAATTTAGTAATACCTATAGATATATCTTACTTTAAGCCCCATTTAGATAATATAAAAAGTGTTTTAGGCACTTTTAGGTATTTGTGCAAACAAAGTAACGTTGTTCACGAGCTAAATTGCCATCATATGCTCGAACCCCTGACCATCCGCTTCGAAGATCTTAACAAAGATATGGCTTCTCTGTCTCACCTTGTCTCGAGTAAAAACAAAAAACGTGCAGCTTGGTTTGGAGCCGTAGGAACAGTTTTTAAACACATATTTGGCACACTTGACGAAAACGATGCTCTAATGTATAATAATGCCATAGAAAACATGCAGAAAAGTCAAAACAAAATGGCTTCCATTCTAAAAAATAATATTCTGGTAACTTCGTCGTATATAAAATCATTTAATGAAACATTATATAAGTTTAATATTAACGAAGCTATTTTGAATGACGCTCTGAATGACTTAAGTTTACACGTTAAGAATGTATCTGATAATTTAGTGATAAGATCTAAGTTAGAATTTATTTTAAATATGTTAGAAAGTAGTTTGTTGTTAATTTCCTTTAGGTTAGAAGATTTAATTAATTCTTTACTATTCTTAAGAAGTAATGTTTTTCATCCCTCAATTATCACGCCTACACAAATTTATGAAGAATTAGTTGATAACCACTCTAACTTGCCCAAGTCTCGCGACTTACCTGTACCCTTAGAATTAAGCAATATTAATATGATTCTCAATATCTCTCAATGCGCTTCTTATTTTTATAACGGCAAAATTGTGTTTACTTTAATGATTCCTTTAGTAGATAATAAGATTTACCAGATTTATCACGTCATGCCTTTACCGATGGCACACCCAGATCAAACATCGTTTGTTATGATTGTGCCCTCTATTAAGTATATGGGTATTACTGTCGATAAAATATCTTTTATGACTTTGGAAAGTTTAGAACAGTGTAAAACATTACAACCCTATAATTATGTTTGTAATTCGGTGGATACACTTTTGAAAAGTGGCAGTCCTGTATGTGAAGTTAAGTTCTTTACCGAGATTATTTCAAATATTCCCGAAACCTGTAATACTAAGTTTTTATATGGAAAATTGAGCGTTTGGCATTCTCTTACTAATAATAATTGGATTTATGTACAATCGGAAAATAAAAAGATTTTAATTCAATGTAATCAAACTAAAACTTTTGAACTTAATTTAATTGGAACCGGAATCCTACATTTACCTGAAAACTGTATCGGTTTCAGTGACAATATCCAACTGTATCCTAAAAATAATTATGTAATAAATGTAAAAGTATTTCAACCTACATTTAACTTAATTAATGATTCATGTTGTATAGAATCAAAACTTTCATCTCATAAAAACAAGCTAAAACCTGTAAATTTCCTTAAAACAAATTTGGATGTGTTATCTGACGTAAAATCATTAGATTCAATCTTAGATGAACCCCACATTGTCAAATATAGCATATTTTATACTAGTAGTCTATATGTAATCTTTACCTTAGTTATATTCTTTATATCTCATTAATTATAATATATTGTAAGTGTGAAAGTTGTCGTGGACAAAAATCCTAAAAAAGCCTAAGATGAATTACCCAAATTCAAACGAAAATGTTAGTTTAAATAATATTAATTTAGATTCTCTTGTTAATGAAACTCCTACTGTAGCGCCTAGGCTTAGATCTTCATAAACCTAAACTTCCCCTTTTGTTCACGAAGTTTAGTTTTAAGGGGGGAGGTGTTACATCCCTAACCTGTAGGGCTAATAGCTGACTCAGTGCAGTATCAGCAAACGGCTGTATGTGTGGTCATTTTCAATGCAGCTTGATGGAGGTCTGGATAGTCAGTCTGGATCCTGTCGCGACAACTTGCACACGCTCTTGCAAATTAATTTAAAAAGTGTTAATTGTAAAAGTTATTCTTTTGTGAAGTTCAAATAAATCCTAGATCAGTTTAAAATCTTTTTTTTAAAAACTCTTGGAGCAAGCTCGGTATAACAGTTCGCATTTTTGTGCGTAAATCCCGTCCATACGCATAGGCAAACCGCGGAGCGGCGGGACAGTTCGGCCGCCGGCATCGCTAGAACAAGTCGTCACGTGTTATCGCTCCGTGTAAGTAATTTTCGGATTCAATTTATAATGACTTTGCACTCGTAAGTTTTGCTCGGAATTGTAAGATAATTTTAATATAGTGTATGAAAAACGTTTTTGTTTTCCTATATATCCATTTTGTGTTAATGTTAACTAATACTTTTATATTTAATAAAATTGTTGATTTCATGTGTTGGGGTACATTCGTACAGTTATGTGTGGGGTAAATTCGTACAAACCCCACTGTCACGTGCAGGCTATAAATAATATATCTTATTGAGGTATAAATTAGTCAATTATTTTACAGAACCATGCCGCGAATATATGTGAGAAAGGGGACTCGAACGAAAGAGGTGGATGAAGATGCAGTGGCATCTGCGATGAAGGAGGTTTTGGATAAAACCTTATCGATTCGGAAGTCTGCCGAAAAGTACGGCCTTAAACCAACTACACTAGTAAGTCGCTTAGCAAAGTTTAGAAAACATACAACCGTTGACATCCCAGAGCGTGTTTTTACATCTAAGTTCACGTCAAATCAAGTGTTCACCACCGAAGAAGAGACACTTTTGAACAAATATATAACAGATTGCTCTAAAATGCACTATGGTTTGACTATTGTACAGGTTAGGAAATTGGCATACGAATTCGCTAAAGCCAATAAACTACGTTATCCAGCTACCTGGGATGTTAACAAAATGACTGGTAAAGATTGGGTAGGTAGATAGTTTTCGTAGGCGGAACCTAAATTTAAGCTTAAGAAAACCGGAAAACACTAGTGCTGCAAGGTCTTACGGATTCAACAAAACTGCTGTAAATGGTTTCTTCGAGAATTTAGAAGAGGTGTTGATAAAATATAACTTCACTGCAGATCGGATTTTTAACTTTGATGAATCCGGAATATCTACGGTCTTGAGCACGCCTAAGGTTCTAGCAGAGAAAACCCAAAAACAGATTGGTCAACTGGTTTCGGCAGAGCGAGGTGAATTAGTTACATTTGGAGGAATTATCTCAGCTAGCGGTAACACAATTCCACTGTTATTTATTTTTCCACGGGTCCACTTTAAAGATCACTTCATGGCAGGAGCTCCAGAAGGCAGTCTTGGAGTTGCTACTAAGAGCGGCTGGATAAATTCTAGCATATTTTTGGAGGTGCTGAAACATATCCAAAATAAAACATCTTGTTGTAAAGAGAATCCTATTCTGCTCCTGGTTGACAATCACGAAAGCCACGTCACTTTAGAAGCCGTCGACTATGCGCGTAATAATGGTATTATTTGTCTATCGTTCCCGCCTCACACAACACACCGTCTACAACCCTTGGACGTAGGAGTATTTGGGCCAAATCAAAGTATTGGGCCTTTCAAAGCCAAACTGAAGACTGCTTTCAATGATTGGCATGTTAATAATCCAGGAAAAACGCTTAATATATACAACATACCGAAGCTAGCTAAACTTGCTTATTTTGAATCGTTCAACGGAAAAAATATTGTGAATGCTTTTGAAAAAACAGGGATATGGCCATTCAATAAGCTGGCCTTCAGTGACGAGGATTTTGCACCCTTACAGGTTTATCAGTCTGGCTCATCAGCTGTTGATAACGTGATGCAACCAAGCTGTCCGATAGCTCTTGATTTGGATGCACAACAACCCGGTTCCACAACAGCCCCAGAAGAAAATGATCTATTTCAACTCGATCTCCCGCCAAGATCACCTGTATCACCCTCCCTTCTATCACAGCCAAATAATTTACCTTCTTCATCACCTGTAGGGTTAATAACTCCTGAAATTATTCGACCCTATCCTAAAGCAAATAAAAATTTGACCAAAAGATCTAAGAAAGGAAAGCTGCCTGGAAAATCGAGAATCTATACAAATACTCCTGACAAAAACAGACTTGAAGAAATAGAGAAAGCAAAAATTATGAAAAAGGAAGAACAAGAGAGAAAACAAAGGGCTAAGGAGATTAAACGCGCGCTTAATTTGCTATCTGATAATAATACTGTGTCTACTAAACCAAAGAGACTGAAGAAAACTGTAGAGACTGATAGTGAGGATGAGACTGACATAAGTTTTAGAGAAAGTTCTTGTTCTCCTATTGAAGAGATGTCTGATATCGAGAACGAGGCTCCAGTTGAAACTACCAAAATTAATGAAGAAAGCTTTGTGTTGGTGAAATTTGAGAAGAAAAAGACTGTTTTACATTATGTTGGCCAGGTGTTAACAAAATACAGCCCAACAGAGTATAAAGTTTCTTTTTTGAGAAAGAAACCAGGGACCTGGAAATTTGTTTATCCCAATACCAAAGATGAAGGAACTGTTTATTTAGCAGATATAATTTGTATTCTGCCAACACCTAAGACTGCTTTAACAGCGAGAACCGCTAATATCTATAGTTTTGAGAAAGATATGTCTATATACAATGTGCAATAGTGCTTACATAGTAACCTACTGATATCCTTAGGTTATTTTTTAACTTAATGTTGATTGGTTCCCTTAAGGACATGAAGAGCTTATGGAAAGTGTTGACCCTTATAATATTTTTTTATAATTTTAGTTTGTTCCTATAAGGATATAAAAGTATTTAGTGGAAATTGTTTCTCCCTTTTGTCTATTGTTTATATTGAGTTCCCTTAAGGACACAATAATTATGTAAAATTTTAGACGAAGTATTGCATTTTTATATAATAATTAAAGTAAATGAGAGGTATATTGAGTTTTACTTAACGCCTAAACAATTTGATCTCAATAAACGTTAACATTTTCATAATAATAGTATTTTTTATTACCGTGTACGTAGGCTCCCCACTACGTACGAATGTTCCCCATACCATGTACGAAGCTACCCCGCGTGTGGAGAGCTTTCGTACGTTTTCCATTTTGTGAAAAAGCTGGCATAGTTTAGCTATATTGCTATTTTATGAGCTTAAACTACATTATTATTACAGCCAGATATATAGCAATTACGAAAGCATATAAACTGATTTGAAATAACTATTTGTTTTTATTTAGTGAGGCATAAAGTAAAAACTGTACGAATCCTACCTACTTTCCCCTACGAGCAGAGACATGGAAGGCGTCCCGCCCTCCGAACAATTCTAGGAGCTGTGCAGCGCCATCGAGATTATGGCACATTTACTCCACGTGCCCCAATGTTGTGTGCTGCCAATGTTATTAAACGAACAAGACTTTGTGTATCGCAAATAGGTAGTCATGTGCAGCAGTTACTATAAAGTGCTTGTGTATGTGTATTCGTGTGCTGTGTACCTAACATCATTGACAGGAAGCAATATGTAAGTTATTTTTGTACATAAACTGTAAATAATAATAGTTGATAATAAGGTGATTCCATTTAAACATTCAATTGATTGTAAAATACATTTATTCGTTAGGACAAACAGCTCAAGCACAAAAGCTTTTTTTAAATTTATTTCAAATTTAAACATTATCAAAGAAGTCAACATTACTAAAACGGTATTAACAATTAGTTGAACGTTAAATTGACAGTTGAAGTGTGATGGGAAATTAGAATCAACTTTTATACGAAATAAGTATGATATTACAACAGCTGATTGTTACGTCATACATCAAGCTAAGTAGGTCACGCATCGCCCGGGCGCGCGAGGCATCGACCTTTGCTCGCGTGGATAGGTAGGTACCTACTAACCGCGTAAGATCTTTGTTTTAGTGAAGTTATTTTCTTAAAATAAATAGATAGGTTCTTTTTATTTCTTGCAAGGTTGTCGTAAATAACAGATTAAACTTAAATTCGGTCACTTAAAAGATTTGAAAATTTCAATAAAAAAAAATATAGTTATATGTATATTTTTATTTTTTTCATAAATTGAACCCATACATCATTCTTAACCTTCTCTTAAAATATATTGATCTTCATAAAGAAGACCCTGTATATCTATCTATGTATTTATTAAATTCTATAGTATTTTATATTATATTATTATTCCTATTTATTTACGTTAATTAGTATTATTGAAGTATAAATAATATTATTTATGCCATTTTCATGTTTTTATTTTAATTCATAAGATTTCGTTTAAGATGGGGTTGCCTGGTAGAGATCGCTTCGAAGTGATAAGGCCGCCCAAATTGCACATTTAATGTTTTTTGTATATTATTGTTTGTTAATATTTATCCATTCTATGCAAATGGCAATAAAGTATTTGAATTGAATTGAATTGAAGTACCCTGAAAATGGTCAGTCAACCATCAAAGATAGACATTCCGCTGTTCTAGACTTTTCTTTTAGAACTTTGAGAGACAAGTCCGCAATTTCCGCAATACATGATTTTTACTTAACTAAAATTGTTTACGCATGGTGATCAACGGAAGCTCTGAAAATTGAAGATTTTTCCCCGTTTTAAGAATATTTTCCTTTGGTCTCTTCGGTTCTATTGGTTGCAGCATGATATTATTAGGTATAGTCTATAGCCTACCTCAATAAATGGACTATCCAATGGAAAAACAAATCTAACCAGTAGTTCCTAAGATTAGCGCGTTCAACCAACAAACAAACTCGTCAGAATTTCGCTAAAATGTACAAATGTCGTGAGCTCGATACGCTTGACCATATCACAAATAGTTGCCTATGTGAAAAACATTGCTTTATTAAATTGAGTCTGCAACTTTCAATATTTGTCATTGTGCCTTGTTTATTGTCACTGTGAAAGCTTCTTGTAAAGGAAACTGTACCCTTTTAAACTGAAAAGGAACATGGGTTGAAATTCTCGGGATAACCTTCTGATACTCCTTTCATAATAATTACTGCCTTAATAATAGGAAGCCTTGGACACCGGAGCTCTCCCCAACTTCCTCACTACTGGGGTCACTCATTTAGTTCCTAAGTCCAACGATACCGCGGATCCATCGAAATACCGGCCCATAACGTGTCTATCTACCACCTACAAGACACTTTATAATGTTATACTTACTTACTGTAATTACTTTTTAGCAGATTCGTTTTATATTTTTCCTTAAGTTATATATTTAGTTTGTAAATATAGAAATATATATAATAATATAATAGAATATATAATATATTGGAACTCCTTACTGCAATACTCAATTTACTCAATACTGGCCGATGTGTCATAAAAAAAAGAAATGACATGTCAAGCATTTTGGACAACGTCAGTGAGAAGAGGAAGAAAAAGGTCCGCTGAGGAGAGATGTGAGGATTCTGAAGAGAAAAAAAAGATCGGGAGAGAACGCTGGAGGACGGCTGACCGATCCGGGAAAAGCCGCCGGCTCTCCCCGGCGACGACGTCCTGGCTCTACCTGAGGCGCCCTGCTCTGCTCGGCGCTCTTCACGGCTGCGGCCGTGCGCTACAACCCTCGCGGTGGTTCCTACCGCTGTGAGCGGCCTCCCTGCCGCTAACTTAGCGGTTGTTGGTGGCTGCCTCCACCACTACCGCGGCTGTGAGCCGCGGTCTCCTACGGCGTCAACTGCGGCCGAGGGCCGCTAGCTCCAAACGAAATTTAACATTTTCCCTACAGTGCTATAGTGACTTTAAGTGCCTTTCTCGTTTTGTAAATTAAAATTAAAGTTTTTTAAGTGTTAGTTAATAGTTTTCTTCCACTTCAGCACCCTATTGAACTGCGAGCGACGGACCCCCTTCAGGGAATCGGCGCTTCGCGACAACTTACCTCCGTTCTGAGCACCAAGATTCGCCAGCATTTAGGTGCTAATCGCGTTATATCTGATGCTCAGAACGGATGTAGGGTCGGTAGCCGCGGATCAAAGGAACTCCTTCTCGTGGACGCTGTCGTTGGCAAACTGGTCAAACGCAACCGTCGCAATTTGTCCGCAGCCTGGATTGACTACAGAAAAGCATTTGACTCTGTGCCTCATACATGGCTCTTGAGAGTGCTTGAACTGTACAAAATCGACGGTACAGTTCGAGTATTTCTCGAGCGATGTATGAGACAATGGAGTACAATGCTCAGTCTCCAAGGCAAGCGAATGACGGATGCGGAAGACCGAATCCAGATTGGCAGGGGAATATTCCAGGGTGATTGTCTGAGCCCACTTTGGTTTTGTCTGGCTTTGAATCCTCTAAGCACATTGCTGGAGGGATCAGAGACGGGCTTTCAGTTTCGTAGAGGGGGCATGCGGTTATCCCATCTTTTTTACATGCATGAACTCAAGCTGTTAGCTCCAACGGCTCCACGATTGAGGGAACTGCTAAAAATCGTCACAGATTTTAGCAGCTCCATCAAAATGGAGTTTGGAGTGGACAAGTGTGCGGTTGTTCATGTGGAAAGGGGAAGGATTACTCGCTCTCAGAGGGTAGACTTAGGTCCCGTTAACCTGAGAGCTCTTTTCGAAACTGAAACATACCGATATCTGGGTATGTCACAGAACATCGGTGTCGAGGAAGCGGGCGTAAAACATTCTGTACGCGAAGTCTTTTTTGAGCGCCTGACAAGGGTACTAACTAGTTCTTTGTCGGGTCTCAACAAAGTCCGAGCGCTTAACGGATGGGTTATGCCCGTTCTTTCGTACACCTTTGGCGTACTCAGATGGACTCAGACCGAACTAGACGCCCTGGATCGGAAGGTCCGCACTACTATGACCCTCCATAGAATGCATCACCCTCGGTCGTCAATAATGAGGCTGTATATCTCCCGGAAGTGTGGAGGAAGAGGCCTACTTAGCGCCAAAACCTTGCACAACCGGTAGATATATAGCCTCCGAGCCTATTTTATGGCGAAGGCGGACGTGGGTATGCATAGAGAGGTTGTAGCATGTGACAAAGGACTTACCCCTCTCAATCTGGGCCTCGAGACATGGCAGACACCAGCGTTACTAAGCATTTCTGATCGTGAGATCGTATGGAAAGAGAAAGAGCTGCACGGAAGGTTTTACAAGGCTCTACACGAGCCACACGTGGACCGTAAAGCCTCCGTGCATTGGCTGCGCTTCGCGAACCTCTTTGGGGAAACCGAAGGGTTTGTCTTTGCGATACAGGATCAGGTTATCAAGACGAACAACTACCGGAAGTATATTATGAGGGACGGCACAGTGGACGTTTGTCGGGCGTGCCGCCAAGCTGGCGAGTCCCTCAGACATGTAGTTTCGGGTTGTTCGGTTCTTGCTAACACTGAGTAACTGCATAGACACAACCAAGCAGCCAAGATTCTCCACCAAGAGCTCGCTCTGAAATATGGTCTCATCAGTCAGAAACTGCCTTATTACCAGTACACGCCGGAGCCAGTTCTCGAAAACGGCAGCGCCAAGCTCTACTGGGATCGGCCCATTATCACGGACAGGACTATTCTAGCGAATAAACCTGATATCGTGTTAATGGACCGATTGTCGTCCAAGGTGTTTTTGGTGGACATAACTATACCACAGGACGACAACCTCGTGAAGGCCGAGACCGAAAAGCAACGCAAGTACTTGGACCTTGCACATGAGGTGACCGAAATGTGGGAAGTTATGTCCACCGAAATCATCCCGGTTGTAATATCCGCAAACGCTTTGACCCCAGCCACTTTGGTCAGAAACCTTGAAAGGCTGGGATTCGGCGGCGGTTCGCTTCCAGCACGCATGCAGAAAGCGGTGCTGCTCGAGACTGCCCGAATTGTTCGCCGGTTTCTGTCTCTCTTGCCCTGATCCCCGACCGACTGGTCCGATTGTCGGGTCTTTCCCGCCGAAAGGCGTGTAGCTGTAAGAATACGAAATAATAATGCTCATTAATAGAATAGTCAACACCGACTTTAAACCTCAACTTATGGGAAGGTACTGAAACGCATGGGATCTTTTAATATCTTTTATTTATATTATAAGAGAGCACTTTTACAACAATACACTTTTATTACATATACATGGGGCAAAACACTATTAACTATAAGTAGTGTATGGGAGGCTGGTACGTTTTGCGTTATATAAAATTGAAGATCATTAATTTAAGACAGTCGCACCTGAAACTCTAGCGGTAGGGGGCTCATGTATGAGTACTCCCGTACAATCTGTATATTCCCAGAATAGGTAAATTCAAACCGTAGGATTAAGGTGACTATGTAATTGATTAAAATTTATTTAACTGACTTCATCGGATTAAATAAATTTAAACGTGAGGGGCGGTCCTAACATACTGCTTGAGCGCGCCTTATATTGATAAATAAAGTAGGCTATGGCGCGAACAAACAGTATGTCATTGTTTTATTTGAAATTTAAATATTATCTTTCTGACAGAGATGCTTTTATTTTGTTAGAACATTCTTGTCCCTTCCTTCAGAAAGGGAAGTTCATTGTTTTGTTCGAAGAAAATAATCTTCGATTTTATATAACGCGAAACGTATCAGCCTCCCATGCTTATTTAATAGTGTTTTGCCCCAAGTGTATTAATTTGTAAAAGTGCTCTCTTATAATCTACAAATAAAATATATTACTAACGATCCCATGCGTTTCAGTACACCTGACTACTCTCTCAGCAGGGTAGGTTTTCGCTTATCTCGTGTGTGCCCGTTCGAGTTAACGTAGTTTGTGTTATGCGCTTCCCCGACCGTAGTGACCCCGCCGCCGCCGCCGCGCAGTCTTCTCGCGCCGGCGTCATTGCGGCAGTCGGTTATAAAAAAGCTCTTGAAACTAACTTAAAAAAAAAAACAAACAAAAATTAATCTTCTTCTCCACCTTGATTTTCAACCGACTTCCAGGAGGAGGTTCTCAATTCGTGAGTATGTTCTTTTTTGTGTGTATTTTTAACACGATTTTTTGGTCAATTATTAATCGATTTTAAATATTCTTTATAGATAGAAGAATGCTCCCGTCGACAACGATAAATCGAGCCTTTTATCGATATTTTCTTAGAATATGGTTTTAGTGTATATAACTTATTAAGATTATGACATATTTGGTTCTGTGGTCTTAATCATGGTATCAAATCAAGTAATTCTATCTATTATGGTGCGCATATTAGCTTACATAATAGGATAAAATAACAAAATAATATTTATCTTGACGTTTCGACTACTTATCGATGGTTGCATGCTAGACCTGCAGAGGTGGCCCTATGTAAATTTAATCAAAGTTGGTTGAGTAGGTAGTTCATGAAAATTTTTTAATATTTGATATGTATGAGTAGGTGCGGAGAATATTCACATTGACGACCTTCAGCCAAAGTTTTGGAGGTGAAGTCGGTTTTTTGTGTTCTGCATTCGTTGATTATAGAAAAATAATGTAGCCTAAGTCCAATTTCAAGACCTCCATTACCCATGAATCCACAATCATAAGAATCGAACCAGTGGTTAAAGCGTGACGATGTATTTGGATTTTTCTTGGAAAATATAAATTGTAATATACTGTTTACTTACTGTTTTATATTCCATTATGTTTGTTAATATTTTCCTTACACGTTAAGTCACGTTGCATGTTTTTGGTAATTCTAGCTCATTTCTATCTCTTATATTGTTTGGTTTCTTTATATTTTTGTATCTGAAAATGTTATTAAAACCAAATGTTGTTTGTTTACCTGTCAACTCTAAAAATTGTCATGTTGCTTATACGTCGCTTTTCAGTACAGATAATTGAATACTGTTATTAGGTTTCATATTCATTTCTCTTTCAATTATTTTTAAAATTATTACTATAATAGATATGATTCTGAGACTTGCACATTTAGAAGCAAGAGAAGTATCAGCTCCACTTTTACAATACCACAACCGCTGCTCCAGAGACTAAAACCTCCTTAATACGAGAAGTGACAGACGCTGGCTGACGATAGAAAGGACGGCCCTCGAACATGAAAATTTACGTCTGTCGAACGAATTTGGTGATCTAAAAGGAGTGGTAATCTGCTCTCATGGCTTTTTCACGTTATAACATTTATCTGAGAAAGAAGGAGAACTTACTGGAGAGAAATAATAAAAGTTTAATATAATAGTTCACATATACACATATAAACTCTTGGAGCCTTAGATCCTGGAAACTTTTGGACACCTACGCATTTTGGACGATCTCTGTGTATATATAAAAAATCTTTTAGTGGACTGTAAGTGAAATAGTGCCTTTTTATATAATCTTGTAACTTTTTATTTGTACATATACTAACTTTAACTTTATTCTCTTTATTTATTTTATCTCTTCTTTTAATGAGTAGGTTACTTAGGCTCTTACTCTAGGTAACACTACAAAATGGTGTGAATATCTTAAAAATACATAAATACGTGTTCATTTATTTTTTTACTTTAGGCAATAATACAGAGTTTCAAGTCAATCAAATACGAAAAAAGTTGTCTTCTTACAAAATTTGTTTCCCTATTTCACCACATCACTCAATGACCTTTCTCGAGATCATTTCTATCCGTATATCGAAACTCATAAAAATCGGTTAAGCGCTTTAGGCGATTAAACGTATAAGACAGACGTGAGATATTGATTTCTGCAAAATAAAGAAGCCTTTGTCCTGTCTCGAGATCATTTAATATACGAATATCAAAAATCATAAAAATCGGCAGAGCGGTTTAGGCGTGAAAACGTACCAGACAGACAGAGATATTTTCGGACTTATATATTAGTAAGTAAGTAAGTATATGGATATGGATTGATGTAGCATTACTTTGATTATAGGTCTAACTGTGGTATTTGTGCATCTGTGACATGTTAAGATTACCTCGAATTACGGCTGACGTCGCCAGATCTTTGTACATAATCCAAGGGCTGTGTTTTATTCTTTATACTAATCTATATATAAATGATAGTAACCCTTTCAATCGAAGTGGTAAAACTTGCCGCAGCCCACCTCCAACGCCCTCTTCAAAGCCACCTCCAGTACCAGATGAAGACGACATGGAAGTAATTTCAACGCCTGAAATTCAAAATTGGATGTCATCCATTGAAGCTTGCCTCAATGAAGTTTGCGCAATTTCTGGTGAAGGAAAAATGAATACCGAGCAAAAACTTTGGATCAGCTCTCTCTGTCGATAGATTGGCCATGGTGCATCCCAACTGGCTATCACATACCAATCCCTTAAGCAGAAAGCACTTCAAGGCCGTACGTTAATACAAGCGCTTAAAGAAAAACAAGAGCTGTCTAACCAATTTCAAGACCTTAAAGAAGAAATCCTGGAGTCCGCTAAACCAAGTTTGGCAAAAGTTAGTTTCGCAGATATGATTAAGACCAATAATAGTTTCATTAAACCTGCAAATGTTAGCTCGGTAGCAATTTACCCCAAGGACAAATTAAAGACTAGCGAGGCTACCAAATCACTTGTACAGCAGATTATTAGCCCCGGTGAAATGAAGCTGCAGGTTAGAGGACTCCGCAAAACAAAAAATGGTGGAGTTATTATTAGCACTGACTCGAAAGGAGATGTCGAAAAACTGAAGCAGTCAGTTCAGCTGTCACCCTGTGGCCTTACCTTACTATGAACAAAGCAAGCGAAACCCTAGAATTGTCATAATTGGGGTGCCCACATCAATGCAGGAACAAGAAGTTTTTAAGTGCATATACGAGCAAAATTTTTCCAATAAACTTAGTGATAGTCGTGAAAAAATCCTGTCCTCCATTAAACTTAGCCATAAGTCTGGAAAGAAAGAAGCAGAGACCTGTAACTATGTAATCGAAGTTCCTGCCCTAATAAGAAAAGCGCTCATTTCTCAAGAAAGAGTCTTTGTTAACTGGTCGTCCTGTCCGGTGAGGAGACCTAGTTTACTTTAGTTACTAGGTGTTTTAAATGCCAGCAGTATGGACATGCAGCGAAGTCATGCCGAGCAGAAACTTGTACCTGTAGACACTGTGGAGTTCTAGACCACTCGTCAAACGAGTGCCAGAAAAAGGCAGAGGAACCTAAGTGTGCAACATGTTCCCGTTTCAATAAGCCAAATAATCACAAAACAGGTGAAACTGATTGCCCCGCCAAGAAAATTGCCGAACAAAGGTATATAAACTCAATTAATTATGAAGGCGCCTAAGAGCGCCGTTTCTAGTAAACTTCAGAGGCTAAATTTTAACTGCGATCTAATTGTACTAACTGAATGTTGGCTTTCCAATAATAATGAACTTCCACAGATGACAGGTTACGATGTGTATAGCAGTAAAACAGTTAACAACCAAAATGATGGTGTGGTAGTTTACGCTCGAAACACCCTGAATATCACAGTCGAGGACTCTATTGTTAGGGAATGCACCAGTTTGGTAATAAAAATCGATGAAAACAAAAATAAAGTTGCAATATTAGCGATGTATAGATCCCCTTCTTTTAAGAAGCTGGATTATTTTCTCGAATCTTTAGACATTCAACTTCAAAATTTATCGTCTTATATAAATATTTTGCTTGCTGGAGACATAAATATTGATATTCGACCAGAGAATAACAGGAGTACCTAAATCAATGTGCATTTCACGGGCTATACCCTGCGCACACACTGCCTACATATCATAGCGGCTCTTGTCTGGACCATATCTTTCTCAAAACCCAGTTGCTGTCATCTGTATTAGTTACTTATTCCACCGTAACGGACCACAAAGCTGTTTTACTAACCCTTAGACTAAAAGTAACTAAAACAAAATACGCAAGGTTTACTTCTAAATTAAACATGCATAAACTTGAGGACGATTTATGTAACACTGACCTTAGTCCAATTTATAATTCTGCTGACGCTGACTCGAGCATGGCATACTTAGTAAATATTGTTCAACAAGCAATTCTTAATAATACATCAAAAGTAAAAGTTAGTAATAGAAACTTAAACATCAAACCATGGATTACGCCGGGGCTTATTCGTTGCATGAAAAATAGGGACAAACTCCACATGAGGGCCAAATCTTGTCCGGGAAATTTACAAATAACTTATAAGCGCTATCGTAATTTTTGTAATAGTATTTTAAGAAAAGTAAAAGCTGACTATGACAAAAATCAACTAGCAAAAGCCGGAAAAGACAGTAAAAAAGTTTGGAAATACATAAAAAAGTCACGTATACGTCCAAACACACTGAATCGCCCTCGAGTTTATTGGTATCCCATCCCTCCCCACTATCGGCAGCAAATAGTGCTAACGACTTTTTCAATAACATCGGAAAGACTTTAACAGAAAAGATTCGACAATTCTCCATCACACATGAAACTATTAATACTTACAATAACTCCTCTTTGAATTCTTTTGTATTATTAAATACGGACGCAGCAGAGGTTGAAAAAATTATAATGGGGTTAAGGGATGACTGTGCTGTTGGGTATGATGATATACCTAGTAAATTATTGAAAAAGTTCAAGCATTTCTTCATCCCTCCTTTAACTTTTATATTTCAAAAATGTCTCTCAGAAGGAATTTTTCCTACTTGTCTCAAAAAAGCCCTCTTAGTTCCTGTCTTTAAATCTGGTAATAACGACCAAATAACGAACTTTAGACCTATTTCCATACTACCCTCAATATCTAAAATATTAGAGAAAATAATAAACAACCAGCTAGTACGATATTTGGAAAATAAGTCTATCATCTCTAAGTCACAATTTGGCTTTAGGCCAAACCTATCGACTTCTGATGCTATGCACGACTTAGTAGATTATATTGCACAGGAACTAGATAAGGGATACCAGACTATAGGGGTGTTCCTTGATCTAGCCAAGGCTTTTGACTCCGTCTCTATTCCCATCCTGTTAAATAAATTAGAAAATGTAGGTATAAGAGGAAATCAGCTAAATATTTTAACTAGTTACCTTAGTAATCGAAGTCAACGTGTTAAACTAGGCAATATAGTTAGTTCTGAACAAAAAACCAACCCCTTCGGTATCCCCCAGGGTAGTATTTTAGGCCCCACATTATTTTTAATATACGTAAATGACCTTTGTAATCTTCAACTAGTACAAGGTAAAATAATTTCATACGCTGACGACACTGTTTTACTTTTTTCAGCTGACTCAGATCAAGACATTTTTAAACTTACTCGGAATGGCCTCAATATTGTGAATAACTGGCTTAAACTTCACCTAATTACATTAAGCAAAATCACACGTAGCACTAACTAATAGACCCCTGTTTGCACATTGCTGCAATAACCTTGCTAACATTGCATGTGAGTGTCCTACAATTACAGTAACAGATAAAATAAAATATCTCGGTGTGATTATTGATGAAACTCTTTCCTTCAGATATCACATTGAAGCTCTTGGTAATAGAATCCGTAAACTCATTTTCGTTTTTAAGAAAATCAGGTCAGTTGCGGATTCAAAACTTATCATGCTATTATACAGCGCCCTGTGTCAATCTATGATAACATATTGTATTACGATCTGGGGCGGAGCTCCTAAAACGTCTCATCTTATTGTAGAAAGAGCTCAAAGAGCAATTCTTAAGGTATCTTCTTTTAGGCCATACCTCTACCCTACTAACCTTTTATATAAATCATGCAATGTACTAACAGTCCGACAATTATTTATAACTGACACAGTACTTAAGCAGCACACAGCACTTCAATACAGCACCAGTTCTACTAACAAAAGACGCAAGGATATTGTATGCACAAATCGCACGCGGGTAAAATACACTTTGACTACACGATTTTATAAATTCCTAGGGCCATTATTGTATAACAAAATAAACGCTTAAGTGTATATATATCCCTTAAACGTAAGAAATTGTAAAAAGGCTTTAAAAACAGTCCTCCAGGAATTGTCGTACGATGAAACCGAGATGCTACTGACTGTTATAAGTTAATTTTTGATAAGGTATAAATGTGTAATTATGTTTAATAAATGAAATAATTATGTAAGAAAATCTCTTAGATTTAAAATTGACACAATTTCCTATTTTATTTTTATTTCTTAAGAATAGTTAAATAGATTCTACTATGTTTGTATTTAAGATCCATATTTTATTTTATAGAAGTTATATTTAATTTGAATGATTTTTATGTTATTTTAGCACGCTCCAGCCTGAAAAACAGGACTATCCTAGTTCAGGCACCAATTTTCTATCCTTACATGTATATTTAAGCCAATATTTGTAATTTATGCTTTTCTGAAATTAATAAACATTTTTATTTATTATTTATTTATTTACATAAAAAACCTTAAATCATCGGTTTACATTTTGATAACATAAGTCGTGATAACGCTTTATTTATTTTAATTTAATTTCTCGGCCGATTTTGTGATTACTCGTTAGATAGGTATTAATTTTTTTCACATAGTGTAAGAAGCAATTTTGATCTACATTAAATGCATAATGTATCAAACGTATTTACTTGGATAAGCATTGATTCTGTATTGTTAAAAATAGGTTCGCAAATAACAAATAACCCATAATTTTATTGTAATATGTAAAAGCCAAAAATGATTATTGTAAGTTATTCTTGGAAGACAGTCATATACTATCACGGACTTTTTTGTAGAGGTACAATCCCAGCATACATTGTTTTTGTGTATCTCAAAAGGTTATGGCAGCGTTTTCGAGGAAAGCTTCCGATCAGCTTAATTTTTTCCGACATGTTGATTTAATATCGTCGTAAAATCGACTGTTTGCATGAAACCTTAACTTTTTACACACTAAAACCTTCCTCAGGGATCACCCTACCTGTTGTCACACCTACTGCGTGTAATTTCATTCCGTACTTTTCGAGTTTATCGCGAACAGTACCAGAAGACAGACAGACGCGGCGGGGGACTTTGTTTTATAATATGCAGAGAAGATATTAGCTCAAGTAGATACTTAATAAGCGTAAGGCGCAGCGCAGACGACAGACTATCCGTGACGCACTTTTTAGTCTGTGAAAATAGAACCTATGCAATTATATGCAGTAACGCACACGACGCGCAAAAAGTCCGGCGCACAATAATTTGACAAACGTTTGTATAAAAGTTTTACAAACTAAATAATTAATTAGCACTAGTATCCGGCTCTTTTCGGGTGCAAATTGACATCAAGTTACAAATATTGAGAATAAAAAGAAAAATAGTTAACCACCGATTTTTAGTAATAACTAAAATCAAAAAGTTTTAAATCATTAACCTTAGCGACATATTTTATACCATAAATTGTACCAAAAACAGTTTAAAACAACCTCGCGTCTCGCACTCCTCATAAGATTCATTTCAAAAAATATCCAAGTTTTTATCAGAAACCTAAGTATCTTAAAATCTTAATATAGGTTTTAAACTTTCTTTACTTCGATTAAAAAACAGTGCTAGCTATACGATTATGGGCGAAACTAAAGGTCTATTCACCCACCGCAGACTTGAAATATCGTTATTGTTAATTCACTCATATCTTCACAATTTTTAAAATAGAAGTGTTTGTATAAACTTGGAAAAACGCCTGAACAACACAGTTTAACAAACACCTAAAAGTACAGAAAATAGAGAATATATTCAAATACCTTCAATCTTCAAACATATAAAAACAACCAATTAAAGGAAAGCTACGATTTTGATTCTAGGAGATGAACAAGTACGGGGCTTTTCACTTAAAATACTGAACAGCAGAAAAGGTACATGGAACGATAGGTATTATGATGTGTCTTCAATGGTTAAGCCCTCTGTAAAAAGCTCACAAATACTTAGTAGCTGTGAGTCTTTACAACAAGAAATAAGAAAAGAAGATATAGTTATATTAAGTATAGGTAAAAATGATAAAAACCCTTACACTTTGTTTTGCGAAATTAATAACAGCTTACAATTGTTAAATAAATGTAGAAAGATATTTTTACTAGGAATATTAAAAATGAAATATCTAAATGAAGGATTGCTTAACTTAAATATTAGAATGTTATCGAATAATTATCCTAATTGTAATTTCATTGACATAACTAATTATATGAAGAAATTTATATTGACTAAAGGGCAACCTGGCTTTAAAAATTATGTCTGTTTTAAATTGAATATAGAAATAGATCTTTTACAATACAATTCTACTTTTGTGAACAGAATCATAAAGGAAATAGTTAAAACCATTGATCAAGCTACTCAAACAAACTCAAGCAACGGTAGGACTCTGCAAGTACCTACCATCTTCACCGAAACAGATTTTTCTCTGATGTGAATACTAACAAATTTAACATATTTCACCAAAACATAGCCGGTGTACTGGGGAAGCGCGACTTACTTCAGACGTCATATAAGGCTTTCAAAAAATATAGGTTCCATAGACGTAGTTTGTCTTACAGAGACTTTTATAAAACGAGGATCAGAAAGAAACAATACATTAGAGGACTTTGATCTAGCAGCACACTACTCACGTACAAATAACGCAGAGGTGGTTCTTGTATATTAATTAGAAAACAGCTACAGTTTATAGTTATCCAATCCATCCAACCAATAAGAGACGTGTTTGAATGTCGTGCTATAGACATAACTATCTATAATATTATTTTAGTATGTATCTATAGAATCCCATCCTCTTCAGTGGATAGATTCCTAATGGAACTTGAAAAATTGCTACATAAATTATTACGCAACAAACCAAACAAAAAGATAAGAAAACTAAGTGGACTATCGATATTTTAAAAAATAACTCAATATCAATAGAAATCAGGCTATCTTACTAAATAATAATATAAAAAGCCATATTTTTAAACCGACAAGGAAAAAAGCTTGTACAGACCTTACATGTAGTAATTTTGAAAAAACTGAATCTGAAATACACTATTTAGATCTATCTGATCATGGAACGACACAAACTGTGTCAATTGAAGTTAAGAAAGGAATAAATATAAAACACAGTCCTAAATTTTGGTTTGAGGAAAAAAGGGATTTTTCAGAGTACAACATACGTAAATATATAGAATCATTATCGTTTCAAGATGTCTACTCTGAAAATGATATTAATACATCGATTAATATTTATCATAATTACCTAATTTTATTATTTAATTTATGTTTCCCTATAATAAAAGTTAAAATCAATAATAATAATGAATAATAATAATAAGATGAATAAAACTTTTTGAATTTGAATTTGATGGTTGACCAAAGGTATAAAACTTACCACAGATATAATAAAATAATGTGCTTGCAATAAAGGCACCAATGACATACGTTATTAATTTGTCATTTAGCCAAGGGATATTTGCTGAACGCCTTAAAAATTCAATAGTCAAGCCCATTTATAAAAAAGGTGACCTAACGGATATGACTTACTTTCGTGCAGTAGCCCGGATCCCAGTACTATCCAAAATCTTTGAAAAAGCAATATATTTAATGTTAAATACAGAGAATCAATGCACTCGCCATATCTGCACAATAAGAACGGTGTTCCCCAAGGCAGCGTAATAGGACCTCTCTTATTTTTGTTATACATAAATAATCTACCAGAGGTGATGAGAAATCAAAAATGTATAAATTTTGCAGATGATACCACACTAATAATAAAATCAAATAATCAAGAAAATTTAAAAGCTGAAACCCAAAAAGTATTGACACAGGTAGTGACATTTTAAACAACTTGAATCTTAAAATTAATTTTAATAAAACAAACATAGTACAATTCGAAACATATAATTCAAATAATATTAAAATTTACATAACTTTTGACGATAAAAAGATTAATAACGTAGAAACGGCAATATTTTTAGGTATTCAACTTGACAAATACTTAAATTAGAAAGCGCACATCGAAAGGCTTTGCCACAAGCTAGACCGATTTATTTATGCTTTAAGGAGATTGAAAGAGGTAGCACGAAGAAGATCTGCTCTACTATCGTACCATGGCTACGTAGCCTCCCTCTTGCGCTACGGAATAATCTTGTGGGGCAACTCTATTGACATATATTGAATATTTAAAGTACAAAAAAAATGCGTTAGAGCACTATCCGGTGAAGGACACATCGATAGCTGTAAACCAATATTTAGGAACTTCAGAATTTTACCGTTGCCTTGTCTATATATTTATGAAGTGAGCCTGTTTTTTTAAAAAACACTTACAGTTGTTTCCAAAAATTGGGATATGATTTTTGGCTGCAAGAGACTTGCAGAAAAACTGTATGTACCTGCCCAAAGGTTGACATATTTCAAAAAAACATTGTGTGTATGGCAGTTAAAATTTTAGACTACCAGACAAAATAATTTCTTAACATTTGACTTATGTAATTTTGTATCTCGACATATCTTGAATTAAATATTTGCGCACTGACACTGGTCGGTAGAATAAGACCTCCAATGTACCAATTTTGATGCAAATAAAGATTTTATTATTATTATTGCTGATTTGGTCATAATATTTTTTTTTCTAGAACCAATACAAAGTTGGTTGACCAGTTTTTTGAATGTGAATTGTTTGCGCAGACTTAACTTCCAGTGGAAATGTTGCCAATAATCAAGTACCGATCTTTTTGTCTTGTGTGAGATGTGCGAAGATAATCACGTCACCCAAAGGTGAATGTGCAGTTCATATGCCATAACGACACACTAAAAATGTTGAACCTCATCCCCTGTTGGGTGGACCCACGGTATTAGGTATCAGTAGCATCAACCGCAAGCTGTGGCGAGTTGCGTTCAGCCTAAGTCAACTGCGAGGGTAACGGTCCAAAAAATCTATCGGAAGGAAAACAGTTTGCATATCTCCTTCTCCCTCCCTATCTTGAACCGGCCATTATTTTTTTTTTATCGTGGGAAAATTTTCATGAATAGCTATCGATTAAGGGCGCCGTATTATAGTCTAGCATGACTGTGCGCCACCTCCTTGCTGCCGCCACTGCCCTGCGATATTCCGTCCCCGCCGAGGCAGGTCTTTGCCGCCCAGGCCTCTTGACTTCCCGCTATAGCTTTCATCACGCTGAAAGCAAGAGGTCCATCCAGACATAGACGCCAGCACCTGCCGCTGCTGAGTCCAAGTCGGACAGACCACTATATTGTGATTTTCATAGTAGGTACTTCCCGACACCAAGTTCTACAAATAGCTTGTGGGTTGATATTTAGTCACAATTACATACTTTTAATTGCATAATTTGCATAATTAGTTAAGATTTTTAATGAGATTCCATTGTTGCGTTACGAGTCTCATTTTATGTAATTTAGTTCGTTATTTTATAGTATGTATTATAAAGCTTTATTTTTTATTAGATCTAATATTTTCATGAGTAATGATGGAATGAACGGTTGGCGTACAAAAATGACAGATCAGTAATGCCTTCAATTTTTGGGAACTAAAACCATCTTGAGTTCAAGCGTGGCTCCCGGGTGATGCTAAACGAGCTGTGACATCTGGTGGTAGGATATCTAGTGCAGCCATGTAAAAGGATAGGTCTGAGTATTTGTGCTGCATCAGAGAACTGCTTTAGATGCGTAGGATTTTAGTTCATTGTAGCTCGTTGTGGAGGGTAACGGGATCCAAAGCATGGTGCATTCCTGGCCGACTGTATGTAGTAGGGGCCCAAATAGCTAGCTAGCCACAGCTATCCCGAAAAAATCCCTGATGGTGCTATTGTGCCGGCTGGTTACTGATTCAGTGAGCTTGCTATAGCCCTGGCTTTAATTTACACCGAAGCATTATTCGCGAGTGCGTTACTTCAGTTACTTTACAGCTACAATTAAAATGCCAAATCAGTAACCTAATTGATACAGAGTTCCTATTTAAGGCGTCAGTTACATGCATCCGCGCGTTTAGCCTTCTTAATTCCACATATAAAGAGTTGTGATGAATGTGATGGCTCGTTAGCTCTGGCATATATTTGTTCATTCTGTTTACTTGTAATCTGTAAATGATCTTTACAAGCATTTAACGTCATTTCAGCTCCGTTTATTCGGGAGAGTTATGTGTCATGTTATAATTTAACAAAAGTTATAAAAAATTTCATTATATAAAGTTCTGGAGAACCAACAGCTTTTAATACAATTTGTCTTGTTCGTACTTTCTATCGTGTCGCGTAAAGCTGTCGCTCTTGCTGTTTCTGTCGCTGCCGCGACAGTTTGCAGCCTTAAAAATAACTTGTCTAGTTCGTGATGGAATAATTCAAGTACGGAACCTCTAAAGACAGCCTGCACTTAGACCTGACTTGTATGAAATAGCCATATCTAATTCTATAAGTTATAATAAGCCATGGAGCGAACAATTAACTAGGTATAATAATACTTGAAAGTGATTAATCTACATCTCTTTTTATGTAAGTACTGGTGAATATTTTAATATTTTTTGTAATTTTGCTAATATTTAATCAAATCAAGTGGTTATATGTAATGTGTGTCTTTATTCGGCATTATAGCTCCTAAACGGACTAGCCAATTTGAACGCGTCTTTTTAAAAGTAAAAATCTTGTCTGTCACACCTACCTTTCATTGGTGGAAATCGAAGCTGTAGTCTGCAGTTTTTTATGCTTCATATAAATAATTTCATTGAAGTATTTCAATCTCAACTAATAGGTTGACAAAAGACTTAAAACTTTCAGTGATGAGTTATTGAGTGTAACTATCCTTCCAATTTGTGTTGGCATCCTTACATGCTGGACTGGGAGCGAAAGAAAAACATAGAATGTGCCAGCTGCTTCTCTTCCCGGGGTTAGTGTAAAAGTCAGTTAAGGAACTGAGGTTTTATTGGCGTTTTTGTGGGCGACAGGCTGACCCTCTGTCACTGCAATATAGTCTTTTTCCATCATTATAATACCTCCTAAGTCAAACGTGACATGATGAGGCTAGTCTGTAAAGTCTTGCAAAGCCTTACTGTTTCAAAAGCCTATTTCTGTCTTCTTAAAATCATTGATAAGATAAATTCTTGATTTTAGTTTATAAAAAAAAAACAAGAAAAATAGCTCTTACACACACACAAAAATTTCACAATGCAGCGTACCTTTTACTGATATCCCCACAACAGACCACAACTTTAATATCTGCCGCCATTTTGAAAAAGGTGGCGATCTTATAACCTCTGGTGATCTGCCTGCCCCTTAAGGGATACAGGCGTGATGTTACCTATGTATGTATTGGCGTCTTTTTTAAATGAAAATAACCTCTAATTTTATTAGTTTAGCAAGGAATGGGCCCAGGGATGATCCGGTTTCTTTAGCCTCGACTTACAATAGCCCTCTCAGATGAGCGGGTCGTATGAGGTGGTAGGACCTCTTTAGTGCCAACGCTGTGTGACGCGTTCGAACGGGCATACCGTACGTCCGTATCATACGCTGTATAACGGTGGCGCCATCTTAGTTACAGTAACAAAACTACAACCGCATTCATCGAATGGATGCCGTTATTATATTACAGATGGCCATGGGATAATATAATTTATGTCAGCGCCATCTATCTATGCTATTGACAATGATGTCTTGAAAAAGATACTGATTATTAGACTTGGGTTCGAAAACTAATATTATCCTTCGCTTATTTAATTTTTGAACAGTAAAATTAATAATAAATAAAAACTAATACGAAATAAAACACTTTTAACGAATTTCATCGCGTTTAGTTTCTAGTAACATTTGAGCTCGACGTTTTGCTGGCTGTACAGGCACCATGGTCACGAAAGACGTGATCACACAGACTAAACTGTTTTACTTAGTATAGTGAATCGTGAAAATAAAAGAAATAAAGTAATACGATTTCAAACATATTATTTTTAAATATTTTTATTTTATTACAAAAATATAATTTTTCATTTTTCATACTCGGAAAGTAGTCTATGTTTGATCCAAGTATCGGTCTGAAAAGCTTCATCCGACCCACGGGTCGGAATGTTTCATACAAATTCATTCCGAACCAAGGGCCGGAATGGATTTCAAAAATAGAACTTATAACATTTCTTATGAAGCCAGCTGTCAAAAATTTAGATGTTTTTATGATTTTTTTTTATTTTAGAAGTCAAGTTAAAAGAAGTTTTGTCTATATTTTGTCACTATCATTTAAAAAAAATATAAATATATAATTTTCTTAATTATATATAATTATTTTAATACATAGGGTTGTTTTATGTAAAAAATGATATCTATACCTACATAGAAATATGTCACCGATTTATATGTGAATAAAAATGTCACTTTAAACTTTACGAATTGTTCGAACTTTTCCATTAATTTTAAATAAATATTTAAGAAAAATGTTTTTTTTACTTTCCTTATATTCGAAATGAAAAGTAGAGTGTTCCCCGCGGGTAGATGACATCAATTCATAGTCGGATTATATCCGCCCTCGCTGCGCTCTGCGGAATTGATGTCATCCGACCCTAGTTTAACAATCTACTATTACTATAATACAACTGGACATGCCTTATACTTAACAAAAAATATAAAAAGGAACCGGGAAAAGTTATTATTTTGTAGCTAAACGTCGTTTATACCTTATTTAAAAAAAGATATCCAATTAGTCCGTTTGTGGAATCCAGGTTGCTGTGCGGGGAATATGTTTTAAAATTCAGTCGCTATGTATAAATACTCATTTTCATACGCGCGTGTGACACGTTTCACGGAACTTTGCCGACTAAATTGGCATGAGCGTTCGCAGCGCGCGCGTCCACACGTCCGTACCGAACGCGCGTAACATACGCGGCGTTTGCCGCATTCCGAACGTCCGTATGATACGGACGTTTCAGTTTTGTATGAAAAGCGCGTTCGAACGCGTGACGAAGCGTTGGCACTTAAGGTCCGCCAGGCCGCCGACCATTTTTCAAAAAACAGACTTCAAATATCCAGTGGTAATGTGTTTCGACAGTATTTCATGAAGGGACAGTCTCTATCTTAGCCTGGCTGCTCTCATCGTAGACCTCACCTTTAATTACTACCAGGTAGGAATGAGATTTAGTCACCAAACTTTAGAACTTTTATTCTGATTTTATTGCGCAAAGACCAGCAAACTTTCTGAAAAATATCCTTTTTAATTTATTTTAGAAAGGATAATTTCTTAGAACTGGATTAAAATTTAAATTGCTTTCATGCTGGACTGAGAGCAAAGGAAAAACATAGAATGTGGCGCTGCTTCTCTTCCAAGGCATACTGTAAAAGTCAGTTAAGGGACAGAGGTTTTATCAGGGGTTTTTTTCGGCGATAGGCTGACCTCCTATCACTGTAATAGTCTCTCTCCACAATTATAATGGCTCCAAATTTGTCAAACGTGACATCAGATGTTTTTATAACCTCTGGTGTTCTGTCTATCCTATAAGGGATACAGGCGTGAAGTTATGTATGTATGTATATTTTAATTCGACGTTTTGATATCTACACAGATCACGCATGAGGGAAAATGTAAAATGTTTCCACACTGTCTGCAGTTAAAAAATGTTTTATTAAAGATTATGCATCGTGAAAACTGATATCTTCTATATTATTTATTTCAGCACCAAATTTTTTCTTTCAAGCTATCATGAAAGTTTTCGTGGTCTTACTCGCATTTGTGACGGTCTGCGCTGCCGGCGAAACTAAAGAATGTGGTGAAATAGGCGGAAGTAAGGTTTATGTACCTGGAGGTGATGTAACACTTCGATGCAGTGACTATTGCGAACATTGCAAGGGTATGGAGGTCACATGTCTTGCCGGACCCATTGTTTTCATGGATTGTGTGACTATGACAGTCACACTTTCGTTGGATGCAGATTGCAGCGTAAACTTTTATTGTGCTCATTTGGATTCAGTCTAGGTTTGAGGAATAAAGCATTAAAATATTTATCTTGTGTATTTAATTTACTTTACTTCTTTGATATTTCCATGCCCTTCTGATATCTAAGTGGACAAAAATAAATATAGCTTATGCTATTTCAGCTTTCTTGTAGAGGGAAATAATAAAATAAGATATTATTTTACTACGTGCGAATGACTGATAAGTACCTACTAATGTCGCTTACCTAGTCATTCAGTCGTACGCGTGATATACATTTAGGCTGCAAACTGGACAGCGGCGCTAGCTACGACGACAGGACCGTTCTCGACGCCAGCGGGCATGAGAGCGATTTGTCGCGGTGCAATCCGCGACGTGTCGCGGAAATCGCTGTCGCTGCCTTCCAGATTGCAGTTGCTGTTTAAATTAGTTTTTAATCGTTCTTTTTATGTTTTTCAGTTTAAAATGTACAAATCAAGCCATTGAAACGATAGAAAAAAAATCATTTATTTCGATCGTTAGCTAAATCGATTAATAATTAGACCACGCTTATTTTATATAAAATACAATTAAAACACTATTTATTGCACGCCACATATAAAAAGAGGTGCTTAACACATAAATTATAACCGAACGAGATAAGGTGCAATGGGTGGCCTTATCGCTAAAAGATAGCACTCTAGCTGAATCAATGACGAAAGAACTTAGTTTTCTTTACTCATTGAGCTGAATGAATAACATCTCGACAAAATCTCAATAATCTGTTTCATAGGAACTCTCAAATCCTGTTTGGTTGGACACTGGTCGTACAGACCGTTCACATGTCCCCTGCCTGCTGATGTTGACAGCATTGTGGCAGCAGTGTTACCAATAATATGTGTCCATTTTAACCCTGTAATCTAACTTTGTTTATACCTACCACGAATAAATATATGTTTAATTTTCTGATTTGTAAATAATAAACGACTATAAGACTAGGAAGGTTTTGAATGACGACACAATTTATATTAAACGAGGGCGAATCAAAAATATAATACAAGAATATTTTATTTTTCTACGTAATCTCCTTCTAATCTCATGCACTTAGAATACCGCATCTCCAACTTTCTTATTCCTTCTGCAAAAAAATCATTTTCTCGACTATTAGACAAACTCCTCTACGGCAGTCATAACTGCGTCATCATCGTCGAATTTAGTTCCACGAATATGCTCCTTTAATTTTGGAAATAAGTGAAAATCACTCGGGGCTAAGTCAGGAGAATATGGTGCGTGATCAAGGACTTCGAAGCCAGCACTGCGGATTGCGGTGAGCGCAACTTCCGAACGATGAGGTGGAGCGTTATCCTGGAGAAACAACACGCCCAATGACAATTTCCCACGACGTTTTTCTTTAATCGCTTCACGTAATTTCGGGATTGAGTTTGCATAATAGGATCCAGTTATCGTTTGCCCTTTTGGCAAGTAATCAATAAAAAGGATTAATTCACTATCCCAGATAACGAAAACAGCTTGACAAGCAATAGTGCCAACATAACGGCAGGGGACATCTTACGATGAACGGACAATAGGTATTGGGAACGTACATGACATTAGCACCAACTTGCAAATGCATTTTACGGGCAGATGTTAAAAAACTAAAATCCGACTACTTAAACATGCTCTAAAAAGTAGGAAACAAGTAATAGTCTCCGCTGAAATATTTATGTATTTTTATATGCCATACTGATAGAGATATATTTACAGGATAGCCGTGATCGACTTTCCGAAGTGGTGGTAGATTCACTTCATTTTGTAAATAGTTTGACTATTTCAAGTGTATTTAAATACCTACGAAATAAAGAATTTTTTAGACTTCAACTTTGATTTTAAAAGAAATGAAAAAGAAGTGAGAACTAACTCCGAGAGAGACTGACTGTAGTTCTTTCTGATGACGTTTCTATTTTTTTTATAAAACCAAACCTTCTTGGTGCAATTTAGTGTCTTGAATGAGGTTGTCAAGGCGGATGTGTGCTATTCGGGTTACCATTCCGTAAAATTTATTTCTTCTATTCGGTACAATTAATGCATGTTAATTTTTCGAAAAACCGAAACAATTTTTTTTATCTACATACGCTCTTAAGCTGCGACAGTTATAGTTAATAAGTTGCTCTTACTGAAAAACTAACTATGCAGGCCCAAAGTAAGTTCAATGAGCTTGTTTTACGGAGACCGCACATCGGGAATATGGGTAAGATGGTACAGTCTGCAACAGAATAATGTATACCATCCATATTGTATGAGTGCGGGAAACTGAGTGGTATACATAATTCTGTTGCAGACTGTACATCCAGACATGCGCCAATTTATAAAACTGTTTTTTTCAAGCTGGCCTCGTATGGGCTCCATCACAGGGCCTCTTTTACCGGAGCTAGTACTCCAGTTAGGCTTACAACAATTAAGTTTTTGTAATAACTAAAGAAATTACAAAGAAGGCAAAGTTATAAAAACGCATCGTCCATTATTAATTTACAAACTTTACATAAACAAGAAAAATGTTCAGCATATTTTACATAAATTAACAATATCAAGAGGCCTTATTAACAAAAAAAAAGGTTCTAATCATCATTACTTTTTTTATTATCTAAAAAATGGTACTGCTCTTTCTTCATTTTTCATACAGTCTACAGAAGTGACTTGCTTGTTTATCCTAGTATAATGTCAAACGACACAGTGAACAACAAGTAGGTACGTCAGTTGTCATAACGACTTGCTTTTTGCAAATTTTTATTTGCCATAAATAATAATAAGAATAAGAAGAAAATTGAAATAATTTTTTAATATTTTTGTAAATCATTTTTTTTTGTTTTTACTGTGCGAAAACTATGTGTTTTAAAGGTACATATATACAAATTTTTATGATTATTTAAGTGTTTTTATTTGAAAGCATTGTTGTTTATAGGGCAGAAATTTGCATAATACTGCCATTAGCATGGTTAGATGCAGTGTGTAAGGCTGCCCCATGAAAAACTATGAGCACTACGGCAAGCCGCCATCTTTGTTTCTGACTAAACAGGCACATTTTTCGTAGTATGTCATGAAGTCTTTTTTCCTATTGACGATGGTGATCACGAGGCCTGCAGAGACACTGAAACGATGAGTTTTATTTATTCGCTGCAGAGTGTTAAGGTCTTGGAATTGACCGACCGGTAGGTAGTTTCGTTACTCGTCCTATAGTTTTATTTTAAAACTAGGTTTACCGTGTTTTTCAGGCGACCCCCTTTCGCTGTGTATACAAAATAAAAAAATAATTTAAAATAAATACTTATGTATACTATATCTTTTGAATAATAAGGATAAGCAAAAAAGAAAAGCAAAAAAGGAATCCTTAATCAGTGGTTATAAAACTAAAGTTATGCAAAATATTTTCTTATTGAATAATGCAATTTATGAATTTTAAACTAACTTATTACTGCTAACAATTTTCTGTGTCTTCATAAGACATGTTTTGTAACGCCTCTTGAACATTTTTATTGTTTCATTTAAACACAGAGAGTACAAATTTAGTTTTGTATTAACTCTATTGTAAAGAAGAGGGCCAAGAAATAAGAAAAATCTGGTACATAAAGCATGTTTGATATCTATATTAGTCCGGTAAACTATATCTTTTCTTCTTTTGTTATTAATTTCGGGGTTGTAGAGAAGTGCAATTGCATCAGCATGCTATTGAAATAAAACGCCAGCTTAGTTATATTTTGTTTTATTTTTACAGATGTTTATTAGGTATAATTTTAACACAAGGCTTTTAAATACACATTTATTATGTAGAAAACAAGATTTTTTAGAATAAAGAAGTTATATTTCAACTCAAACGTTATTTATTACTATTAATTTATTATTCAACATTTTTAAATTCTGTAAACTTGTAAACACATATGGCCATATTTTCGTATAGTTCAATAATTAGCACAGATTTATGTCATAAAGGATATTTAAACGATTTTAGCTTACTTTAAATGGTGGGGTCTTTGGATGGAACGTTAAGATAAAAATAATTACTATACCATGTAAGTTAATTACAATAAGGTTCTTGAGACAAATATAATATAAATAACCTGCCCAGGAGTATGAAGAATAATTTTACCAAGTTTCGTCAAAATCCGTCGAGTAGTTTTTGTTTCTATAAAGAACATACAGACAGACAGACAGACAAAAATTTTATTGATTGCATTTTTGGCATCAGTATCGATCACTAATCACCCCCTGATAGTTATTTTGAAAAAATATTTCATGTACAGAATTGACCTCTCTACAGATTTATTATAAGTATAGATAACAACCGTCGGATTCAATAGATTTACATAAAAGAAATTACTAAATACATAACACTCAAAATACACACCTATTTTCATAATATTACATTACAACTTAAGACTATAATAATTTAACGACGGCACAGATAACAAATAAAGCGATTGACAAGTGACAGCTAATGCCAGAGCTGGATCGTTGTGGCGCGAAAAGTGCGACGTCATTGAAGTTTGAGTTCCAGCCGATTAAAGGCTCTTCCCGGTTTTGAACTCGAAGCCAGAGTTCTAATGGACGGAAGTATCTGGAACAATAAGGAATTTTCAAATCAAAAATAAGTATTATACAATGCTGGACTTCTTCCTTGTTCTTCCATGCTGGACTGGGGACAAAGGAAAGCAAAGAATATGCCAGCTGCTTCTCTTCCCGCGTAAAAGTCAGTCAAGGGACAGAGGTTTTATTGACGTTTTTGTGGGCCATAGGCTGACCCTCTGTCACTGCAATAGACTCTTTCTATCATTATAATGCCTCTAAATTTGTCAAACTGACATCAGATGGTTTTATAACCTTTGTTGTTCTGCCTAGCCATAACGGTTACCGGCGTGAAGTTATGTACGTATGAAAGTACAGTTGACTCTCGTTAATTCGAAATTCAAGGGACTCTTAAAATATTACGAATTATCGAGTATTTGAAATATTAAGTGGTTCGAAATTTGTGAGAGCAAATAAATAAAACTTCCAATTATTAAGTGTTGTACTTTATTATGGTTGAGAGAGTAAGTATTCAGAGGAATCTCAAATTATTTTTCATTATCGCTTTTAAATAAATAAAATAAAATCTCCAGACAATTACACCAACTACATGGCCCCAAAGTAAGCATAGCTTGTGCTATGGGATACCACGTAGCGAACTAGGGGGGAACCTAGAATATAAATACATAAATAGATAAACACCCAGACACGGAACATTTTTTTTTCTTGTTTCGTGCGGGAATCGAACCCGCAACCACTGGCGTCTGAGGCAGATAGGTTTACCTCATCGCCAAAGTGGTCGTCGGCTTTTCTTATCACTTTTCTCTTATTTTTCAATTAACTTCTTTTAATCTGTATACCAACGAAAGAGTAATCTTAACAGTAATCGTATCTTACGATCTTACTAATATTATAAATGTGAAAGTTTGAATGTATGGATGTCTGGATGTATGGATCTTTGTTCCTCAATCACTGCAGAACGGCTCAACGGGTTTGGATAAAATTTGACATGGTGACAGTGTACAGTCTGGAATAGCACATTACTTTTTATCCCGATATTCCCTCGGGATTAATTGGGGAAAAATTGCGCGAAACAGCTTGTAATACACAAACACGTGAGAAATGTGTGTGAGAGAGACAAACTAATCATAAATAAACAAAGATTTGTGTACCTACGTTTGAACTTGTCGCAAAATGTACCTAAGTACTAACAATCTTTCGGCCTCTTTCTCTCTGCAACTTTGAATTGTCTAGTGTTGGACGCCTATGAGTTCGATTTAACGCGTCATTTTGAAAAATGTATTGGTTCGAAATATAAAGAGATTTTGAAGGGAACTCGTGATAACATTGAATTATAGAGAGGTTCGAATGATCGCAGGTTTAAATTAACGAGACTGTACATATGTAATAGATAGATTAGGTACCTATTGATGGAAATTCGCATGATGACGATACGCAAGTTCACACACGCCCCGACAGATAGAATAATACTGATAAGTTGCGAATTGGATACATATCTCTCTACAACAGTGCTGCAACCACTGTTTCAGGTGAATTCCTAACGTGCAGCAAGAATAACATTGCTAAGAAAAGAGATCTCCGAGGACTAAATAACCAAACTTACTTGACAAGTGATTCTGGCGATATTCTATTCGTTTTTCCCCTAGTCATTGTTCTGATGATGTCTGATGTAGACTTAGATGCTCCTGGCTGCATTATTTCACTGAAAGAAGTTTAAAATTGTTTAAAAGACATAATTATTGTTCCTGTTTGGTAATGGTGAGGGTGGTGGCTGGTGCTTGCGTTATACTCGTGAACGGGTGCTGCTAGCGGTGCCAGGTCGTTTTGCTGATGATACTATGACTTTTTTATTCCATTCTAGTTCAAATACTCTTGTCCCAGTTTGTCATGTTCGTATTGTGCATCCATAGCTTATTGCACCTACTATGTAAGCAATTTGGTTGTTGCATGACATTGGCTCTCACAATTCGCTGTCTTGTGTTTGTTTTTTTTTTCATGTCACGGTCAATTCGTATTGTACCTATTTCTATTATATTATTAATTCTGACTGACACATGTTATTATTATTATTAACTCTTTATAAAATAAGTAAATGTAATAAAATGAATACATTTTTAAACTGATTGACGCTTTTGAATCGACACCAAATCGGTGAATATGAGTGGCAATTTTGTAATCGATCCGTGAATACAGAAAATTGGAAAAAAGTAAGTAGTTAAAAAACTATATTTAAATGAAGATTGGAATAAATATATCCATAGTTCACGATCGACAATTAATTAGGTATTTCACTCGGAGATGATACTGATACCGAAACAAGTTCTCTGTTGACAAACAGTGACTAATTAAATTAATGATTTGAAACCAATGGTCTTTATTCTATAATTTATTACAATTTTAGGTACCCGTTTATGAGAAGAAAACTAAATTCTATAATCATTTATCCCATTTCTTTAACCAACTGAATCGGTATTTTCAAACAATCGTCTTTAAAATCGAAAAATATCACTACGGCAACATCACTATGATTGACGATTTTGACCTGTCTCGAAAATCATTTGAAAAGAATATAGTACCTATAGTTGTAGTCGTTTGGCGACGTTCCAAAAGGGCCTAGTTAAAAGTACCCGTAACCGGCGATCATGTATGAAAAGATTAATGAACGTGGAGAAAGCGAAAGAGGTATGTCTGGATCGCAGTAATTGGTGTTCCCTTGTCTCTGCCTACCTCAAAGGAAAAGAGGCGTGAGGTTATGTATGTATGTAAGTAGTCGTTGTTTCTAAGTATTTCCTGTGCATAACATTTGATTTAGCAGCTTAGGAAACGTACGACCTGGATGGGTGACCGCCTATTCTTGTTACAACGACTTCTATATTTTAAGGGATAGTAAGCTTATCCAGGTGCCATATACTTATATACAGAGTCGCGAGCGATGATCACGTATTGAGAGTGGGAGCCATTGGCAGTATCGTAGAAGCCATTGGATTTGAATTTGAATTTCGAATTTAATTTGGAGTCAAAATTAAATTCAAACCTGAAATTCATTTTGGACTTGAATATGTATTACGATGTTTGTACAGATTTTTTCTCTCTATACAACTTAGGTTTGTCTGGTAGAGATCGATCAAGTGATAAAGCCGCCCATTGTACCATTCTTAAGTTTGTGTCATCAATGTATTTTTTCTTTCCTTTTTTGTAAAAAAATAAATACATGTGTGCGATAAAGTGTGAATAGATAGATAAATATATTCATGGAATTTTGACGACCGGCTGGTGTAGCGGTAACATACATTGCCTTCTATGCTAGAGGTCCTGGGTTCGAATCCCGGCGGCGGTGGATATTTGTGTGATGAACACAGATATAAGTCGTCAAGTCATGGATGTTTATATGTTTAAGTTTATTCTTATAAAAAATGTGTATTTATTAAATATGTATGTTTATATATTTCTTAAGTATATCAGTTATCTAGTATCAATAACACAAGTTCTTTAAGAAACTCAATTTGGGTTAGATAATGTTGTGTGAGTGTCAGAAATATTTATTTTTAAATTTTCATAAATTTGGACTTCAATTTAGACTTGAATTTTCCGGAATTTGGACATGGATTTGGACTTGATTTCTAATTCAAATATGACCATGAGCATGAGTACTTACCCCAGCACGCGGCCGGCCTCGCGGCTGCGGAACACGTCGCAGTCGTGCAGGTGCCCCGCGTGGCCCGCCGCCGCGCACAGCGCCTCCAGCACCTGGAACTCCAGCACCGTCGCCAGGAAGTACTTTATGTACTCCTGGAACAAACACGTACGACCTGAATAAACACTAAGTAACAGTATAGTAAGAGACTGAACTGAATCCAAGAAAATACGAATACATACTTATTTATTTATTTTCGCATTTTAGGAAAACTTACAGCTAGGTATATTACATAATTATAACTAAATAACGACAGAAGGCTAATTAGCAGTTTCCACTAATGAGCAACTGTATAATTTTAAAATTACGGCCAGAATTTGACAGAAATAGACAAAAGAAAAATAATAATAATAACGAAAAGACCATATTTTTTTATAGGTAACATTAGTTTATGTAAAAAAAAAATAAGTAGGTAATAAAGTAAATTCAATAGACGAAAAAAATAGACAATATTACTATACGAAACATAAAAACTATAATTTAAGAGAGAGAAAAAAAATTACACTAATAAAGTACGTTAATTATGGCAAAAAATTGTTTAAACAGCAAGGAAAAACAAAACACTCAAATTCTTACAATATAAACAAAATGGGTGGCACGACTTTGGTCAAGTCTGACATAGGTCAAATATAGGTCAAATACACTCATGTTCAAAAAAAACGGGCACCTGCGTTTTATCTAGATTTATTGAATTAGAGGATGATTTAAAGGTTAAATTACATTATATTTTATATTAGTGTTCAAAAAAGAATGCCAGGCGTTTCATAATGTCGTATAATTTACTCCTAAGGTCAAAAATAGTGAAAAACAGAAAAAAATGATAAAATCGTTTTAATTCTAAATGAGTAAAGAAACGGATTTTAGCATTTTTATGCAGTATTTATAACAATTTAAATGAACTTTGAAGATTTTAATATCGTGTATGACCTCCACGACTGGTAATAACGGCCTGAATTCTTCTCTCCATACTATTGATGAGATTTTGTATGACTTCTTGAGGAATTCGAGCCCATTCGGTTTCGATAGCAGTCTTTAGCTGTCTTATTGTCTGTAGAGTGGCTGCATATCTCGAACACATCTTTTTAGAATGTCCCATAGGTGTTCAATGGGATTGAGGTCGGGGCTACGTGCTGGCCAATCCAAACGACGTATCCCGACCTCTTCTAGGAACTCGTTCACAGCGGCGGCACGGTGAGCTCGGGCATTGTCGTCCATAAACACTGCATAGTCGCCAATAGCAGCTAGTGCCGGTTGCACATGTGGAACTAGGATTTCAGTAATGTATCGAGGTGCATTTAATGAACCATTTTCTATGAAGACTAAGTCTGTGCGATCTTGAAAATTTATTCCTGCCCAGAACATAACCGAGCCTCCACCATATGGCACTATTTCTTCAAAACAAACGTCTGCATAGCGTTCACCTCGTCTTCTTATCACTCTTCGGCGACGATCCTCACCATGTATTGAGATACGGCATTCATCAGAGAATAGTACCCTACTCCAATCTTCACGAGTCCATAAGGCGCAATTTCTACCAAAAGTCAACCGAGCTACACGGTGCCCACGAAGCAATTTTGGACCCCTAGCTGGTCTTCTACTGTGCAAGCTTGCGTGTAATAATCTCCTCCTGACGGTGGAACGGCTCACTTGAACGCCCCTTACTTCTCGTAGGCTATTTTTCAACTGAACATGAGACAATCGGCGATTTCTCAAAGCTTGCGTAATAAGAAAACGGTCGTCTCTCGCTTCTGTAACCTTCTTCCTGCCAGAGCCGGGCCTTCTGTTGAGAGAGCCAGTATCTTGGTACCTTCTCCAGATTCTCTGGACCGTCGAACGGCTGACTCCAACTTGCTGAGCAGTGTAACATTGGTTGCAGCCTTCTTCAAGCAAAGTTACCACTTTAGAAGCAATTATAACTTTATTTGCCATGTTTTGGCGGTAAATTCCAATCAATCAAACAATTCGTAAACCAATAGTTTTAAAAAATGTGTTAAATCAATTAAATTTACCAAATCAATTAAATTTACCCGCCATAAAAAGTTTCTTTTCTAAGAAACTGAATAGAAGTCAAACAAATGAACGAATTTAATAAAAATTTTGAATTTAGAATCTTGGTTTACGTTGCCTGTATGTTAAAATTGCACTAATCAACTAATGAAATCAATAAAACCTTTTTAAATTAAGTACTTTTTACGTATTACTTTTTTCGTGTAGGTGCCCGTTTTTTTTGAACATGAGTTTATATAATATTATAACTTCACGCCTGTATCCTTAATGGAGTAGGCAGAACGTCAGAGGCTATAATAAAACTATCTGATGTCACGTTTGATAAATTTGGGGGTATTATTATGATGGAGAGAGACTATTGCAGTGACAGGAGGTCAGTATCGCCCACAAAAACGACAATAAAACCTCCGTCCCTTAAATTACTTTTACAGTATGCCTGGGAAGAGAAGCCGTAGAACTGTTTCTATATTAGCTTACGCACTAGATCCGGTTTTTGGTCATCAATATATATAAAACTGTTCCGTTACTGACTGAGTCACTGAGTGACTGACAGACAACGTACAGCCGTAACTATTGGGCGTAGAGAGCTGAAATTTGGAACATACATCCTTTAGAGGATGTAGGGGTGCACTAAGGAAGAAATTCCCGAAATTCCCACGGAAACGAGAATTATTGGACTTTTTAGTTTGTATGAAAAATCTTATTCCTTGAGTGCACGGATATGAAACTTGGCAAAAAGGGTCTTCAAAAAGTGACTGGTTATGTTATGAAAGTAATTCCCGAAATTCCTACGGAAACAGGAAATATGTGATGTTTTAGTTTGTATAAAAAAATCTTATTCCTCGAGTGCACGGATGTGATACTTGGTACAAAGATTCCTCAATAAGTGTCTGTTTGTATTATGGAAGGAATTCCCGAAATTCCCTCGGGAAGGGCTTGGACGTTTTAGTTTGAATGAAAAATCTTATTCCTTGAATGCACGGATGTGATACTTGCCATGAAGGTTCTTCAAAGAGTGACTGGTTGTGCTATGAAAGGAATTCCGGAAATTCCCACGGGAACGGGAAATATATGATTTTTAAATTTGTATGAAAAAATCTTATTCCTTGAGTGCACAGATGTGATCCTTAGTATAAAGGTTCCTCAGTGAGTGACTGTTTGTGTTGTGAAAGAAATTCCCGACATTCCCACGTTAATACGAAATATTGGACTTTTAGTTTGTATGAAAAATCGAACTCCGGATGTGATACTTGGCATAAAGATTCTTCAGTAAGTGACTGGTTGGGTTAAATATAAACAATGTTATGCGCGTACGAAGTCGCGGGCAAAAGCTAGTCTTAATATAAAACTGTTCCGTTACTAACTGAGTGACTGCCGTAGAGAGCTAAAATTTGAAACATACATTCCTTAGACAGTATAGTTTAGCAGTAAGGAAGGAATTCCCGTAATTCCCACGGGAACGGGAAATATTGTACTTTTTAGTTTATATGAAAAATCTTATTACTTTTCTTATTTCTTATTACTTTCACCAATTTGATACTTGGTATAAAGGTTATTTCAATGGGTATCTGGATGTATTATGGAAAGAGTTTCTGAAATGTCCACAGGAGGGGTAGTTTAGCGCTTACGAAGTTGCGGGAAAAAGCTCGTCTCATATAAAACTTCTAGATGTGTTCTTCCATGCTGAGCTGGGATCGAAAGAAAAACATACAATGTGCCAGCTGCTTCTCTTTCCGGGCGTATTGTAAAAGTCAGTTACCTAAGGGACAGAGGTTCTATTGGCGGTTTTGTGGGCGACAGCCTGACCCCCTATCAGTCTCTCTCCATCAATAGATATTATTCCTCCAAAGTCAAACGTGACATCAGATGGTTGTACTTATAGCCTTTTACTCGTATCTGGTGTTCTGCCTAATCCATAAGGAACACAGGCGTGAAGTTATGTATGTATGTATGTAGAAAAAAATACAAATCTTTCTTTATAAAAGTGTAGATTACCTGATCGGAAATAACATGGTACTTGGAGCCAGGGTCGAAGTCTGCCTCACTCCTCGGAACTGGTGGTACCACACCCTGGAAGACAGGATAAAGTTTACATTTATTTTTTATTTTTATAATAGACAGTTCAAGAGGATTGAAACTTGTTAAGTTTTTCAGATAATATTTTTGTATAACGATTTTTTCAACGAAAATATTTGACCCGTGTGCTAGGTTTCGCACAAACAAAAATCAACGAATGCAGAGCATTAAAAAAAACGAACTTTGGCTGAGTTATAACGTCATCAACGTAAACATTCTCCGAAATCATACATATTTTTTCAAAAAATTTAAATTGAAGTGCTCTACTGACTTCGATGTAATTTATATGGGACCAACTATGAAGTATCTTCTATCATATCAAATTAAAAAATTGAAGCATAATTGTCCGAAATATCGTGTAACAAAGACAAAAACAAACATACAGACGAATTCCGAACGTCCTCCTTTTTTGGAATTCGGTTGAAAATTCATGTTGTTCATATTTAACAAGCTGTAAGTATTCCGAAAATAATAAAATTAAATAAAACATACATATTTCACAGAGACCAATAAATATATTTGCAGAAATATAACAGAAATATTATATCGGGGATCGAACCCGCAACTTGAGGCAGTCTGCCACAGCGTTCGTTGTCACATTTGACCAGAGCATTTGACGACCACTTAAGCGATGGGGTAACACTGTCTGCCTCATACGCCAGTGGTTGCGGGTTCGATTACCGCACGGAACAAGAAAAAAAAAATTCGTGCAATATTTGCACGCCTGTATCAGGCAGTTTGTGAATTAGAAACTATTTTTTTTGGAAACGTTACATCATATTGTACTCACATTTATGGCAAATAAATGATTATTTATTTAAGGACGAAGGTAAATACGAAGTGAAGCCGAGAGCCAGGTGAAAATTGAATTGGTCCTACGAATATTTCTTCTATAAATCTTTATAATCGGTTTTACCTGGTATCGTAGTTTCAACTGCCACCATCGTGCATTCATGTTGCCGACGCCATCTTCAAATATAGACCATCTCCACTGTACAACAGACAAAATGAAATGATAATTAACTGATACTATAGTCTAATGGTGCGTACAGATTGCTAGTAATGTAACATTCTGCGCAAGTTGCGTATTTGGACGTGTGGTGCGCAGAATGTTACATTACAAGTTCCATTACAGCAATCTGTACGCACCTTTACAAACGAATAGTTCAGGACCTATTGAATGGATTTTATAGCATATTACTCGTATTATGCTTTAACATTCAGGGTTGCCTGTAAGAGATCATCTTTCGATGACAAGGCCGCCTATTGTGCACTGTATCTTAAAAATTGTTCTGTATACATATTCCTTATCTTTGTGTACAATGAAGAAAAAATAAACATAGCCAGCGCCGGTGTTAAGTATACTCCAAGGGGTGAATTGTCACAGGCTGTTGAATACTTGAGTAAACACCGCACTATGCGACTTTGTGGCCCAGTGTTTATTTCAGTATACACCATTTCATATAATTCCAGTATTTATATATTTGCCGATTGGACATAGTTTATTTAAATTTAACTTTAAAATAACACTTACGCTGCAAACTGGACGGCGGCGACAGCGGCGTGAGCAGCGACGCGGGGAATCTGGGCAGTTCTCGACACCAGCGGGCGTGAGAGCGATTTGTAGCGGTTTCATTGAAGCTCAATACTTTCTGTCTATCGTATCGCGAAAATCGCTGCCCGCGCCGCTGTCGCTCTCGCTGTCGCTGCCGTCCAGTTTGCAGCCTTAAGCCGCCGTTGTTGTTTTACAAACTAAGGCGTAATTTGCTTATATAAATATAAGTAGCTGCATAGTCGCAGGGTTTCGGAATTGACCCGTGGGGTGTTTTCATCAATGAATTTAGCTTTATTACTACATGCTGGGACATGCTGTATACAGGTGTATTTTTTATTTGACCCGCAACCATTGAGGGGTTATAGAGGAAGTAAAAATGAACTTTTTTTATTATGGAGCCACCCTTCCAAAAATTAACCATTTTTGAGTAATTTTACTTTCTTTCTTGATTGATGATTTTATTTTACTTTAATAAATAAATTTGAAAAAAAAATATGTAATGCTTATGAAATCATTATGAAAAAAAAATAACAAAAGGCGAGAAGGGACGAGTCTAATTGAAAAATTTGCTGTACAAGCAGTGTGTTTCAAATAAAGTCCATAAAATTGGCTTGTATTCTGGACTGATTATTTTCTTGAACCTGTGACCTGTGTTACTTTGTTAACTATATTTGCTTGTAATTTGGACTTTGTTTACTATAGCTGCATATTTAAACGACGAATATGCTGACATAATCCTGTGTTACGGGTTTACTAAAGGAGTATCCTAGGCAGCACGTCAAAACTCGCGTTATCCAGACTGTCGACTGCCCGATGCATGGTGTCATAAGTTAATGGTGGTTAATAAGACTGGTTCTTATGCCTATTCTGGCTGAGTGACTGACAGACAACGTACAGACATCACCACTGGGTGTAGAAAGCAGAAATTTGAATTTGGAACATAAATTCTTTAGGAGCTGTAGGAGTGCAACAAGGAAGGAATTCCCGAAATACTTACGGGAACAGGAAATATTAGATTATTCATTTTATTCGCTTACAAAACCGCGGGCAAATGCTTGCTTTATTATTTATTATGTTTTATTATAGTTATATAGTAAGAGATATTCTAAGTACCTGATCCACCATAAAAGCGAAGGGCAGGTAGGCCACCTTCTCCAACGCCATCGTCATCAAGAAGTTGATGCTGACCTCATAAGCATCGTGGGACCTGGAAGCAATAAGGCTTTTTTTGAATTTCTGTATTTCAAAACACCGAAAATGTGTTTCGGAATATGAAGAGCTCCTTCCTGAACCCTTGCTGTCATCATCACATACCAGGTGAGATTGCGGTCAAACGCGGAATTTACCGTGTTTGACCAATAAAAATAATCAGTTTCTGCATGTAGCGTTCATACATTGTTAGCAAACTCAGCAAATCCTAAACGAGTGTATCGAGCGGTATACCCGCCAGTCGTCCGCGGAGCACTGTGTAACTAATATAGGTTCCCTTAACACTACGTAATGATAAGGACTAATTGTATCAACTGTAGGTGTGTTTAATGATTGTGAGTTATGAACTAAATATACAACGTGTAACAAAATGGAGAGATAAAACTTAAGGGTTAGCTTCTATACCATACGTAGAATATACAGTAAAAAAATTAGCATGATCGGTGCTTGTATAGACTTTCATACAAATTTATTTAATTACTAGCTTTATCCCGCAACTTCGTATGCGCTTGGCTACCCTTCTCGTGGAAATTTCAGAAACTATACAACCAGACACCCACTGAAAGAACCTTTATACCAAGTATAACACCCATGCACTCAAGCAATAAGTTTTTTTCATACAAACTAAAAATCATATATTTCCCGTGCCCGTGGGAATTTTGGGAATTTTTTTCGTAGCACAACCAGTCACTCTTTGAATAAACTTCATGCCAAGTATCACATCCGGAATAAGGAATAAGATTTTTCAAGGAATAATATTTTTCATACAAACTAAAAAGTCCAACCCCTTCCCGTGAGAATTTCGGGAATTCCTTCCATAATACAAACAGACTCTTATTGAGGAACCTTTATATCAAGTATCACATCCGTGCACTCAAGGGATGGGATTTTTTCATACAAACTAAAACATCATATATTTCCCGTTCCCGTGGGAATTTCGGGATTTCCTTTCATAATACAACCAGACACACATTGAAAAACCTTTACACCAAGTATCACATCGGTGCACTCAAGGAATAAGATTTTTCATACAAACTAAAAAGTCCTATATTTCCCGTTTCCGTGTGAATTTAGGAAATTCCTTCCTTAGTGCACCCCTACATCCCCTAAAAAATGCATGTTCCAAATTTCAGCTCTCTACGCCCAGTCTCTCTCTCTACGGCTGTACGTTGTCTGTCAGTCACTCAGTACCTCAGTACCTCAGTCACTCAGTCAGTAACGGAACAGTTTTATATATATTGATGATCATACAACAAAATATTTTGACAACCCTAGTCAACCTAATAAGGTAAAACAGGACTTGTGCCGCAGTCAGTGACCTTATGACCTTTCCCGCACCGGCTGAACTTGTAGTATCTGTCTTAGTTACCCATCACTTTATTTTTACGCCAAAAGCTAACAGCTTTGATGAAATCTATTCGATAACAGATGGCGTTAACTTTGTTTTTCGGCCGAACCGTAAGGATAACAATTTTATGTTACTGTTACTTATAAACTACATCATCAAGCATACAATCCCTTTAAGTATTATCTCTTCATTATGTTACACGTTGCAGACTCAGTGAAATTAGTTACTGTTTTATTTAACCAACGTCACCCTTCCCAAAATGCATGTACCCTGACGAAATATATTTTTAATAACATACGTAGGATAAGCTTATGATTTCTCTTATTCTCATTAGTAGTACCACTCTTGACAGAGTGGTCGTGGTCAACATGCCACTGCTCTGTGGCAGATGAAGCTCGCCTCAAGATGTCTCGCCACCTCTCTCTGCTAGCAGACATTCTTGAGCACTCGTGTAAGCGGCCGCCCACCATGGTCATTATTTGATCGGACCACCTCATCAGGATTCGTCCGCGCGGCCAAAAGCCCCCTACTTTTCCCTGTGATAAAACGTTCTATGGAGTCACTGCTCCGCCTCGAGAAATGTCCAAATAGTTCCGAGTCTGTACTAAATTGGATAGACGCTGGTTGATATTGAGTGTTTGCAGTACATGGCTTACTTGTTCTGATATAGCCCGACACGCTGGAGATGCGGGAGGTTGTAGACCGACAGCGTCGCCGCGTTAGCTACTGCCTCGTGGAAGGCTGTGGAAGAGAGAACGTTAACCACGTTTATTTAAAGCTGAAAATTGATTGTTAGGACGCGCTATTAAATAAAAAAAATTAACATTGACATAACATCATCTAACTCAAATTAATTTCACCTGCAGTTCATAGCTCAGCTTTCGAGAACAGTTAACACTAAAAGGGGAATTGGTAATTGGATCGGAATCTTTTAAAGCACCGTAGGGGATGTCATTTGCAAGCATTTGAGCCCAAATTCTGTATTCTTTGTATTATTATCTATTAAATATCTAAGTTTTTCCTTTTTTCCTGAAAATCCAGTTTTACAGCTTCAAACATCGATTGTAAAAATCATCCGATTACAATTTTCTTTTCAGTTTTTAATAGGTATTTACTTTATAATTAACAATCAATAATAAAATTGATTCAATGTGATTCCAAACATAAGCTACAGGACGTTTTATAAAATAAACATTTCTTTTTTGACAGACGTTTACAAAAACAGCTTTTTTCCCCAATAAATGGTGATTTAGCGTGAACTTTTTTAATTTTATTTATCTACGAAATTTGGTGGTGAAATTTTCTACACTGGTTCGGGTCTGGTGTAACTAGAATAAATAATAAATAAATAAATAAAATCCCCAGACAATCACAACAACTACATGGCCCCGAAGTGAGCATAGCTTGTGATATGGGATATGTACCATGTAGCGAACTGGGGGGACCTAGAATATAAATACATAAATAGATAAACACATTTTTTTTTACACATAGACACGGAACATTTTGTTTTGCTTGTTCTGTGGGGGAATGGAACCCGCAACCACTGGCTTCTGAGGCAGACAGGTTTACCCCATTGCCACGGTGGTCTCCATAGCACAGGTTTGTATAAAACCTTACTTTGGCACCATATAGCTGGTGTGAGAGTAAGAACGGTTACGCATTTTTTTTTTTATAAATGACTAAACCCGCGTTTGACCTCAATCTCACCTGATGGTAAGTGACGATGAGGTCGAAGATGAAAGCACACGGGTTTAGGAAGGAACTGGCTCTTTATACAATATTGCCGGAACACATTACCGCCGGAGCGGTAACATTTGGCGGCAGATTTTATATAAAGGGTGGTTGCTAGCCAGGCGGACCCAGATGGGACCCTACCACCAAGCAAATTACATCCGATTTTTATCCGATCCTATTCTATTCTGGACTGGGAGCAGAAAAATCAACGAATGCGCAGCATTAAAAAATCTAGCTTCACTAACATATTCAAATCCTTGTCAAAACTTTGGCTGAAGTATAAAGTCATCCTACTATATATCTTGCGTAGTCATAAGTACATATTTTTTCGAAAATTTCAAATCTTTCAAACTCAATCAATTTCGATGAAATCTATACGGGACCATCTCTTGAGTACCTTTTATCATATTAAATAAGAATAGTCAAAACTCATTACTGTCCAAAAAATTGTGTAACAAAGATACAAAAAAATATACTTAAAAAAAACAGCGACAGCGACAGCAACGCGGGCAGCGATTTCCGCGACACGATAGAAAGTATTGAGTTTGTATGAAGCCGCGACAAATCGCTCGAGCGCCCGCTGGCGTCGAAAACGGCCCACGGACTTGCGTCTTCATAAGTTCATATTTTTTCGAAAATTTCAAATTTTTCAAAAACTAGGTATCCAAAAAATATACAAAACCATACACACGAATTGAAAACCTCCTCCTTTTATCTAAAAAATATAAAAAAAAAACATACACACGAATTGAGAACCTCCTCCTTTTGGAAGTCGGTTGAAAAACATAGAATGTACTAGATGCTTCCCTGCCCAGGCATACTCTGAAACCGATCGTCTACCAACAACTAAACTAGGTTAGTTTTAGCTTAGGCTGCAAACTGGCCGGCAGCGACAGCGGCGCGGGCAGCGATTTCCGTGACACGATAGAAAGTATTGAGTTTGTATGTAGTACTTAAACAGCATAAAAGTCTACCATCTGATCAAAATGTCACCCTCAAAAGGAGATGGGACATTATTACTAAAGTACCAGCAACCAACACCGCCTTTGCACAGAGGCAATATAAAAGACGTGCAATCCACCTAATTAATAAAAACCTTCGGATATTTATGAAAAAGACTAGTGACATAAAAAGACTCATTGCTGTATGGCTTGAGTCGCAATCTTTCCAGCAAATTGAGGATCTTTTAGAAATTAAACAATAATAACAACATACAACACATACACACACACAGTCACACAGAAACACACTCACACAAAAACAAACAAACATTCATGAACTCTTAAATTTTATATTTTTATTTTCACCCATCTTGTACGCCAATGTGTCAAAACAGAAATGTCAAATCAGACATATAATGTACCTACGTAGTATATTAAGATTTTTTTTTTTTTTTTTTTTTTTCCAGCCACAGAAGACTACTCCTCAGAACACCCGTAGGCCTATTGACCGTACAAGTGCTCAAAGAGGAGAGGAGGAGAATACTCAGAAGTACGAAGGGGCACTTGCCAGGGGGATTAGACCCCGGCCAGATGACACCCAACAGTGTGAGACTTTTACTCACTAAACTCCCCCTGTATGGTCTTTTGTCTTTCTACCGACAATCGACCGAAGAACTGAGCGACAGCCAGTTGGGAAAAAGGCTGCGCGTGTAGATATAGGAAGCACTTCGTGCTGAATCGACTACAGTAACCAGCTAGGGGCTGGCAGATAGGAGGTTATCCAGATCTCGAGAGAGCTGGTTAGGAGGATCAGAAAGAACATCCTTAGGTCTGCGGATAGAGCGCTTAAATGACTTGGGATTGGGTTTGTAGGAGACAGTGTTTCGCACCAGCCCGTTCGGGTGGGTTTCGCAGCGTTTGTGGTGAGATAGGGACAGGGCCTTAAGGGTCTGTTGGATTGTGGGAAGTTTGAGATCCCTGTGTAAATCCGCGTTGCGAACGTAGTACGGCGCGTTAGTGGCTCTACGACAGAAGTTGTTTTGAATTATTTGGAGTTTATCGATTAATCGAGGTTTGGCGTGGGCGAATACGGGCGCGGCGTAGGTCATGACTGGCCTAATGCAGACCTTATATAACGTGCATTTGTTCCGTAGTGACATTTTGCTTAGACGACCTATCATGCTGTTGAGTCGGCCGAGATAGAATTTGGCTAGTTTGGTTACCCTGTTGATGTGGGGTTCGAAAGAGAGCGTTTTGTCAAGAGTGACACCGAGATATTTGACCGTGTTTTGCCACGGTATAGGGACTCCACGCATGCGGACGCACGGGGCGTGATCGTCTAAGCGTTTGCGTTTGCGTATGAAGCAGATCGCCGAGCTTTTGTCGGGATTTACTTCAATGCGCCACTTAGAGAACCAGGCGCTGAGGTTGTTGACAGCCGACTGTAACTTTGCTGTTATTGACGAGTATTTCCGGCCGCTGCAGTAGAGTGCAGTGTCGTCGGCGAAAAGTGCTAATTGAACCCCCTTGGGTGGTTTGGGGATGTCGTTGGTGTATACCGAGTATAGTAGCGGGGCGAGGACGGAGCCTTGCGGGACTCCGGCTTTTATCGGACGAGGGGAGGATAGCGTTCCTTCGAACCTAAATCGGAAGGTACGATTCTTTAAAAATGACGCGATTATACGGACTATCCTATCTGGGAGACCTAAAACGTATAATTTATGAACGAGTCCAACGTGCCAGACCTTGTCGAAGGCTTTGGCGACATCGAAGAAAACGGCGGCTGTTTTGAGTCGTTGAGGGTAGAACCCGGAGAGTATGTGTTCAACGATACGGTGAACCTGCTGAGGGCAGGAGTGCTGGGCGCGGAAGCCGAATTGCTCGGGGATGATGAGGGGATCACCGTCTATAGGAAACAAGTGATCTTTCATTCGAGAGAGAATGATACGTTCGAAGTTTTTGCCCAGGGCCTTGAGGAGGCTGATGGGTCTGTGGTTCGCAGGGATATGATGGGGCTTGCCGGGCTTGGGGATACCTATAACGATTGCTTCTTTCCAGGCTTTTGGAAAGTGACTAAGATCAAGGCAAGCGTTATAGATGATTGCCAAGATGACTAGGATTTGATTGGGCAGGTGCTTGAGCGCCTGATTGGAGATACCATCCGCCCCCGGAGCTTTTTTAGCTTGGAGACGTTTGATATGAGAGCGAATCTCGTCTACGGAGACCTTGACGGGTTCGCTGGTTGGGGGTAGGGAGTCCTTGAGGAGGACGTCTTCCTCGACCGCCTTGAGGTGGACGGGGTCGACTGGCTGGGTACTAGGAGAACATTTTGAGGCAATGCTGTCGGCGAAAGTTTCGGCTTTTTCGTCATCCTCGAAGGCTAAGGTGCCATCAGGACGGGCCAGAGGAGGGACGTGAGAGATTGTGTCTACGCGGAGACTACGTGCTATTTTGTAGTAGGCCGTGTGAGAGGGAGCAATATTCTCCATAAGCTCGTTAGCTTGGAGTTCTCTGAATTCCGCGAGGGATTTTTTAACTTTACGTTGAAGTTGGTTTGCCGTTAACCTATACTCGGGAGTTGGGTAGCGCCTGGCTCGACGAAGTGCCACATTTTTCTGTTTAATGAGGGAGAGGATATGAGATGGGAGTTTGGGTTTTGGGACCGGGACTGTTTTGACGTTCTCACTGATGGCATTGGTGATGGCATCAGTGACAGCGTCAACAGCGCTGTCGATTCTTTCCGGGCTATTGAGGTAGTCCGTCGGAAAGGCCAGCGGAGAGACAGGATCGATTGAAAGGAGGGCAAGGGAATTTTTAAAACCTTTCCAGTTGGTAAAGGTTTTAGTTGAGGGAACAGGATCGGGTTGACTACCAAGGATAAGTCTAACGGGACGGTGATCGGAGCCTAGGTCGTCGAGCGAATCTATAGAACGTAAGTCTAAAGAGACGTCCTTGACCAAGGCGAAGTCTAAGATGTCTGGGGAAAGGTTGACGTTAGCTGGATAGTGAGTGGGAGAGTTTGGACATAAGATATTTATATCTATGTTCATTGACTCAAGAATTTCATTGAGTTTGACTCCGTTACTGTTGGTTGTGTAGCACGACCAGTCAGTATTTTTGCAGTTAAAATCTCCAAACATAATGACTGATTGGCCCAACCCCAGTATGGCTTCAAAGTCACTGAGAATGGGAGGTTTACCGCTGGGAAGGTAGATGGAGGCGACAATGATGGTTGGGTGGCCTGTCATGGCCACCTTGCATACCGTCGCTTCCAGATTGATAAGGGGAGGTGTAGGAATTGGGATACAGTGAAGACTTCTCTTGTAATAGATGGCAGTGCCGCCACCTACGGCGGATGGCCTGTCATCTCTTACCAGAGAGTATTTGGGGATGGAAAAGCCCCTGCGATTCTTGGGGCTGAGCCAGGTTTCTTGGAGGAGGAAGAGGTCAAAATCGTTATTTTGGAGGAAGTGTTTTACTTCTAGGTGGTTGGGACGGAGCGAACGCGCGTTAAATGAGCCGAGGGTTAAGCCCTTTGGTTTGGTCTTTGAGCGATCAGACGTGACTGTGGGAGCACGAGGGATACTATTGTTTACCGCCATTGATGAGGTGTTGAACTCGTTTGAGGATGGGCGCGTATTTCGCGATGATTGCAGCCGCCCCGAGAGCGTTACCGGAGGCCGCAAGTTCTAAATTGATATTATGGATGATTATGTAGTCATCGATGCTGCCGATTCCTAGTAGGTTTTCGAGATTAAGTTGACTCGATTGATTTGTTTGATTTGTTTGCGCGGTGAGATGTGTTGGGGCCTGTTGTGACATCGAGATAGGCTTAGTCCAAGCCGATTGGGCCGGCAGTGGGGCGGGGGTGACCTGAGGGGTCGATTGAGACGGCGGAGTGTCGTTCGAAGTTTGTTTGGGAGGAGAGGTCGGTTTTTTGGGCACAGCCGCTGACGGAGTCCTTGGCTTGGGAGCCTTGGGGCAGCCACGGTAGTTGGCTGGATGGCCGGATTGGCCGCATAGAACGCAGGCTGGTTCGCCTGGGGATTCTCTTGTACGCGGGCATTCCCGAGTGAGGTGGTGTTCCAGGCACTTGACGCACCTGGGGTTCACACCACAGTTGGCTGACGCGTGGCCATATGACTGGCAGCGGTGGCATTGGGCGGGGTAGGCGGATTTACGCGGGCCTTCGACAATGATACCGGAGATGTCGCAGACCTTTTGGAGATCCTTAAAGATGCTCTTGCCTTTGGGGTCGTTTTCTAATATTATTAGTTTGAGGGGGCATGGTTTACCGTTCCGCGTTTGGATTGGGTGGACGTTTAGCACGGGGTAGCCTTTGTTTAGGAGATCAGTTTTGACTTCGTCCTCAGATATTTCTGTAGGGATTCCTCGAATTATCGCGCGGACCTTACGGTCCTCCGGGAGGGCGTAGGTGTGATATTGAATTCCGTTTTCGAAGAGATATCGAGTTAGATGGCGGTAATCTTCTGCCGTGTTTAATTCTATTTTTAAGAAGTCGCGCATGTTGGTCGCTCTTGAATAACGAATTTCCCGATTATTGCAGATGGTAGAGATTTGGGTCCACCTATTCTTGTCTTTGAGGAAGACAGGAGGGGGTTTTCTGGACGATGGAGTAGGAGCCGCGTTGTTTGAAGCCGGAGTTTTGCGCTTGGGTGAATAGGGGGTCTGAGTGACCGTTTGAGACTGAGGAGAGGACGCGGTGTTTGGACGCGGTTTTTTGTTTGTGGCTGTTTCCCAGCCGTTTTCGTTTTCTGAGTCGTGATGAGGGGACGCGGTCGACATACGGTCGACTTTGGAATCAGAGGCGTCCTGAGCGGAAGGAGCCTCGGGGGCGTGGGTGGTGGGGGACGCGGGGGAGGAGTCGAATACCAAGGGGTATTGCGACGAAGGCAAGGACTGGGAGGCTTGGGTGAGGGCCGGGGGGGTCTGACCGGTGGTGCGGGATGAACAACGCGATTGGCGGGCTTTGCGCGATTTTGACGACGTTGTCGAGTAGGGATCGGCTGAAGGCCGCGCTGAGCGCGAGTTGGAACGCGAGGCTTTACGAGCCGAGGTGGACGATGGGCGAGAGGCCTGAGAGGCCGGGAGGGACGCGGGAGGGACCTCAGTGGTCTGGAGTGGTGTGGCCTGAGGGGCCGGGGAGAACGATGCCTGAGGGGCCGACGCGGTGGAGGCCTGAGTGGCCGGGAGGGACGCGGGAGGGACCTCGGTGGTCTGGGGTGGTGAGGCCTGAGGGGCCGGGGAAAAAGATGCCTGAGGGGCCAAGGCGGTGGAGGCCTGAGTGGCCGGGGTGGTCGCGGATTGAGCCTGAAGGGCTGATGCGATTTGCTGACTTAGTGATGTGAACATGTGTTGCTGATTATTTTGGAGTTGAATGAATTGGAGTTGCATCTGACTTACCATATCCCGGAGTTCTTGCACTTCTCCGGGCCTAACCCAGGATTCGATGGGGGCCTCCATCGAACCCAGGGAACCTATCCTACCCTGAAAGGAACCCTAATACTAACTGGGGGGGGCCTACGTGCCGGTGAACGGCGAAGTGGCTGCACAGACTGCGCTGAAAAAAAGATCAACCTAACACGGACCTATTACCGATGAACGGCGGACGATCAGGCTTAGTTGTCACGGTTACGTATCCACCTGATCAGCGATGCTTCGGTTGGCAGTGGATGACTACCTTGAAAGGGCAGAAAGTCCACTCAACTTCCGCAGAGAACTTTCCGAAAAGAGCTTGACTTGAGGCCTTACTCGCACGAATGCGGGAGAGGGAACAAGGAAAGCGCAGTACGAACACTCGGGAGCGGCCGCAGACACGACCGTTCGGGAGCGAACGCAAACGGGAAGTGAGTATATTAAGAAATACGCATATTGTATTATATATATAAGTCCACTTAAGGAAGAGCGGTGCCTCCTAACACAGGCTTTTGCAAGCCTAAAAGGAGTTACTAGCCCATGTATAAAAATATTTTATTGAAATAAACGATTTTATTATTATTATTATTTATATATGTTTTTTGATTTTCTAATTTTTCAAGGGATTTGCTTTATCATGCGGGCTTAAACCAAGCAAGATAAAGATTAGGATTATTTTTTACTGCGGATTGCTTGTGATTACTGCTGATGTTAGAAATTTCCTAGTGATGCGGCAAGTATTTGGAATAGTGGCTTTTTGTAGATTTTCAATTACGCTAGTTGGAATTTGTAGTGTATTTAGGCTGTTTTTTAGTGTTTTTGGTATAACACCTGTTGTGGAAAGGACTATTGGGACTATATGAACCGTGTCTGCTTGCCATTGACGTTGGATTTCTATAGATAAGTCTTGGTACTTGGCAAGTTTTTATTATTATGTATGAAGCCGCGACAAATTGCCCGAGCGCCCGCTGGCGTCGATAACGGCCCAGATTCCCCACGTCGCTGTTGCTGCCGTCCAGTTTGCACCCTTACTCGCATAGTTGAGCCAGTTTACATAGCAATGCTTATTTTTTGCTGGACGGACAACTTTAGTTTCGTTTAATTTTCACTTAATTTAGTCGGCGGTGGACGATCGGCTTAAATCCAGTTAAGGGACAGAGGTTTATTGGCGTTTTTGTAGGCGACAGGCTGACCCCCTGTCACTGCAATAGTCTCTATCTATCATTATAATACCTCCAAATTTGCCAAACGTGACATTAGATGGTCTTATAACCTCTTGTGTTCTGCCTACACCATGAAGGATACAGGCGTGAAGTCATGTATATATGTCCGAATCCGAGAAACGATGGTTCGTCGTAGTTATAGAATTATTTCTATATTAGCTTACGTACTGCATTCGGCATCCATCATCCAAAAAAAATCAAAAAGTTTTATTCATCTTAAGAATTTCACAAAACACTTGATGAAGTCAGTCATCACATACTTCGGCTTTAACTAGTTGTGAAATGAGATATTACAGTAGACCATGAGACAAAAAAAGCCGGCGGAAAAAACTCGTGGCACTCTTTTTCAGTCAGAATTATCAAATTAATACAAATAGATACAGTACAAATTGACCATGACATGAAAAAAAAAACAAACACAAGACAGCTAATTGTGAGAGCCAGTGTCATGCCACAACCAAATTGCTTACATAGTAGGTTCAATGAGCTATGGATGCACAACACGAACATGACAAACTGGGACCAGAGTATTTGAACAAGAATGGAATAAAATAGTCATAGTATCATTAGCAATCCGTCATTTCTTATAGGATTTCTAGATTCTCATTTTCTTAGATACGTATCGGATAAGAATCGGGTGTAGTGCGCTCTTAGGATATCATTTACAAGTTTTTTTTTAATTTATTTATTACAATTTTAAACGATGCTGCAAACAAATTAAGGATTTACAATTTTTAGGTAAGTGTCTCACCCGGGTTGGCGCCATCTCTGAACAGTTGCGGCTGCTCGGCGTACTGCAGATAGTACTGGATGTGGGCCATCTCGTGGTGCGTAGATATGAGGTCTTGCATGGTCACCTCAGTGCACTGCTTTATTCTGAAACCAACAACGATACATAGTAGAAAACTTAAGGGATTAATTCATCTTTTTGTTGTAAACAAGTGTCGTCCTTCTTACTCTTTGCTGCAGTAGTGCGTCAAACATCTCACTCTTGCGTAGATAGAATTAACAATTCCTTATTCTAAGTTTAGTTTGATAGCTTAACTGACTTGGACACTGTGTCTTCCATATCTATCGAATTATTGTGATATGGTGATGAATTTTGTGCGTGGTAATGACCAAAGAATTAATTTAGAATATATTTAATACAGTAGCTCCTGCGATATAGCGATTATTGATTTTATGCATCAGGCATTAGTACGTATATATTCAGAAATGTAAAGAATTAAACATAAGTAGGCATATAATTTATAGGTAGATAAAAACTTTAAATTGTTATTACTTAATACGTTGCTATAATATAATAAGAATAATTATTAAGGCCATAAATAAGTAGGTATGTACAAGAACTGAACTGTGATGACACATCAGACAAATCTTAGTGATTTAAGATGTGTTATAAACTGTAATAGATTAAGTGTTTTTTTTTTAAATAAATAAATAAAAAAAAAACTTTGAACGGAATATTTGACGTATTATTGTCCGTTTAGGGACGGTTTAGATAGAATAGTCCTACCGCCTCTAGAAAAACGTATCGTAAAAGGTATCCGAGTGACCTCCGCTTGGTGGTAGGATCCCGGCAGGGTCCAACTGGCTAGCGACCACCCTTCATATAAAATCTGCCGCCAATATATTAATGAAGAGCCAGATCTTTCCTAAACCCGTAGGATTTCATCTTCAACATCACCTTCATTTAACATCAGATTAGATTGAATACAAAGCTGGATTAAATTGAAAACAGTGAAAAAATTATGGAATACCTATGGGGATAAACCAATATCAGTGCGGTTTCTTGAAATTTAAAGTTATGTTTATCTGGAGGAAACTAAAGTATTTATCTAAAAATTCAGCATTCAATGGAATTAGTGACAGGATCTCAGTCTATATTGAAGCTAAATGACCAAAATGTTGGTTTACCTACTTCTATGATTAACAGAAAAAGGATGTCTTCAAATTGTATATAATGTTTTATTATAAATGTTATTTTTGGCTTTTTAAATTAATGTGAAATTAAGGTAAATGTATTTTTATATAAATATTTTTTTTTTGTAAAATTTTTTTTTGCATTTCCTTTTTGTAATATAAACAATATTGTTTTTTTTGTAAAACGTATTCATAGCAGAGTTTGCTTGCCCTCCGGCACTACGTGATGGTGACAGCTGAAAATCAGCGTCTCCTTTCGCTTCCCCTCGGCAGACGCACTGACCATCCATCCCACGGGTGAGACACCTCGGGCACCCGGGGATTGGGGTAATTTTTTACAGAGGTTGTCCAGGATTACGGGGTGGCCGACAGCTCGGACGCCGAAGCAATCCAAGCCTACCGTCCCTCCGAGCAGCTGGTGGCTCAAACCAGCGCTCCCCTCCTCATACCCTCATCGATTCCCCAAAGTGAGCTGCTGAAACTCCTTTGGGGAACCAACAAGGGCTGCTGATTTTGGTCCACGCCATCGAAACGGTACCCCCCATTTCTGGGGAGTATTCCCCTATCCACCAATTCATAATTGTCCGAAATATCGTGTAACAAAGACACAAAAAAAACATACAGACGAATTGAGAACCTCCTCCTTTTTTGGAAGTCGGTTGAAAAACAGTCATCGAAGCAAGGTGTATCATATTCGATTTATACACCGAAAAGCTGTTAAGAAGCTTTCAAAAAGAACTATGAAATTGATAGCAATGTCATAAAGAAATACTGTCGACCTCGTTACCAATAAGCTATGGATGGATTTTCAATGACGGTCGGTACGATTTCGACTGGTTCCAAGGCGGTCCCCAAAAAGTCAGTGACATAACGGAACTGGATGAGCGATCAGGTGAAGAAATTGATGACGTCATAGGTAGATAAATAAATAAATCTACATCTTTAATCTGTACGTAAGACTTTGATTTTGACAAAAACTTATTATGTTCCATAAAATTATATGGAAGATAATTCGGACGTCGATGAGACGATAACAACTCAGCGGCTGATTCCGATACTGAATAATTTAATGAGAGGTTTTCTGACAGCTCATTACAAAAACAAAACTGTACAAAATTGGTACAAAAGGCTTCGATAGATGGCGCTTTACAAAAGGCGAAGGCGAAGAATTTATTCCACACTGCGTTTTTAAAAGTAAAATAAATTAATTGACGTCTGTATCAGAAATTGAACGTATAAATAACCATAAATGGTAGATACCACTTACCTACATTATAGTATAAAGACTTAACGCCTTCGGCTTTTTAAAAGTGCCATCTATAGAGGTTTTTTGAACTAATTTTTAGGAGCTGTCAGAAAACTCCCCATTAAAAACCATATTCATATTATCCACTGACCTCTATATTTACCACTGGACTGGCGGCTGTCAAAGTGCTTTTGTGCCCGTTTGATAATCGCCATTTTGGCGCTGTCGGACGTAGCGAGTGTTCGTGGTACTAAAACTAGTCGCTTACAATATACACATATCCTCATTCTTGATAATTTTTATATAATGCTTATAACAAAAACAACATAAAATACGAATTAATATTTAAAAAATATAAAATCACTTAACAATAAGCAAGCACTTCTCTGGCGGCCACTTGCAATATACGTCAAAATTTGTTCTGCGGACACTCGCTACTCGCTAGTGGCGCTTCAAATAGGCACAAAAAAATAGCTGTCAAACTTACGGAACAGCCAGTCCAGTGGTAAATATAGAGGTCAGTGATATTATCATTAGGGTTGATACTGATACTTAGATATTTTGATCTAAACTTTGAACTCGTTTTTCGGCCGAACTGTAAGGATAACAAAGTTATGTTACTGTTACTTATAAACTACATCATCAAACATACAATTTCTTCAAGTATTATCTCTTCATTATGTTACACGTTGTATACGTCACCTAGTGGTCATACCATCCATTTTTTGGACATGGGCCCTTAGTCTAGACGTGTTGTTGTTGGCTAATACGATTTGACTCGTGCAATTATTAAGGAGACGTAAGCGCAGAAGAATCTTTGTGCGGCATTTTTTTAAAGCCAAGGATCACTTATCTTATCCAAACGATATTTTAAGTAGTAAGTAGCAGTTTTTTGGATGCTTTTCGAATGACTAACAGTGATATTGAAAATTTGTTAAATATGGTGGCCCCTGCAATAACAAAATTAGACTCAAAGGACGACGCATAATTTCGGTACCCACCTCCAATAGCCATGTAAGATATGCCGTTGGATAGGTCTTAATAACCTGAATCAAAGTTACTATGGCGCCAAGTTCCGACCGTACATTCAAGACCTTTCTTAAAACGATGTCATGCTTGCATACAAGCAGAAGGAAGACATGAAAATAGAATGATTGTTTAATATACTTACATGTATAAAATATCAAAGACAAACAAATAATATAAATATTTCCTCATATTTATTAATTTTTAAGTAAAAAATTTATTGTATCTCATTTTTAGAGAACTGCACCTTGTTTCAATGAGAAATAAAGTTCTTTAAACCTAAAAGTGTGATTTATTTATTTAACTATCGAAGCTTATTTAGCAGAACTTAAAAATAGTTATTTCCGTTTTCCTAAAAATAACATACAATAATTTGTACCGAATAGAAGAAATACATTTAACTAAATGGTAACCCGAATTGCACAAACGTCATTCAAGAAAAAATGTTGCTCCAAAAAGGTTAGTTTCCTTCTAAAAAATTTCTAGTAGCGGCAGCGCGACTCATTAAACAGCTCGATTTACGTCAACTGTGCCGTTCGTGTCCATCGATCGATATATAGGGTGCTCCTATAATAGTAAATTTAATTACGACGACCACTTTGGCGACGGGGTAAGCCTATCTGCCTCAGACGCCAGTGGTTGCGGGTTCGATTCCCGCCTGGAACAAGAAAATTATAATAGCAGATTAAGAACGATGAGTGGGTCTAAATTACGGAAGAAAAAAAAATTTGACAAATATTTTTCATTAATTAAAATTTCAAAATTTTTCGAAGTGATCATAATTTAAGTTTAATCTTTTGTTTAAATGTTGCAGCAAGTAATAAAACGTTTCCATCTAATTGTACGTAGTCATAAAATGTAGATTAAACTTAAATTTTACTCAATAAGAAGATTTTTTTTATTTTTATATTTATACAGGGTGACTGGTACCAAACCCGCCATAGCAAATTAGCATATAGAGGAGGTCATTTGCTAATTATTGGACCTTACTTTCCCTAACTAAAGTTTTATACTTTAGGAGATATGTCAATTTTTATACATTATTGAGATTTTTCCAAAATTTGACCTTAAAGCATTCGTAACTTTATTTTTCGTCATTAGTTTAGAGTTTTTTTATTATTTCTTGGTAGTCATTAACATTTGTGAATAAAATACGTCGGAACTTCCCTCAAACTAGGGTTAAAAAATAAGACGCTTATGCTTTTAAAAAAAATCAATAAAGAAAAATTACTTTGCGATCAAATTCAACCGGAAATAATAAAAAAACTACGGCGTTTTAATAATTTATTCTACTCTAAATTAGTTCTCTAGTTCGTCACCTTACCAACGGTACTAAATTTGCAACGGAAAGTTTGATTCGCTAAACATCGGTAGGATTTTCAGGTCAACCAGTCATTTTGATCAAAAATAGTGAAGGTCCCAACGACAGGATAAAGCTAATTTAGCAAAGTAGTTTTTGCAAATTTATGAGTAGGTATTAGATAATAGAAATTGAGTGCTTAGTGTACTTAATTTTTTTTTTTACTTTTACCATGTAAAGCAAGAAATCAGGAAAAGATATCGAGCATCAAAAGAAAAATTTAAATAGAGTTGAAACTAAAAATTCTGCTCGAATTGCTGCCCGCAATTTCTGATACATGCCCGATATCTTTTCCTAATTTCTGTGGTGGTAAGACTGAGCCTAATTTCTTCTTTCATAACAGAAAACGCATTATTAATTTTTTGAATTAACTCATCTTTTGTAGTTACTTCTTCATTGTAGACCAACTCTTTTCATTTGCAATGACAGTTTCAATGACTTTTAGACGTCAAATGAAAAAGATGAGGTCGGACCCATCTCTATGACATTTAAGTTGTTGTCATATATGCTTTTCCTTTCCGTTTCGTGTGCTTTCACAAATAGTTGAGTAGACACAGGTATAAATAAATAAGACATTTCGTTTTAAAATGCCGGGATACACAAGGGAAGAATACGCCGACATGCTGCTGGCGTATGGTGCTGCACACAGTAACGCCCGCAAAGCGCGGCGAATTTACCAGGAGCGATATCCAAATAGACGCTTACCTGACCGTGACACATTTCCTACCACATATCGTCGGTTTAGAGAAACGGGTAACTTGAACGTCAGGGTACCCCAAGCAGCTGTGCGACAATTACCTGTTGAAATTGATCAGCAGATTTTGGCAGCTTTTGAAGAAGATCCCACGACTAGCACCAGAGTGGTAGCTGCCGCTTTGGGCGTCAGCCAGTGGAAAGTCTGGTCAGTGATGCATGGGGACCATCAACACCCGTATCATTACACGCCAGTTCAAGGTAATTTTGAGTTTATTTATGTACCTACTTACACTAAAGCGACCAGTGTTATCTTTAGAATTAAAGAAATTATTAATATTACGACGAGCTTCGATGTAACATAATCCAAATCAAATTTTGTCTTTAGAATAACATTTACGTAAATAATTAACAAATGGAGTGTTGGCAGGGCTTGAAAATGGCGACTACGAAAGGAGGTTGAATTTCTGTCGCCTCGTTCTTCACACCGATGTCGACGACCCAACATTTCTGGAGCGTATCCTTTGGACCGACGAGTCACAGTTCACCCGAGAAGGCATCACCAATTTCCACAATCTGCACCACTGGTCCCATGATAACCCCCATAAAAAGAGGGTTACATCGGTCCAGCGGAAATTTTCTGTTAATGTGTGGGCCTGCGTTATTGGTCGTAATATCTTTGGACCCTATTTCCTACCAGACATTTTAAATGGGGGAAATTATTTAGAATTTTTAAGGGACGTCTTGCCTGATCTGCTGTTGGATGGAATAACCGACGACACGCCCATTGTGTTTCAACACGATGGGTGCCCGGCGCATTTCAGGCTGGACGTCCGAGAACTTTTAAATAGTTCATTCCCCGATTCATGGATCGGTAGAGGTGGGCCAATTGAATGGCCAGCTCGGTCGCCAGACTTGACACCTCTCGATTTCTACGTTTGGGGCCGGGCCAAAGAGTTGGTCTACAATGAAGAAGTAACCACAAAAGATGAGTTAATTCAAAAAATTAATAATGCATTTTCTGTTATGAAACAAGAAATTAGACTCAGTCTTACCACCACGGAAATTAGGAAAAGATATCGGGCATGTATCAGAAATCGCGGGCAGCAATTCGAGCAGAATTTTTAGTTTTAACTCTATTTAAATTTTTCTTTTGATGCTCGATATCTTTTCCTGATTTCTTGCTTTACATGGTAAAAGTAAAAAAAAAAATTAAGTACACTAAGCACTCAATTTCTATTATCTAATACCTACTCATAAATTTGCAAAAACTACTTTGCTAAATTAGCTTTATCCTGTCGTTGGGACCTTCACTATTTTTGATCAAAATGACTGGTTGACCTGAAAATCCTACCGATGTTTAGCGAATCAAACTTTCCGTTGCAAATTTAGTACCGTTGGTAAGGTGACAAACTAGAGAACTAATTTAGAGTAGAATAAATTATTAAAACGCCGTAGTTTTTTTATTATTTCCGGTTGAATTTGATCGCAAAGTAATTTTTCTTTATTGATTTTTTTTAAAAGCATAAGCGTCTTATTTTTTAACCCTAGTTTGAGGGAAGTTCCGACGTATTTTATTCACAAATGTTAATGACTACCAAGAAATAATAAAAAAACTCTAAACTAATGACGAAAAATAAAGTTACGAATGCTTTAAGGTCAAATTTTGGAAAAATCTCAATAATGTATAAAAATTGACATATCTCCTAAAGTATAAAACTTTAGTTAGGGAAAGTAAGGTCCAATAATTAGCAAATGACCTCCTCTATATGCTAATTTGCTATGGCGGGTTTGGTACCAGTCACCCTGTATATTTTAGAACTGATTATTATTTGAAATATTAATTTATGAAAAATATTTTTTTTTGTTATTGAATTTCATACCCTTTCATCATTCTCTCATCATTAAATATCATTGATTATTATAAATGTACCCTGTGTGTGGTAGAAAGTATCGATTGACGTCGACAGTTCCATACGTCCGTATGAGATGACTAAACATAACTGGGCATAGAGAGCTGATACTTGGAACATACATTCCGTAGAATGTGTAAGGGTGCACAAAGGAAGGAATTCCCGAAATTCCGACATGAACGTAGACTTATAAGTTTGTTTGAAAAATCTTATTCCTCGAGTGCACCGATGTGAAAGTTAAAAAGGTTCTTCAATGTATGTCTGCATAATGGAAGGAATTTCCACGAGGACAAGAAGTATCGGACTTTTTAGTTCATAAAAGATCGCTTTTAACTTCCATGCTGGACTGGGAACGAAAGAAAAACATAGAATGTGTCAGCTGCTTCTCTTCCCGGGCATACTGTAAACGTCGGTTACGGGTCAGAGGTTTTACTGGTGTTTTTGCAGGCGATAGACTGACCCCCTGTCACTGCAATAGTCTCTGTCCATCATTATAATACCTCCAAATTTGTCAAACCTGACATCAGATGGTTTTACGGTCTCTGGTGTTCTGCCTACCCCATCTTTGTTACTATATATAAAGCAGAAGTTTTTTGTTTGTTTGTTTGTTTGTTTGACCGCGCTAATCTCAGAAACTACAAGTGGGATTTGAAAAATTATTATTGCATTTGATAGCCCAACTCTTGAGGAAGGTTGTAGGCTTTATTTTATCCCGGAATTCACACGGGATCAAAAGTTACGCGGGTAAAACCGCGCGCGATGGCTAGTAAGGAATACAGGCGTGAAGTTATGTGTGTGTGTAAAAGATCGCTTAAAGAAACAAAGGCTCGTTACCTGTAATCAATCCTATTGCAGAAGTCCCAGGCGCTGGCGGTGCACTGCACGCTGCGCTGCGGCCGCGCCAGCAGCGAGCCGCGCCAGAACTCGGGCGGCACCGGCCGCAGACCCATCGACGTGTAGAACTCCTCCGCCATTTGGAACATTCTGAAAATATACAACGTGTATCATAATGAAGAGATAACACTTAAGGGAATTGTATGTTTGGTAATGTGGTTTCTAAGTTTCAGTAACATAAAGGGGATTGGCGGCCACGGTATCACTTAATTTTAGAGTTTTCAAGCGTATCAAAACCGGGCTATATGTAGTTAATAGGTCAATATGAGACACGTTTTTTCCAACATCTATTGTTGTGATAGTTGTTGGGAATATTTAGAAATACAATAAAACCAAATTAAACTTGCCGAAAGCACATTTTTTTATTTCCCGGCAATAAAAAATAATAGTTGTAAAGTCCTACTGTCAAACTTGAATTAAGCCGCCCGCGCCGCCGCCCCGTTTCAAACCTCTGGATTGGTTAATACCTGCTAATGTAATGTAATGGTTTCAAAATACGACGCCATGTTAGAAAAGACGGACTATAAATTCCTGTAATTTTTAGGTTAGATTATTGTTTTGACTTTTTATTCCCAACTTCTGTATAAATCTAATAATTATATTCTGATTACTAGTCATCTAAGCAATAAAATGCACATATTTAGTTTGAGGTACGTGAATGCTGTGTGAAATAAAAGCGGTACTGACAATGTATGGGACCTTGCCATTCTTCTTTGTTATCCTTATAGTTCGGCCGAAAAACAAGTTCAAAGTTCAGATCAAAATATCTAAGTGTCAACCCTAAAAACAGCTGTTAGCTTTTGAGGAAATCTGATGGTTTAAAAATAAAGTGATGGGTAATTAAGACAGATACTGCAAAGTTCAGCCGGTGCGGGAAAGGTCATAAGGTCACTGACTGCGGCACAAGTCTTCTTTCAGCTTATTAGGTTAACTAGGGTTGTCAAAATATTTCGTTGTAAAATAATTAAATAAATTTGTATGATAGTCTTTATCAGCACTGATCATGCTAATTCTTTTACTGTATATTCTACGTATGGTATAGAAGCTTACCCTTAAGTTTTATCTCTCCATTTTATTACACGTTGTATAAATTATTGTGTACGCTTCCAATACGGAAAAATGAAACTTATAGAATTTCTTCTTAAAGGGTGTTTTAATTGTAGTGTGCCGAAGTTGTCCGAATAACGTCTATTGTAAACGTTAACGTCTATTGTATATGTTACCGGAAAATAATTAGAACCGTAAGTTTATAAATTTCCTCGTAAATTTATAAACTTTCGTAAGAGTCTAAACGAGAGATAAATTGTATTATTTTACGCTCACATTTTCGCTAATTTATCAATTTACGACGTCTCTATTCTAAACGGTTCGACCAATCACAGAAGAGCTTTTAATTTTACGCTTTTTTTTAAATACGAAAAATAATACACTGCTCGCTAATTGGTCAAGAAGACAAACAATTACAAAAGTTGGCTTATCTACACTAATGGTTTATGACGTTTATTACTGTATTATGGAACCTAACTGCCCCTCCTCGCTGCGCTCGTCGTCGGACCTAATCGTTCCGACAATGCATTAAGTGCACTTGTTTTTTAAAATTAGAACACGTGACTTATTAAACCAATCAGAGCTTACTTATTCTTTTACAAGTGAGTTCACTAAGTTTATCAATTTGCGATAATATGGGCTTAAAATAATACATTTTGTCTACCATTTAGAATCATACGGAAGTTTATAAATTTACGGAATTTATTATTTTCTGGTGACATATACAAGTATACAAGTGCCTACAGCAACCGGGACTGACTTATTTACGAGCTCTCCGGAAAACACAGAGAACGAAACACGAAAAAAGTTACGGAAAATTATAAATCTGGATACGCCATGTAGATCACATAAGCGTACTTTTATATATGCCTTCTCACAAAGCCGATCGTTATTCCTTCTCTTTCTCTGTCCATGCAGTCAGATTGTGGAATTCATGATGTCATTCGTCAGTCTAAAACGATATCTATTTTTAAAAAGAAATTTAAAGATCACTACTATTCACTACTGTGTAACTAACATTATTATCTAAATGATAATATACAATATTTTTCATATTGTGTGTATATTTAGTACACACTATTATTGCTTTTTAAATCAAACTCTCCAGTCATGGGTCTACTATAAGAAATTTCGTAAGATATAAGCTGTACCTTCGTACTTATTTTTGTTCATTGTCTCTTTTAATTGTATCTCAACTGTGTGTACATAAATTGTCAAATAAATAAATATTAGAAATAAACTTAAATCTCTAGACATATATCAAAACATAAATCAAAACACTAAAATATGAAAGTGGATTCTTTGAGGTTTTGTGTTCCCAATTTGCGCTTCCGCAAAAAGGATCATGAGATAAAATCAACAGCTGTTGTTACTGACCGCAGTGGAGTGTATCCCTGGCGCAGCATCTCCGCTGTCACGTCGATATTTGGCGACTGCGGGAACGGCATCACCAGATCCATGATGGACTTCCAATTCTGCGCCCACATGTTGCCTGGACAATAGTAAAAAGTGAATTTTAAGTTAGATTAGAATAAACTGTTAGAAGAAGAAAAAAATTAAAGCAGACATGTACTTTACTCGATTAAACTTGGATAGCTTAATGCTATGGTCAGGTGTTCTTTCGACTCAGGGAGCGTGGTGAAAGAGCAAGAGCTAATGTTGCATATCATGTGACGAGCGTTTGCCCGCGACTTCGTACACGCATAAACTCAAAAGTCCTATTTTCCGTTCCCGTGGGAATTCCGGGAATTCTTTCCATTATACAAATAGACACTTATTGAGGAACCTTTATATCAAGTACCACATCCGTGCACTCAAAGAATAAGATTTTATCATACAAACTAAAACATCATATATTTCCCATTCCCGTGGGAATTTTGGGAATTCCTTTCATAACACAACCAGTCTCTTTATGAAGAACTTTTATGCCAAGTATCATATCCGTGCACTCAAGGAATAAGATTTTTCATACAAACTAAAAAGTTCAATAATTCCCGTTCCCGTGGGATTTTCGGGAATTCCTTCCTTAGTGCACCCCTACATCCCCTAAAGAATGTATGTTTCAAATTTCAGCTCTCTACGCCTAGTAGTTACGGCTGTACGTTGTCTGTCAGTCACTCAGTAACTCAGTCAGTAACGGAACAGTTTTATATATATTGATTGATGATTGATTTAGAGTCGCGAGCATCACTGTAGTATGCAGCGTAGTTATTGTAGTTTTAAGGTCAAATAATGTCGGCTAAGTATACAGGGTTAATTTGTAGTCACCAACCAAATTTAAGTGTTAGTTTCTTTGATACAATATAAACGTACCTGCATATTTATTTTAGCGTCGCACAGTACAAAAATGTAGAAATATGGAACCACAAACTTTTAAAAAAATAGTCGCTGTTGATGAACATACCTACTACGAAGCGTCATTTCATTGATAATACTACGTCGTAGTACTACAAGATGTTTTGTAGTAGCACGTAGTTGCCTTTATTTTAATGGTAATTTAGAGTGACCATGGTTTGCTTAATATGTTAGTAAACATATATATTTATTTGTAAAAAAAAATAAGTACTTTTTTTGCAGAAATCGTTTCTATAAATTAATGATACCTATTGTGTAAAAAAAATTTGGCCGGTGCCTACAAATCAACCCTGCATTTAAAATGCTCAATTATTCTTAAAGAAATGAAAAATGTGATAAATAAAAATTACCCGACCAGGATTCGAACCTGGGACCTCTCGTTTGCCGGACGAGTGCTCTTTTTTTTTATTTATCACATTTTTCATTTCTTTAATAAGAATTGAGCATTTTAAATGCAAAAACTTAAAAACATTATTAAAACATTGCAATGCTTCACTTTAACTGGGGTTCAACATTTCTGTAAAGAAATTGGTCTCGGGTGGTCTTAGCTGCAAAGCTATGCCACAAGATGGAGCTACGTTAGCAATATAACGTAAAAACAAAAATGTGGTGAGTAATTTCGAGGCGTACCGCCAGGCCCCGGTAGCTCAGTGGAAAGAGCACTCGTCCGGCAAACGAGAGGTCCCAGGTTCGAATCCTGGACGGGTAATTTTTATTTATCACATTTTTCATTTCTTCAACCCTGTATACTTACCACTTTTGGATATGTGTGGTGAATTGTAATAAATCCAATTGTTTCCAGCTTGGCGGTAGAACCTCTTTATGGTTTACCTCACTGCCAGCCTTTATAGCTAGACTTCCACCAAATATCACCGCTCATAGATCTTTTCTTTTCAAAATACTTGTGTTTTTTACCCGACTGTATGTATGTATGTGGGTATGGATGTTCATCTGTTCCCTCAGAACTTCTAAACTAGTAATCATAATTGGACAAATGATGTCGTTGGAAGCCTCTTCACTGTCCGCTGGTTAAAGGCTATATAAAGTTACGTTTAATTGACTATAGCGCCCACTAGGGGACTTAGAGTGAAGAACTAAAAAAAAATTCCTTATAGTTTCGTGTAGGGTATCAAATAAAAGAACTTTGTGAGCACAGCTCAAATATGCAAAAATCATTACTCGAAAATAAGTGAAATAATAGTTATACTTAGTAAAGAACTATAAAAAAATCTTGTCTGCTACGTGTGGGGTATCAAATAAAAGAACTTCGTTAGCACATTTCAAATATGTAAACACTATTGCTCCAAAATAAGTAAAAAAAATAAAGTTTAAAAACTAAAACCTAACTACTCAAAACATGCTCTAAAAAGTATGAAACAAGAAAATAATCTCCGCTGAAATATTTATGTATTTACGTCATATTGATATGTTCAAAAGATAGCCGTGGTCGTATGCCACCTTTTATAGCAAAACAGATTCATTTTAATAATAAAATCAAATCAAAGTGGCACACGATCACTGCTATCTTTTAAACATATCTCTTTCAATATGACGTAAATAAATAAATATTTCAGCGGAGACTATTTTTAACCGAATTCAAAAAAAAAGAGGTTCTCAGTTTGACCTGTATGTATGTATGTTTGTCCGCGATTATCTCGCGTTTGGCTGAACCGATTTGGATGCGGTTTTCAGGAAAAGATTTGTCAAGTTTAGGAGAAGGTTTTAGTATTAACCGACTTCATAAAAAAGAAGGTTCTCAATTTCTATGCATATTTTGTATAAGAGATGAGCCGAATGTTCGGCCGAACTTTCGTCTTCGGTACATTCGGCATATTAGTATAAAATTTGTATTCAGCCGAATGTTTGGTTGATTTTACCGGCGCAATTCCTAATTGCCACTACTTATACTTACTTATACTACTTAACTTTCACATTTATAATAGTTATCAGTAAGATTTCTGTTTATTACTACGCCAATCACGGATGGCTTAAAAAATGACTTCGAATTTTTACTAGCCGACTTACAAAAGGAGGTTTTCAGATTAACCTGCATGTAGGTATCTGTGTTTGTCAATGATTATCTAGCGTTTGGCTGAACCGATGTTTATGCGGATATTTTTCACATTTAGGAGAACATTTTAGTATTTTAACCGACTTCAAAAAAGGAAGTTATCAGTTTGATCCGTCTGTATGTATTTTCTCTGTTTTTCATTAATTTACTTACTTTATGTTTTGGGCTAGCTATAACTTTTATCATAGTTAGTTTCCATATTTATAGATTTTCGTGATAGATTTTTTAGTGTTCAGTTTTGGGCTAGTTCTTACCTGACTGTTTGCACGAAGATTTATAAGTATATCTCACTTTTCTAGTTTCTGCAGCACGAGCAGGATGCTGACGATTCCTAGACGAGACGATCTCTTGATGTATGAAGTCGTCGTTTTATTTTCGTTGTGAGTTTCATTCTTCCTTGCTCGACTGTATCTTAGAACGTCCTTCATTTCTCTACTTAGGCCCATAGACACAACGTATAATAGTAGGTAGGTCAAGTCATGGTGTTATAGTATCAAAACATTATACTACCAGTAGTAGTATTAGGTAGTTACTGATACCATTACTAGCCCAAAACTTATCACTAATAATTAAACATTGTAATATCTATAAATGCAGAACCGAACTAACTATGAAAAAACTAATAACTAGCCCAAAAGAAAATCCTAACACTAAAAAGTATGAAATAAAAAATAAATAAAAAAATGCAGAATACCTAATGCAAAATGAAAGCGAACTAATTATTTCTTTTTAAGAAAAAGTGAACCGCCTTCAAAAAAATAATCTACTAAAAATGTTAAAATAATTTTTACATACGCCATCCTAGTCCTGTTCCTATTCCTTCCCTATTAATATCCCGGATAGCAAATTTCTGCCAAACATTTTTAACGTTTTTAAACTTTTTTGTTCTTCATCATTTCTTACGCTAAGGTAATTTTGAAGTCACTGTAAACGATAAAAAGTCAATTCCAGCATACCCAATAAATGCGCAGGTATAGGCCCATCAGGCCTGAGGGAAGCCTCTCCATATCGCTGCAGCAGTCTTCTCCTGACATACGTGAACAGCTGCTTGTAAAGAGGAGCTATCTGGTTGTAAATCTCCTCCACACTCGCCCTGAACGAAGAGTCTTCGTAGGCGGCTCGCATTTGATCTCCTGCGTCACGATATCCTGCAAGAAATTGGAATGCAACATTTTTCATCCTTTGGCGATGGGGTAACACTGTCTGCCTCAGACATCAGTGGTCGTGGGTTCGATTCCCGCACAGAACAAGAAAAAGCAAATGTTTTGGGTCTTTGCATTTTTCGATATATGGTTTTAAATTCTAGGTTCCCCCTAGTTCGCTATATGGTATGCCATATCACAAGCTCGGCTTAGTTTGGGGCATGTAGTTGGTGTGATTGTGTGGGGGTTTTTTATTATTATGCATCTGCAAAGCTATACGCCTTAGAGGCGGAATGACCCGACAATTTGACCAGTCGTCGGTCGGGGAACAGGGCACGAGGGACAGGAACCGGCGAACGATTCGGGTAGTTTCAAGCAAAACCGCTTTTTATTATTATGGGAAAAGATGGTTTAGATTATCTTACAACAAACAATCTACAATCTTACAATTTTTCGAAAGGAACTTAAAAGTTACCTTGGCATTATGATTGAAGAAAAGAAGAAGCCAAGAAGTATCAGCAAGGAATTGTTGAAGATTCAGAGTTGACATATGTAAAAGTGGTAGAGATTTTTAAGATAGAGAACAAGAAGATGAATTCAACTGAAAATTGGTCTACAATATATCGCGTCATTTATCCATCAGGTGAGATTGAGGTCAAGTTCGGGCTTAGACTATAAATGATAAAAAAAAATTAATTTTAAGGTCTGTGGATTTTGTGACTGATAAATAAATAAAAATAAAATAAATAAATAAAAAAGATGGCTGATTTTTGCATAAAATTATGTCCAGTAAGTATGGTTTTTATGGCTTTAAGTATGGCTTTAAATGCCTTAAGTAAGTATAGTAAGTATGGCTTTGTTAAATGCCTTAAGTTTATGGAGTGTGTTGGGTTAAGAGTTCTATTCGCATCGTTTTCTGAAAATAATCATCAGCAATCAGTAACAAAAAACTACAATGATAAACTTTAACTTGAAACCCTCGTACTGCTAATACTAGGCGTAACTTTAATCCGAGTTTATTAATAAGAGCGGAAGTGATAAGGCCGCCCATATTGCACATTTAATGTTTTAATACTGTATTTTTTTAAATCATGTCTCCATTTATGCAAATGGCATAATAAAGTGTTCTGAAATTAAATGAAATAAAAAGACTGCAGATTTTTTGATGATAAGTATCTAGAAACAAAGATTTCACTTTAGCCTGAGCTTTTCAATTGTTATTGTAGAAATTATTTGTAGAACTCTGTTTTTTCTAGATTCAATTGTTCATTTCTTTATGTACCTATACAAATTTTGTCACTAACGAAATCTTACGTACCTCCTACTATAACAAATTTTTCTTTGACGTTAGATTCAACTTTAAAATCCTTAAAAATATGTACATCCCCGTTTTCACTTACCGGTAGCAACAGCTGCATCATTCGCCAACTGCACGTATCTCATAAACCTGTTCTTCAATTTAGGTCCTGTCTGTTCCCTAAAGCTCTTCCACACGTACAAGAGTTCACTCTCTATTCTAGAATGTGCTAGAATCCTCGAGATCTCCGGATCAAGCTGCATGTCGCAGTAGTTTGGATATTCAGATGTTTCCTGATAGTTGTAAGGTTGGTAGGAAGGGCTGGCGAGGTGGAACCCTTGGATGGTGGATTCTGGGTATGCTGGGTAGGGATTTGAAGGTCGGGGAACATGAGGGTCGTAGGGTTTTTGACCGTATGGACAAATTTTCGCAGAGTTGTAGATCTCTTTCATCTCTGAGATTAGTTGTTGTATCTGAGGAGGAAAACGGCTTATTAGCAAATATGTTAAAGTCATGAGAAGAAAACGTGATGATAGTTGACGTCTTTGCCGAAAAATCATCATCGTCATCATCACAACTCCGTGTAATGAGCCCACTGCAGGGCTATGAGATGCTCCTCTGGGTGACGAGGAGGTTTAGGCCGTAATCCACTAAGCTGTCCCAGTGCTGGTTGGCCGAAAATTTTCTTTCGAAATTATTTTTGGAAAAGTTGAGCACACCAGGCAAACATAAGAGGTCGTCGTAATATTATGCTTATGTTATAGGTAGCGCACATTAACTAAACTAAAAATTTAACTAAAAATTTAGTGAATTTTTTCCAAATTTTTCAGCTATACTTAAGAATTTCTTGAACTACTTTGCATTTTATCTCGACAAATTACTTTAAATGCTACCAAATATTATAATTATTCAAATAAAATCATTTTTGTGTATCTAGGCGATATGAAAATGAGAAAAAAATAGTTTCAGTGAACTCTTGGAAGTACGAGATATTAAATTTTGTATACTAACACATTTTATATGACTGGGCGTAAGATTGCATTTAAACTTATTACACGTTTAGTTTGCAATAAAAAGTTATTATTATTATACATACATATACAGGGTGACTGGTGGGTCACTTTTGAAGTTCCAGGACGTGATAGTTTGAAATCATACATGAAGAGAAAAAATTAAAAAACATTAATATAAACTATTTACTGAGTAAACTTAACCGAAAGTTAAAGAATTCAAAACGCAACGCATGGTTACACTGGAACGGACGTACGCACGGTGCTATCAACACAAATAGGTAGGTAGGTATAGACGACTTCACGAACGGTCTCATCGACCTAGTGAAACTCTTCATTTATTTATAGGGATCTAACTGCAATTTCAAATCCCACTGGATTTTCGGGATAAAAGTAACCTATGTGCTATTCCAGACTGTACACTATCACTGTCAAATTTCATCCAAATCCGTTCGGCCGTTCTCCCGTGATTGAGGAACAAACATCCATACATCTAGACATCTATACATCCAAACTTTCACATCTATAATATTAGTAAGATTCTGCTGAAAAAATAAGTACCTGCTTTTATTACATAATTATGATCAGACTCGAGTACCTACTGACTGTTCTCCTTAAATATCTAAAATTTGTCACCAGTCACCCTGTATATTTATTAATAAAAAATATATATTAATACCCCAACCAGCACCAGGGGCCAACTTGGTTATTTATGATGGGACCTGCAGTGGATTCTTTACAAAGGGTTGAGATGAATTATTGTTATTCCACATCGTGCTAGGACCCCTCCAGGGTACGCCTCGCTAAATGACCAACCTACATATGGGGTCTTTCAATAATAGTCCATAATATTTTAATAGCAGATTAAGGATTATGGGTCTAAACGAAGAAAAAAAAAATCATAAATTTAAATTTCAAAAATCTAGTGATCAAAATTTTAATTTAATCTGTAGTTTATGACTACAAAGCAAGTAATATAGTCTGGCTAATGAAAGTAGAGACTGGAAAATAAAAAAATAGCATCGTGGTAACAATAGTACGAAATAAACGGTTTAAACAAACTTAGTATCAATGTTTAATTTTTTTAATAAAATTATTGTAGGAAATAAAAATATTGATACCTACTTTTTGATGAGAAGTATATTATAGTATTAATCAAGTTTAAAAATAGAACAACAAAAAACAATAATTATTTTTATTCATCGTAATCAAAGTCTGAATCCAGCAATTCTATGTGGAATGAATCGTCATAGTCACTGGTATCGCTGTATCTTACATCGATTATGAAACTATCATTTTTTTTCTATTCATTTTCAAATAAGAAAAATTCCAATATCTCAATTGCCAAAACCACCAACAACCGTTCGATTGACAACAGGGACACCAGAAAAGCGACTTTGACATGAGTATGTACCTTCGTGATGAATAGTGAAGAAAAATCGAGAACTCAAAATAAAAGAAAAACATGGTGTATATCCCGTTTCTAAAGTTAATTTAAATTATTTATTTTTTTCGCACTAATCATTCTTAATCTGCTATTAAAATATAATTGACTTTTATAGGAGGACCCTGTATAAAGTCTGCCGTCGGATATAACCGCTCCTGTGGTGATCTGTTCCAGGATTTTTTTATGAATAGCCGGTGCCTTTCCAAGCACGTGTTCTGTCATCATCGACCTCATATCACTTGCCATCACATGGATTTGACAGATAAAACGGGTGTTAAACAACTTTTAATAAAGACTTAAAGTTGTTTCAAAAATGTCTTTAATTTCGTACATAAACGCACTGGAAATAAGTCAATATATACAGGATGTTTGGTAACAGGATGCGAAGTTGAAAGGAGGTGGTAGTAAAAAAAGAAAACTGAAGGGATTTGAAAATAAAAAATAACAGAAAAAATATTTAAGTGTTTTTTTTGGATGGATTAAAAAATCAATTTAAATCATTTTAAAAACCTTAAATCTTTTATTAAAAAAAACTATCACACTTCGTCTAAGACATGTATGGCTCAAAATGTTCTAAATGGTCTAGACTACCACCTCCTTTCAGCTTTGCATCCTGTTACCAAACACCCTGTATTTATAGATTGTACTTAATCTTCGGATAGTCAATCTTCAGTGGCAAGAGACTCAACAGCAATCATCTTTTAAAAATATACAATAACAGTTTACAGCCAGCATCCGGATATCTTCTCACACAAACTTTACCTTATAATGAAATCTTTCAAAGACTTATTCTTTTGGAACTTTAATAAAACAGCGTACATATTGTTTTTTTTGTACCCACAGTGACAATATATTACAGGGTGACTGGTGACAAATTTTAGATACTGAAGGAGAGCACTCTGTACTCGATTCTGATCATTATTGTGTGATAAAAGTAGGGACTTAATTTTTCACTAGAATTCCCTATAAATAAATACTACTATGTTACTATTTGCTTTACATACAACTGAGTCGATCGCGACACGTGACCTGGTACGTGCCGCGAGTTTAACCATGCGTTGCGTAATCAATTCTTTAACTTTCGGTTAAGTTTACTCAGTACATAATTAATATTTATGTTTTATTATATTTTTTCTCTTCATGTATGATCTCAAACTATCACGTATTTGAATTTCAAAAATGACCCACCAATCACCCTGTATATGACCAGAAAAGCAATGTGTCTGAGACAGAAAACTCTTCCATTTAAAAATAATTATAATGAATGCAAGTCACCGTATACCACAAAATTTGTGATAATTACATAAGAAGCGACTGTAAATTACTGACTGTGAGAGTGATGACAAATTATTTCTGCGTCTAATAGCTTAGTACATAATAATCATAATTTAGCTCTTCTAGTATAGGGCCATGTCTTTCTTTTAGGACGGCTGGGCAGTATTCGAGATTGCATTTTCATATTTTAAAGTCTCTCCAGTGTCAAATTTTACGACGTGAAACGTGACAGCCTCATACAAAAAGTATTTTTCCCTTTCTGTTACGGCATTAAGAAACACTTAAAATTCAATGTCGAATCGGGCCCTATCTCTCTTCATAATGTATTGAAGCCACCAAAAATCAAATGGCATTTGAAAAGTAAACAAAAAAGCATCTGTCTTAAGTCAAGGAAGTCGTGTCATTTATCAGTAAACAGTATTTGGTCAGGAATTTAATCCAAACATATTTAATATGAAGTCGTAGTGGCACCGTGGTTACTATGTGTATCATACGATATCACAGGTTAAGCACGCTCGGTGCGGTCGATACTTGGATGGTTGACCGCCGACCATTCATTTCTCACGACGACTTCCGTGCTTCGGAGGGCACGCTAAGCAGTCGCTCCCAGGTCCTGTATACTTGTTTACAGTAGTCGTCAGGTTTTGTCAGAAGCCATTTCGGCGCCCTGAAAATTCTGACATGACAGTCAGCTTGGTGGATAATGGCCTATACCTCCTCGTCACAGAGGGGAGAGACTCATGCCCGGTCAATATGACATCTCATCGCAACTGTTTGTATGAGTTCACTGCAGGTAACGAATCTCTCCCATGGGTGACTATACTTTGATTACCAAGATGGCCAGGCGCTGGCTGGTAATAATAAAAATTAAATTAACTAAACTGACACAACAACTAGAAAAGTAAACTTTTATATGAGAGATGCTAATGAGATCACGCAGCAGAAGGGTTATCCTGGTACACACACAGACACAAGCCACTTTAAGAAAGACCCCAAACTATTCCAGCTAGGACTCGAACCCAGAAACTCTCACACCGTAGCTGACCACTCAACCAATGAGACTTTACCAGTTCTTTAAATATTCGATCTCATCTTCACTTTCCATCAGGTGGGATTGAGGTCAAACACGGGCATATTGCATTATAGAAAGAACATCTTTCTTACCTCAGAATACTGATGTTCCGGCAAAGCAGCCCGACTATTCTGGACAATCCTATTCAACTGTCTCCGACTGCTTGTTTCCATTCGACTAGCGTCGAACGCGGCGGCTCGTCTCCACGACAGTCGCTCGAACTTGCTGCTGAGCGCTAGCTGCTCCAGCATGCGCCGGCGGTTGTATTCCGTTATGTTTGTCACGAACTTCCATTGTGACATTGTTACTCTGCGAGATTAGAAAATGACATTTTAATCAACGTCAAGCAATAAGAGCTATATCGGTGGAATTTGGACTAGAAAGTGGCTGTATATAACACTAGCCACCGCGCGCGGTTTTACCCGCGTAACTTTTGATTCCGTGGGAATTTTGGGATAAAATATAGCCTGTAACCTTTCTCAAGAGTTGGGCTATCAAATGCAAAAAGAATTTTTCAAATCCCACTTGTAGTTTCTGAGATTTGCGCATTCAAACAAAAAAACAAACTCTTCAGCTTTATATATATTAGTATAGATAACTACCTAAAGAAGGAACCGACCAAGTACCAGTACTGCTGGACTTCAGGAAAAACAGAAGGGCAAAAGTCACTTAGATGATCCGTACCCTAAAGGATCTATGAAAATGCTTTTTGGCACTTTCACCATATAGGGATGGAAGTTCTTTCATGGATGAGCCGAATTGTACTCATATTTTTACCAATTGGTATACCAAACCTTTTTGTCAAAACCGAGAGTTTTCTATCTTTGTCTTTATTTTCCCTTCACATTGTCACACGACAAACGCTCGAATGCCAGTGGAATATCAGCTGCTCCAGAATGCGCCGGCGGCGGTTGTATATCTCTATGTTGCTCACGAACTTCCATTGCGACATTGTTACTCTTTGGGAACCCCAAAAGTAGGTGATGTTTTTTTATTAAGCTCGCGTTTAACCTCAATCTCACCTGATGGTAAAGGAAGATGTGGTCAAAGAAAGCACACGTGCTTAGGAAGGATCTAACTCTTCTTAAAACATGTGATGTTGGGCGACAGATTTTATATGAAGGTGGTTGCTTGCTAGGCGCATCCCTGTTGGGATTCTATCTATTCTATCACCAAGCGGAGGGTTGTGTTAGGATCGTTTTAGTACCGTTTTTAGTACTAGTAGGGTAGACTGAGACTAGCCCCTGGATAAGCGTAGTTATAGAATTGGATCCTAACACAACACTCCGCTTGGTGATAGAATCCAATTCTATAACTACGCTTATCCAGGGGCTAGTCTCAGTCAACCCTATAGGTACTAAAAACGGTAGACCGTACAGGTACATTACATAGAAGATAATATGTTGAGTAACAAGAGCTTGAGCTTTATTGTTGGAAGTGTCATCATTAAAAATTGAAAAGAGTTTCTCATACATACATAACATAACTTCACGCCTTTATCCTTAATGGGGTAGGCAGAACACCAGAGGCTATAAAACCATCTGATGTCACTTTTGACAAATTTGGAGGTATTATTATGATGGAGAGAGGCTATTACAGTGACAGGAGGTCAGCCTATCGCCCACAAAAACGCCAATAAAACCTTCGTTCCTTAATTGACTTTTACAGTATGCCCAGGAAGAGAAGCGTTTTTCAATAACACATTTCACACATCATTTAGCATAAACAAGCAGACGAGCGTGGTTGCGCGGGTATCTTTTGACACCGAAGAAATATTTAGATAAAATATAGCAAAGTCATGTTAACAGTTAAAAGCAGCACCAGGGCTAATCGCGTAACTAAAACAACTGCACTTCGCTCGACGACGACCTCGTCGAAGAAATTTCAAAGAGTTCGATGAATGTCAGTTCTTACTCACGCCGTCATCAGCGGCGAGCGCTGGGGTCGAGTTATGTACCTACATAATACATAACTTTACGCCTGTATCCCTTATGGGGTAGGCAGAACATCAGAGGTTATAAAACCATCTCATGTCACATTTGACAAATTTGGAGGCATTATAATAGTAGAGAGAGACCATTGCAGTGACAGGGGATCAGCCTATCGTCCACAAAAAAAGCCTCCCATAAATAAATATTTCTGACACTCACACAACATTATCTAGCCCAAATTAAGTTTCTTATAGAACTTGTGTTATATAAAAATAAGTCGGGTTTTCCTTCCTGACGCTATAACTCCAGAACGCACGAACCGATTTCCACGGTTTTGCATTCTTTGGAAAGGTCTCGGGCTTCGTGAGGTTTGTAGCAAAGAAAATTCAGGAAAAATTTCAACAGAAAAGCGAGAAAATCTTTTTTCACATACCGCGCCATCTCTGATACATAGCATGTACTACAAACCAATATTTTAAGTAGATGGCGCCGGTGCGTGACAGCTACTCATTGTTCTCATTCTTCATTTTCTCATCATCTGGAATTGCGGCGACTCTTCTAGATGGCGGTCGTACTGCACATTCTGCGCTTAAGTTGCCACTCAATTTAAACACAATTGATACTCCAACATGCAATATTTCCAGATCCAGTGCAATGGGAAAATTTTTGATGCAATGCAAGCTCATTGTTTGGGATGAGTGCACAATGGCACATAAGAAATCACTCGAAGCACTTAACTTCACACTGAAGGATCTTCGGCGAGATAACAACATCTTTGGCGGCTTGATGATAATGTTGGCAGGCGATTTCAGGCAGACGTTGCCAGTAATTCCCCGTGGAACGTTTGCAGATGAATGCTTGCCTGAAGGCATCACCTTTATGGAATAACGTAAAAATATTATCGCTAACCACTAATATGAGAGTTCAACTTCAAAATGATCAAAGTGCTGCACAATTTTCAAAACGATTGTTAGCTGTTGGAAATGGAAAAGTCCCAGTTGATGCGACATCTGGATTAATTACTCTTACCAACGACTTTTGCCGATTTGTAGATTCTCAATTAGCTCTTATTGAAAATGTTTTCCCAAACATTAGTGAGAATTATCAGAATTATGCTTGGTTAAATCAACGAGCAATTCTTGCCGCAAAAAATAATGATGTACACGCACTGAATTTCACCATTCAATCAAAAATTGCTGGCGATTAGGTGACATACAAATCCGTTGATTCAATAACAAATCCCGATGATGTAGTAAATTATCCAACGGAGTTTTTGAACTCTCTGGAGTTACCAGGATTTCCACCACATAACTTGGTATTGAGTAATGTGAATCCACCGTGACTTTGCTACTGTACTCGACTTTAGGTAAAAAGACTTATGCCGAATTTGATTGGGGCAACTATTATTAACGGAAAGTACGCAGGTGAAAATGTATGTATTCCTCGAAGTCAAAGTCAAAGTCAAATATAAAAAAGTATAACGCTTCGATTCAGTATTTACTTCGGATTCACTTCCATTTACTTTGAGAAGTTCAACTAAATAACACTTCATTTTTGTAATCGAAATGAATTCATTATTGTTGTGAAATGAAATATTTTTTTTCCTTTTCACGTACAAAAAAAAAATTTCTTCATCTTTTAATCACCAAACGAAATGTTACATAAAACGAAGCCGGTGGCGAAACGGAGTTCGCCGGGTTTGCTAGTAAACATATAAACATCTATGACTTGACGGCTAATATCTGTGTTCATCACACAAATATCCGCCGCCGCCGGGATTCTAACCCAGGACCTCTGGCATAGAAGGCAATGTGTGTTACCACTACACCAGCCGGTCGCCATAACACCTCGGACCCTTAACTGACTTTTACAGTGTGCCCGGGAAGAGAAGCAGCTGGCACATTCTATGTTTTTCTTTCGCTCCCAGTCCAGCATGGAAGCAATGCTAATTATGTGTTATGCGAATACCAATTATCTCACTCGTCGCTGTTGTTTACGAGAATAGCCATGCAGGACTGTAGTGGTTAGAAAACACAGAAAAGAAAAAAAAAAAAAACAGACGCAAGTGTGGAATGAACTGTTCCACATCTTGGTGACTCCTTACCAAAAGAAAACTATAGTCGTCGCGGCGAACCTTGATCCCTATGACACTGACAGTAATTTCCACAACATAACCTTGTAGTGCCGTCACCGTTACATTAGAATCCCCGTTAGAAGGTACCCTACGAAGTAACTTTTGCACAACGTAAACGTAAAGTGTGATTGAGATTGAGATAATTTCTTGCAAATGTTATGAATTGTTATAATTTCAACGGAATATCATTTTATTGGAATATAGCTACGTAAAATAAATAAATGCCATTTTTAGAAGCCTCCAATACGATTCTAATAAAACGGTGACGGCACTACAAGGTTATGTTGTGAAAATAACTATCAGTGTCATAGGGATCAAGGTTCGCCGCGCCGGGTATAACAAAGCGTTATACCCGTTTTTTCGACTTCCGGAAGATCCTTTACATAGGGATGGATATCTACTATAAAGCAGGCCTGTGCAACTCTAGTGTCAATGAAATTGAATTCTGCACCATCTAGGATATGACGTACTACAACTTATGGCAAGTTATTTCTCCTGTTATTAACTAGGTAGCGCTGGTATAGCCAATTTATTAATATCTCGTCAGGAACGGGAAAAGATGTTGACTTTGACAGACTAGTCAACAGACTATTATTAGTCTATGAATGATCGTGTGCATGTGTGTCTGTTGCGTTTTGTGTTTTCTCCGCCATTTTATTTAATACTTAGATTATTTTAACAAATTCGCTGTGAATTTGGCCTTGAAGTTACTTGTGTGACTTACTAACAACTTAAAAGACTTCAGCAACAAAAGTGCGGGAAAGCGAAAACAGTGTAAAATATTGTGTAAATATACAGTGATTGTGCATGTGATTTAAGTATGATTTGCTGTAAGTCATAAGGTTAATTTGGTCGATTTCATAAAAAAATGTCAATGAAAATGTTGATTCACAGTTGCTGTAATTGGGTGAACCGAATAATAAATGGACAATTGACAAAATTTAATGAGGATGATGGAGCGAAGAAAGAGGCTTTGAATATTCCACGAAAAGAAAACAAAAACAATAAATAACCTTAAAAATAAAGATTTTCGTTTTTTTTTGACCACTTAGTTACTTAAAATACCTTATTCTGTATTTTTTTAAAGTAGTTATAAAATTCTCTAAAATGTTACATTAAATGTGATAAACAGGATAAGATATTTTCACCATAACTTTTTTTTATAATGGAGACTTATCTACTAAGGCCGTGTACCGGTCATTTTTTTTAATTAAATTTAGTTACTAGCGCCATCTATGACTTGAGGTATTATTCTATTTTGCCAATAAAATCAAGTTACCCATCTATCTCATATTAACTGTATCGTCTATGCTATAAAGGTTAGCACTCGTGATGTAGGATATTCTCCCGCTGATATTTGGCGGCAGATTATATAGGGTCAAAGCCTCTCCACATCAATTTCAACAACATTTGTTCTACGACTTTTTACAAATCTTGATAAAGAGCACTAAAAATAAAAATAAAACTAAAAGCGTTTTCTCCTATCTGTGCCTGTTCTTATTTTGAAATGATATTTTGAGAAAATGGAGTTACGCCTCTAATCCGAGGCTATACATTTTTTTGTATGGAAGAGCAAAAATTTTTTAAAACTCTTAATTTTAAAAAGCGTAGAACAAATGTTGTTGGGATTGATGTGGAGAGGCTGCTTGCAAGAGGTGATGCGTGAATTAAAATTAACCCTGTATATGGATGGTGGTTGCTAGTTGATGGTTGCCATGATGGTTTCCTACCACCAAACGGGGGATAAGCCGCCTTTTACTACACGATTATCCAAGGGCGGTAGGGCTTTTCTAAGCCCAGTCTCCGCGTTCAATTTAAGTAAGTAGGTACCTGTAGCACATGCCAGAAGCTTCCCTGTCGTATTCCCGTAGGAACTGCATCGCTTCTCCCGTGTTTGAGTTCACGCCCTGCAACACAATGGTAGCCAAAATAAAACTTGGGCGAAAAAGGGGGGAACCTAGAACATAAATAAATATATAGAGGCTCATCTGAAAATCAGCGTTGTGGCTACCGCTGCAGCAGTGTGCTTAGATGGGTCCTATTCGGTAAGCATGCTACAGCACAAGATTATTTATTTAAGCCTTTTTTTGTAATTTTAATGTTTTAATGTAATTGTCAAAGTAATGTTAGTTAGTTAGTTTTATTGTTATGTGTTTTCCTCTTGTTTTTATTTCTTATCTGTTATTTATTTGTTGTATTGTTGCTTTCACTCGTCTTTTTAATTTTCTGTCTTTTTTATGCTGTATTGTATGTGGCAAAGTTACTATGTGGTTAATTGTTTTGCTTGTTTTATGTTTATTATTTGTTTTGTTTTTATATTTTATTATTCTTTTTTCACTGTTTAGCTTATGTTTTTTATCTATTTTGTTGTGTTGTGCTGTTGTAGTTTTCCAAATAAATGTTTTGAGTTTGAGTTTAGATAAACGCCCAGACCCAGATAGTTTTTTTTTCTTGTTCCGTGCGGGAATCGATCCCGCGACCACCGGCGTCTGAGGCAGATAGTGTTACCGCTTCGACAAGTGGTCGTCATCAGAATCAGTATAAAACCCGAAGTGAGTCACGGGCTATGTAGCTTCAAAACTTAATTTGGCCTAGATACTGTTAAATAGTTAAATAATCTATAATAATATATAAAGCTGAAGAGTTTGTTTTTTTATTTGTTTGAACGCGCTAATCTCAGAAACTACAAGTGGGATAAAATTCTTTTTGAATTTGATAGCCCAACTCTTGAAGAAGGTTATTTATCCCGAAATTTTCACGGGATCAAAAGTTACGCGGGTAAAACCGCGCGCGGTGGCTATTAAATTAAATAAAATCCCCAGACAATCACACCAACTACATGGCCCCAAAGCACGCATAGCTTGTGTTATGGGATACCATTTAGCGAACTAGGGCGGAACCTAGAATATAAATACATAAATAGATAAACACCCAGACACGGCACATTTTTTTTACTGGTTCCGTGCGGGCATCGAACCCGCAACCACTGGCGTCTGAGGCAGATAGGTTTACCCCAACGCCAATGTGGTCGTCATTGTGGCGTGCATGTTAGAAATATTTCTAATATTTATTTATATCGGGGCCAGAATTTTTTTACATCCAGCACTTATCACTGGGTAAATTGGTGGTTTACCGAGTATACCTCCTCGTCACCCAGGGGAGAGACTCATAGCCCTGCAGTGGGACAGTCACAAAGGGTTGTGATGATGAGTACAACGTTGTGGCGATTCAGCTCAGCTTGGACACAGCGAAACTAAGTTAGAAAAAGCGGTCAAGTGCGAGTCGCTCATAAAGGGTTCCGTAGCAACAAGTAATCAATATCATCAATATATATAAAACTGTTCCGTTACTGACTGAGTTACTGAGTGACTGACAGACAACGTACAGCCGTAACTACTGGGCGTAGCAAGCTGAAATTTAGAAAATATAGTCCCACGGGAACGGGACTCATTGGACATTTGAGTTTGTATGAAAAATCTTATTCCTTGAGTGCACGGATATGATACTTGGCATAAAGGTTCTTCAAAAAGTGACTGGTTGTTTTATGAAAGGAATTCCCGAAATTCCCATGGGAACGTGAAATATATGATGTTTTAGTTTGTATGAAAAAACCTCATTCCTGGAGTGCACGGATGTGATACTTGGTATAAAGGTTCCTTAATAAGTGTCTGTTTGTATTATGGAAGGAATTCCCGAAATTCCCACAGGAACTGAAATATAGGACTTTTGAGTTTATGCGTGTACGAAGTCGCGGGAAAAAGCTCGTATAATCAATATATATAAAACTGTTCCGTTACTGACTGAGTGACTGAGTGACTGACAGACAACGTACAGCCGTAACTACTAGGCGTAGAGAGCTGAAATTTGGAACATACATTCTTTAGGGGATGTAGGGGTGCACTAAGGAAGGAATTCCCGAAATTCCCACGGGAACGGGAAATATAAGACTTTTTAGTTTGTATGAAAAAAACTTATTCCTTGAGTGCATGGGTGTGATACTTGGTATAAAGGTTCTTTCAGTGGGTGTCTGGTTGTATAGTTTCTGAAATTTCCACGAGAAGGGTAGTTAAGCGCATACGAAGTTGCGGGATAAAGCTATTCGTATATAAAAGTTCTTGTAGTTTAAATTTGAGTAGTCGTCGTGGCGCCGTGGTTACTGTGTGTATCATACGATATCACAGGTTAAGCAACGTTCGGCGCGGTTGGTACTTGGAATTGTGTCCGCCGACCATTCATTTCTCACGATGACTTCTGTGCTTCGGAGGGCACGTTAAGCAGTCGGTCCCGGGTGCTGTATACTTGTATACAGTAGTCGTTAGGGTTTGTCAGAAGTCATTTTGGCGCCCTGAAAATTCCGGCATCCACCACCCAGCACTGGGCCAGCTTGGTGGATTATGGTCTAAACCTCCTCGTCATCTGGAATCCGGATGGATCTCAATCACGACTAAACCGCTCAACGGATTTGAATTTAAGAGTAATGTTCATAGCTAACTTGTCAGATTTTTGACAACTCATGAAATGTATTAAAACAACATATAGTGCAAATATTAGCTCATGTTTACTTATATTAGAAACTGCAGCAAGGATTTTAATATTTTGAAAATGAAAACTTTTATTTACAGTAGGTATTATTATACTCTTTGTGAAGTCAAACGCTAGGTGAGAGCGGCGCGGGCCTGGGCTGGGCGACATTAAGAATCCTGGGTGAGGCCTCCGTCCAGAAGTATGCGTTTCTCAGGTCATGTATCGGCTCATTATTCACCAATGTCTTAGGCGTCGTCCTAATTGGCAGCGATCGTATGATGGCGCGATGCGTTCTCGTCGTGCGATGAGTTCAAACATACAGATATCTTCAGAGTGTCCTATTTGAACTTCGCAAGTCATTGTGCGAGCATCTGTATGTTTGAACTCATCGCACGACGAAAACGCTGCCAATTAGGACGACGCCTGAGTGTTGTCTACTACTACTTCTTATGCATGACTAATACGAACACGGAAGCTTTTAACTGTATCTAAATTTAATGGCTTAAAACCCAAACTTGGTGTCGTCTCGACAAATTAACTCAACTAATATAAGGGCCGATTCACGCTGGGTTGCTTTTTGTGACAAAAACGGGCTCAACTGTACTTGGAGGTTATTATGTTTGCGAAGTAGGTGACTGTGTAACTTTAAAAATTTATACATATTCTTGTTTATAATTTATGTTTGATATTGCTGTAGAAATGCAATTTATATTATCTTTAAGGCTTATAAAAAGACACACATACATACCTAGACTTGAAATACTTAAGTCAAATTATTTAGGTACATGGGTATTGAACTGAATCTACCACCGCTTCGGAATGTCGATCTGTCGAGAAGAAGTGGCAAGAAACTCAAGAGAGGTAATCATCTTTTTCAAAATACATAATAACAGTTAACAGCTAAGGAGTTTAATCTTCTTATATAGGAAGTCGTCGTGGCGCCGTGGTTACTGTGTATATCATACGATATCACAGATTAAGCAACGTTTGGTGCGGTCGGTGCTTGGATGGGTGACCGCTGACCATTCATTTCTCACGGCGACTTCCGTGCTTCGGAGGGCACGTTAAGCAGTCGGTCCCGGGTGCTGTATACTTGTATACAGTAGTCGTTAGGGTTTGTCAGAAGCCACTTTGGCGCCCTGAAAATTCTGACATCCACCACCCAGCACTGGGCCAGCTTGGTGGATTATGGCCTATACCTCCTCGTCACCCAGGGGAGAGACTCATGCCCTGCAGTGGGCTCATTACAAAGAGTTGTGATGATGATGATGATATAGGTAGTGCGAGCTAATAACTTCACAGCTTTTCTCAAGAAAGACATTCGTAGCCATGAGTCTATCCACAGTGCAAAGCAAAACAAACGAATGTCGAATTGTTACGAATGTTCGTATAGTATGTAGATGATTTGTTAGCAATCATTGAAATCTATCAATTGCCGCACAACTAGCTTAAATAAATTTGTGCCTTGTTAACTTTAAATGTTTGTAAACATGTTGTACTCTTAAATAACTGTTACATAAAAAATTACAATGTTACTAAAAACTTGCAACCGACTCCATACTATACGAACATTCGTAAACATACGAGTCGACAAAGTTCTGTACTCGCACCGCAGTTTAGTAAGTATTTCATACACAATCGTGCGAATTTAGTGCTCACATCTTATAAGTACATCTGGATGTTATTAATTCAGGTAAGTAAATTGTAATCAAATTAATCACCCAAGAAGTTCCTTTTATTTCGTTTAATTTATTTCGTTACTGTTATTTTTCCATTCATTATTTTCTTTTTAGGAAATTTAGGAAAAAAAATCAAACTTTGGATGAAATAGTTACATGCGCGATTTAAAATAGGTACTGACTGCGCCACCTTATCTTATAAGCGTTAAAGTGAACTTTTTCTTTAAAATAATCCAGTCCATAAAAACCATCATTTTTAGGATATAAAGACGACTCCAGATTCTACATTATTTCTATGCAAAATGTCATCAAGATCCGTTCCGTCGTGATTGAGGAACAAACGTAAATCTATCGAAACATAAATATAAAGTGGAGGATTACAAGTAAAAACCTTACGATACCATATATTAAACTATTTGATAAATACATATCATCATCATCACTGTTCACGCTTGGGCAACTCTTTGTAAAGAGCCCACTGCAGGGCTATGAGTCTCTCCCCTGGGTGACGAGGAATTTAGTCCTTAAACCATCAAGCTGACCAAGAGCTGGTTGCTTGATGTCCAAAATGTTCGGGGCGCTGAAATGGCTTTAAACGCACCGTATGGAGTAGGATACAAGACTCATTCATTTTCAATATTATCTATACCATCCAGTCTCCCGCATTGTATGTGTGGGTGGTATATCTACATAATTCTGTTGCGGACTGTACCTTAGTACAGTCACTACGATATTTAAAAGTGATATCATTATTTTTCTTTTTCACATTTCGAACTGTCAGTAAACTGCATTGAATTATACAGGGTGTATCGCTTACCACATAATACAGAAAAAATATGAAAAAGAGAAAAATTCGAAATATATTTTTAAATTTTTGTATGTCAGCAATAAATTTCGACATTTCCTTTGGTACAAAAATTGAAAAATAAATTTTGAATTTTTCTTATTTTATATTTTTTCTTTTATCCTTATGGGTACTAGAATACCTCCAAGAAGGTATCATATAGGGTAAGCGGGACACCCTGTATTATTTGCGAAGGTATACATGCATATTTCAAAGCATGGACCGCTTCAATTCATTCCTTTGTAGTACAGTCACGTCTACTAATATGTATACATTGTCATTGGAATTTGAACATTATCACCACCGAATAAGTCGCAAAGGTGTGGAACGACCTGCCTGTGTCTGTTTTGGAGGAATGATTCGATAGTGAAAATGGTTTGTTTTCAGCAACTCTGTAATCCCTTATGAAGTCGTTGTGGTGCCGTGGTTACTGTGGTTACAAACGATATGGCAAGATAATGTGGTACGATTATAAGAAATATTTATTTATTATTATGTATAGTTTTATTTTAAAGGCGTTTTTGTGGGCGATAGCCTAACCCCCTGTCACTACAATAGTCTCTTTCCATCTTTATAATACCTCCAAACTTGTCAAACGTGACATCAGATGGTCTTGTAACCTCTGGTGTTCTGCCTACCCCATAAGGGACACAGGCGTGACGTTATGTATGTATGTAGTAGGTACACCAGACTAACACAAACAAACATGTTCACGTACACAAATGGTAACATTGTTCGGGGATCGAACCCTCGACCTCTACCGCCATTCGCAAGTAATTTTACCCCTCCACCAAAAGGTTTGTACAGTCTGGTCTAACCGTACAGAGTATTTACTTCTGGTTCGTAAATAAGACAACTAGTTTTAAGCACACCGGTACGGTATTACACAAAACTAGTCTAAGATGGTAAAATGTTTATAATGGTTATGAGTACACGCCGAATAGAGACAGAACACGTACTAACTAAATTAATAGCTAATAAATCGCTCGTCGTCGGCGGAAACGGCTGAAAACGCACAACGTGACTGTATGATGCAAGCATCGTACACGGTTAGGTACTAACGCGCCGCAAACACAGGCCTGCCAGGCAAGCGCTTGCGGTGTTTTGGTACGGGGGAAGTGCGGGTTGCGGAGCGGTAAGCCATGCCTGGATGCCCAAGGCCGTTGACGACAATATGTGTCTTAAAGGCATTCGGTACGGCCAATAGGATGGGTGACCGCCGATCATTTACTACTCACGACAACTTCCGTGCTTCAGAGGGCACGTTAAGCAGTCGGTCCCGGGTGCTGCATACTTGTCTACAGTAGTCGTTAGGGTTTGTCGGAAGCCACTTCGGCATTCTGACATCCACCAAACAGCACTGGGCCAGCTTGGTGGATCTCGGCCTGAACCTCCTTGTCACCCAGAGGAGAGACTCGTAGTCCTGCAGTGGGCGAGTTACACAGAGTTGTGCGGAACCTTTCAACTTTCAACGGAACTGTCAACGGAAGCGGATCAAATAAAAAATAACCCCGTATCGATACTAGAGTTATTATCTTACTAATATTATAAATGAGAATGTGTGGATGTTTGTTCCTCAATCACGGCAAAACAGCCCAACAGATATGGATGAAATTTGGCATACTACATACATACATAACTAATGAAATATTTATTGTTAATTCTGTTTGTAAGTAATATTTTAAGCTGTTTGTTTCTTTAATAAATAAATAACGTCACGCCTGTATCCCTTATGGGGTAGGCAGAACACCAGAGGTTACAAGACCATCTGATGTCACGTTTGACAAATTTGGAGGTATAATAAAGATGGAAAGAGACTATTGTAGTGACAGGGGGTCAGCCCACAAAAACGCCTTTAAAACCTCTGTCTCTTCACTGACTTTTACATTATGCCCGGGAAGAGAGGCAGTTGGCACATTCTACGTTTTTCTTTCGCTCCCAGTCCAGCATGGAAGCAAATATTTTAATATTATATCAATATATTTGGCATACTGATAGAATACAACCTGCAATAGCACATAGGCTAATTTTTACCCGAAGTTCCCGCGGGATTCGAAATTGCGCGCGCGACAGCTAGTTTTAATTAATATAACATGATCAATTTCAAATTAAATAAATCACTTTTTAACGCGATTATTATCATTTTATTTTTATTTAAATTTATTATTCGCGTATATTTACATTTTAAATTTTAACTCGACGTTCCGGTGTCTTTGCAAACCCCGTGGTCACGCACGAGCAACTGAGGTGTCAAGCGTCGGATTGATAGATTGAAAAAGTTATACATTATCATCTCCATCTCTTTCTCAGTCTGCGCAAAGACACCGAAACATCGAGTTAAAATTGTGAAAAAATTTCTTAAATCGCGAAAACCTAAGACAATATTATGATCAATTTCACTCACAAAGATAGAAAAAGTAAAACCGGGGAAAGTGTTAAACTTATAAAAGACATTGTTCATTATGGCTTTAATGGAACAATACAAGTAAATTTCTAAGGCACTGGTTCAGTGGATACTTAGATCAACTTCCGCTGCTTAATTATTAAAACTTAGTAACTTATAAAATATGTAAATTGATAAATTTCTTAGTATTTTTTGTATTTTTAATGCTTAAATATCAGTGAACGAAAAAAGCATGGAAGAGTAACTTCAAACAAAATCTCTTTGAAAAGCGGCACACGACTTTTGTTTTCTTTATACACCTAGTTGTTTTCTTTGAAAATGATGAAAATGTGATTGGTTTTATGTGTCAACGCACGTAGCCACTGAGGAGTTTTCTGACAGCTCAAAAAGATTAGTTCAAAAAACCTCTATAGATGGCACTTTTAAAAAGCCGAAGGCGCTAAGTCTGTACGACCACTTTGGCGAAGGGGTAAACCTATCTGCCTCACACGCCAGTGGTTGCGGGTTCGATTCCCGCCCGGAACAAGAAAAAAAAAATACGGGTCTGAGTGTTTATCTATATATGTATTTATATTCTAGGTTCCCCCCTAGTTCGCTACATGGTATCTCATAACACAAGCTTCGCTTACTTTGAGGCCATGTAGTTGGTGTGATTGTCTGGGGATTTTATATATTTTTATATTTTACATGTATGTAGGTAAGTGGTATCTACCATCTATGGTTATTTGTACGTTCAATTTCTGATACAGACGTCAATTAATTTATTTTACTTTTAAAAACGCAGTGTGGAATAAATGGCTATATTTATTTATTTATTAGGATTTCCAACAACAGGTACACAGGTACATATAACAATAAAAAGGTATAAATAATAAGTAAGTGTCCTGTCACTTACAGGAAACCACTGCATGCTCTACTACTATTAGTTAAAATACTTTTCAACACACTTGCTCGTAAAGTGAGCGTTATTCTATTGAATTTAGAACTATAAACTGGGCTATAAGTCACGCGTGCATAATATATTATGCCCTAGTGCATAATATAATGAATCCTACAAAGTTGAATTGTACCTTTGCGCAAATAACATGCCAGAAAACAGAGCATATTTTATTGGTCCGGGTTATACACTAAATATTTTCAGAAACAACAAAGAGGTTTTATACCACTTCAAATCCATATACATTTTTAAATGTTTGCGCCTTATATAAGTAAAATAAATTTGTATATCAAACAAATTATTCACAATTTACAATCATTTGTCATAAAATATTAAAATATTTGCATTTACCACTTCAAATTAAACATTTTCACTTAAAATAGGCTGTATATGCTATACAGACATTGACACATTTGGCGGAAAAAAAAACTACGCGTATGCGCGAGGTTCGGCGCCATTTTTAACCCCCGACGCAAAACGAGAGGGGTGTTATAAGTTTAACGTGTCTGTGTGTCTGTGTATCTGTGTATCTGTGTATCTGTCTGTGGTTTCGTAGCTCCCAAACGGATGAACCGATTTTCGTTTAGTTTTTTTTGTGTTATAGATAATTTTATCCCGAGTGTTCTTAGCCATGTTTCATGAAAATCTGTTCAGCCGTTTGAAGATCATCAGCTCTTTTCTAGTTGATGAGGGGATCTGACTACCTTCCATATGTCCTATCGATGCGAAATTTGGTACCGTATTGCTTCAATTATATTGAAAGTATATGGTAAGGTAACCATGACCTGATCAGCCGTTTGAAGGTCATCAGCTCTCTAACAGTTGATGAGGGGATCTGACTAAATTCCATATGTCGTATCGATTTGAAATTTGTTGCCGTATTACAACAATGATATTGATAGTATATGGTAAAGTAACCATGACCTGATCAGCCGTTTGAAGGTCATCAGCTCTCTAATAGTTGATGAGGGGATCTGACTAACTTCCATATGTCGTATCGATTCCAAATTTGGTGCCGTATTACAACAATGATATTAAAAGTATATGGTAAGGTAACCATGACCTGATCAGCCAATTGAAGATCATCAGCTCTCTAATAGTTGATGAGGGGATCTAAGTAGCTTCCATATGTCGTATTGATTCGAAATTTGGTGCCGTATTACTACAATTACATTGAAAGTTTATGGTAAGGGAACCATGACCTGATCAGCCGTCTGAAGATCATCAGCTCTCTAATAGTTGATGAGGGGATCTGACTAACTTCCATATGTCGTATCGATTCCAAATTTGGTGCCGTATTACAACAATGATATTAAAAGTATATGGTAAGGTAACCATGACCTGATCAGCCAATTGAAGATCATCAGCTCTCTAATAGTTGATGAGGGGATCTAAATAGCTTCCATATGTCGTATTGATTCGAAATTTGGTGCCGTATTACTACAATTACATTGAAAGTTTATGGTAAGGGAACCATGACCTGATCAGCCGTTTGAAGATCATCAGCTCTTTAATAGTTGATGAGAGGATCTGACTACCTTCCATATATCCTATCGATTCGAAATTTGGTACCGTATTACTTCAATGAAATTGAAAGTGTATGGTAAGGTTACAATGACCTGATCAGCCGTTTGAAGATCATCAGCTCTCTTATTGTTGATGAGTAATTAGTTTAAATTACTTTAAATACCTAACCTTATTTTAAATAAAAGCTAACTAATTACTTTAAATACCTTCCTAATATTAAAACCTACTTTAAAAAGTACAAAATAAAAGTAAAATTAAAAATTTTAAAAACCCCCCGACACAAAAAAGGACCTTAAAAACTAACAAATAATATTTTAAACCTATTCTAATTATTATCGTCCCATATACAATGTGTTAGGGTTCCGACTTTTGATACTTTACCTACGTGATAAACATCAAATTTCATCGACAAAAGTCACCTTAGGGGGGGGCGCACCCCTCACCCCTCGTGATGGGGGTGATTTAAAAATTTCGTTTCTCTGGTTTGCTTTAAGTTCGTAAAACCATTTTTTTTTCATATTTATTGTGTGTATCTTGTTGAATTGCATCTCATTTTAAAACTTATTAAATTTACCAACTTTTGATACCACATTCACTAAAAAGTCATAAGAAGAAAAGAATTAATTTTAATGACTTGGAAAAAAAATCTTACTTTTTTGTAGTATTTTTTTAGTTTTTTGTCATTAAAAAAAAACGAAGCCCTTAACAATGCATTTTTTTCTTCTTAACTAGTACTATTTGAGTTTATCTTTCTAACGATACAGAATACGACAGTTTAACTTCAAAGAAACAGTCCTAACTGCTAAGGTAAAATGACATCAAAATAAAAGACACGAAATTTACAATCTCTTTTTTATTTAGTTTTGCCGATTTTAAGTCAATTTAACAATTGTTCAAAGTGACCACCATTGTTTAATAAACAAGAAGTAGCCCTTAATGCTACTTGTTGTGTAGCTCTTTTAATCATAGCTCTGTCGGCTTTTAATTCATCAGCTGCGGTCATAATTTTTTGCAGCAGCTCTTCTCTTGTTGTAGGCACCTCTAGGTAAACCCGCTGTTTCATGGTCCCCCACAGGAAGAAATCTAGAGGTGTCAAATCAGGGCTACGAGTCGGCCAGGCAATTGTTCCTCCTCTTCCAATCCAGGGGGTGTAGTGTTCATCCACATAATGCTCGTACATTCCGGGCAAAATGGGCAGGAGCTCCATCCATTTGCAAATAAAAAGACCGGCGTTCACGTCTGTACTCCAATGGTAGCTCATGTAGGAAATCCCCTCTTAGAAATTCCAAGAATCTCTCACCATTAAGATTGTCTGGTAAGACGATGGGACCTAGCAGCTCATCATCAATAATGCCTGCCCACACGTTGATTGAGAATTCGTGTTGGAACGAGGCGGGCCTCACAGCATGGGGATTTTCATTAAGCCACAAATGATGGTTTCGGTGGTTGGTTATCCCAGCTCTTGTGAATTTGGCTTCATCAGTCCATAATATTCGCCGTACGAAGTTTGCATCATGTCTCACTTTCCTATTAAGCCACGCACAGAACACAAAGCGAGCAGCATAATCTGGTTCAATTAAATTCTGAACTCGACGAAAATGAAACGGCCGTAATCCTTTCCGACGTAGAACTTGCCACACCGACCAATGCGAAATCCCAAGTCTTCTGGCAATATTTCTAGTGCTAAGTCGCGGGTCACTGGCAATCATTTCAATGATTTCTTCTTCCATGTCTGGTCTCCCCACAACAGCACGTTCATTAGGCGGCTGTCGGATTCCATGAGTGCGCAATCTTGCAAAAACGCTTGCAAAAGTTGGAGCAGAAGGTATGCGCCTTGTAGGGAATCTAATTCGATATTCCCGAACAGCAGCCGCAGCGTTTCCATTGGCGTATCCATAAATAAATACAATGTCGGCCACTTCACTTGGTGAATAATTAACTGCCATAGTATCGAGTAAGTAGTACTTAGCTAAATTCGAAAGTAAAACTTTGTAGCAATCGCAACGAGAAACGAAGGACAACTGATTAGCAAGTAGAAATCCTAACCAGTACCTTAGTATTGTTATCTCATTCACTATTAGACTGAAAGAGATTCATGTTTCGACTCGTACGATGCGCGGGGCGACGTGATTGGTGCGCTCTAGCCTTTCGGCACGGGCCTCGCCCTGATCATCCCTCGCCAACGCAGCGAGCGCAGAGGCAGTCAGGCGAAAACCTGAAGCAACCTGCTACCGCATTGCGCGCGCGCTCTAACTCGCGAGTCTTGATAGTACTTAAATTTTGTAACTAGGACGTATTACCTTAGTAAAATAAACTTTTGATATTTTAATTTCGTGTTTCCTTTTAACTAATTACTGAACCGGGCCTAAATTTTGGCATCGTTAGAAAGATAAACTCAAATAGTTCTAGTTAAGAAGAAAAAAATGCATTGTTAAGGGCTTGGTTTTTTTTTTAATGACAAAAAACTAAAAAAATACTACAAAAAAGTAAGATTTTTTTTCTAAGTCATTAAAATTAATTCTTTTCTTCTTATGACTTTTTAGTGAATGTGGTATCAAAAGTTGGTAAATTTAATAAGCTTTAAAATGAGATGTAATTCAACAAGATACACACAATAAATATGAAAAAAAAATGGTTTTACGAACTTAAAGCAAACCAGAGAAACGAAATTTTTAAATCACCCCCATCACGAGGGGTGAGGGGTGCGCCCCCCCCTAAGGTGACTTTTGTCGATGAAATTTGATGTATATCACGTAGGTAAAGTATCAAAAGTCGGAACCCTAACACATTGTATAATTGACTGTAAGACTTGTACTTTAAAATATTTTTATTTTCCGAGCTTCGCGTCGCCGCGTCGGGGGACCGCTAAGTGAGAAAAACAGTTGTCAGTTGCAGATTGCATCAAAAGAATTCACTCCGAAAAAATCGTAAAATCGACGCAACCGTCAACGTCGTTACGTAGGCATTACGTAGAGCGTAGACTATGCATGAAACTTAAGATCGCTCATACCTAAATGTAATAATAAATTAGCTGTTGTTGTCTTAATACTTTATATACTTGAGCGGTCCCCGACGCGGCGACGAAGCTCGGAAAATAAAAATATTTTAAAGTACAAGTCTTACAGTCAATTATATATGGGACGATAATAATTAGAATAGGTTTAAAATATTATTTGTTAGTTTTTAAGGTCCTTTTTTGTGTCGAGGGGTTTTTAAAATTTTTAATTTTACTTTTATTCAATCACAATTCACAGCTTTGTTATCAAGTGTGTTTGTTATTTTATGACCACGTATGTCTGTCTTTTACTCACAAGTGTGTTGAAAAACGTCGTATGTAACTCGTGAGCGTTGCTAATTACAGTCGAGGCTGTGATTTGAGCCCGAGCCGCAGGCGAGGGCTTAATAATGAGCCGAGACTACTTAGCTCACTTGTTACACAATATACTATTGTAAATTTAAAAACTATTACAATTTAAAATACATATACAACAAAAACGCAAAGAAATAACAAAAGCAATAACAGTTAAGCACCATTATGCGTTAACCCCTCTACTGGCAAGCAGACATATTATGTCTGCGGCAAAAAGTTGCTAAACTGGCAGGCAGACATATTATGTCTGCTGACGCATGCACCCAGTAGTGTACTCATAACTTTTTATTTAATGAACGCACTCTTAGTGCGATTGAATGAATGAGTAGAAGGTTAAACAAGGAACGTATTTCTAATGTCACAAGAGGTCACTTCAAATAATTATTCGTCAAAAGAATTTTTTTTTTGCCGTGCGCTCCAGCGGCCGATAGTGAGCCAAATGTTCAAAGGATCATTGTGTAAAAAAAAATTTCTGAAAAGCCTATTTTTTTTATGGAATAAGTTGAAGTAATGTTATTTGTTATAAATAAAACAAAAACTGTTGTACTATAGTGTTTTATTTCTTCACTCTTTGAATTTAGATAAGAAACTGGGAAAAAATCATTAGCTCTACATTTACCTTGAACTAGAAACAAAATCACACACTTAACTGTTGAAATTATTAAACAAACAGTTAGCTTAATTCATGACGAACACGTCAGTATAAGTTACATCATTTTATTGTTTATATTTGCCGAGAAAATATAAATAATGCAACCCTAGCCGGCGAGCGGCCGACACCTCAAAAGAGGCCTGCCAGTTTAGCGAAATTTACGTTTATTGCTCTGCCAGTTGAAGGGATAAATACAGTTAATATAAAACAGCATTAATTTTTTTTAAAACATTTTTTAATATTAGTATTAGAAAAAGGATCGATATCACTACTATGATTTTCATACAGAGAGTACATGCGTGACAGTGAGCAGTACTTTCTTAAATTTGTGCGGTAATCAGGCAAGGAAAACATTTTTTTGCGACCAGATCTTGGGATCCTATTTGGTACAAAGAATCTCTCGCGGCTCAATAGATCGGGCGAATCTATGAGGCCCAAACAAAGTTTTTGAAGAAATACTATGTCTAAATATTTTCGGCGTGTTTCTAAAGAATTCATACTAAAATGAGACAAACGTTGTTGGTATGATTTGTATTTTTTTGCAACGCCACAACTAAAAGACAGGTGCCATAATAGTCTCTTTTGTAAGCGTTCAATTCGAGCTATATGAACCTTGTATTGGGGAGACCACACAACACTGCAGTACTCTAAATGACTTCTTACGAAGGATTTGTACATCATAATTTTCGTAGATGGATTTTTAAAATTTTTTGCTTCTCTTAGAACAAAGCCCAATAGTTTAGATGCTTTGAGAATTATGCTGTCTAAATGTTTATCAAATTTTACCTTCGTATCAAAACAGACTCCAAGATCACGTATACTGGTTACCTCTTCAAGTATTGTCTTATCGAGCCAGTATGAGGTTGGTAATATATATTTATTTTTTGTAAATTTGATATGTTTACATTTTTTTACATTCAAAGACATTTTGTTCCGCTTGCACCATTCGTTTAATCTATTCAAATCATTTTGCAAGAGAAAGAGAAAGGACAAGACTTCGCCTTTCGTAAAGCGCCATCTATCGAAGCCTTTTGTACCGTGTTGTTTTTTTAATGAGTTGTCAGGAAACCTCTCATTGGCTAGGAAACGCACAGTATCTATAACATTATTGGCCGTTGCAATGTATATTTACGAACTTGCAAGAGTCGTCATAGTGGACGATTCATCTAATTCTAGAAGATAGCAATGAGAGATAGGAATATTTTTTACTTTGAATATTTCTATATTTTGTTTATGATCTAGACAAAAAGTTTACGTTTATAATTTGATGACCGGCTGTTGTAACGGTAAAAAAATGCCATTAGTGCCAGAGGTACTGGGTTCTAATCCCCGTGACGTTAGATATTTTTGTTTTGAACACAGAAATGAACTAAATTAACACAAATTCTTCAAGGAACTTAATATGGGCTGCATCATGTTGTGTAAATACTTACATCGTTAAATGATGATAGCGCTGATTGTGCCTCGCATATCTTTTTTATATTATCATCTATGGAAAAATCGCTACTTTTTCAAACCAAATTTTTGTTAATTTTTTTTTAATGTCCATGCAGTCAGATTGTAGAATTTGTTACCTCATGTAATTCGTGAGTCTAAAACGATATCTATTTTTAAAAATAAAGTCAAAGATCACTACTATTCGCTACTGTAAGCTATGTTACCCACATCTATATGATATTAAGATACATAAAATAATGTATGTATATGTATAAAGTATATATAATAATATGTATATGTATTGGTATGTATATTCATTCATATGTATGTATATTTAGTACACACTATTATTGCTTTTCAAACCAAACTCTCCAGTCATGGGTCTACTGTAAGAAATTTCGTAAGAGATAAGCTGTACCTTTGTACTTATTTTTATTCATTGTCTCTTAATTGTATCTCAACTGTGTGTACATAAATTGTTAAATAAATAAATAATTTTGGTATGGTAGTAAGTATTCTTTTAGGGTCCGACTGGCTGACTTCATATAAAATCTGCCACTTATGACGTTTGGCTGTTGCGGCGGAGATGTTTTTAAGAGTGGTAGAATATAACCTATCTAAGCCGTCCTTATCTATACTATTACATAAAGCTGAAGAGTTTGTTTTTTTGTTTGTTTGTTTGTTTGAACGCGCTCATCTCAGAAACTAGAAGTGGGATTTGAAAAATTATTTTTGCATTTGATAGCCCAACTCTTGAGGAAGGTTATAGGCTATATTTTATCCCGAAATTCCCATGGGATCAAAAGTTACGCGGGTAAAACCGCGCGCGGTGGCTAGTTTCTGTATAAAAAGAAAAAATTAACTCTAGGACCACTGTGTTGTCCGTCTGTATGTCCTTCTATATGTATGTTTGGAAGGGACGTTTTAAAACAATTCATGTCTTCACAGATCTAATCTCGTCGTTTAAACTTAGAAGATAACATGTCTTTTATCTTTTATAATAATGACAATTAATAACACCGATTTGTGCGCAAAGGATGTCTCTGACAGTTATATTTTTATTTCATAATTACAATTGAAGTCACGACATTTCAATTTTATTTTTTTTGTAATGTCTTGCGCATACCGTGAAGGCTACGTATTGTATGTGCTGGCGAAATTGAGTTTTTTATGTAGGTAAGTTAAGGTCACACATTTCGTACAATTTTCCATATAAACTTAGAAGTGACATAGCGTCGTTATTTGGTGTTAAGTCCGAAAAATAAGTGATAGCGTTTTGTATTGTCAATACTTAAGTTTGTTGCTAGTAAGCATAATAATTTAAGAAAACATCTAAACTTATGTTTAGTGAACAATCAGTTAATTTTGACCGCAATTTTAACATTTTAAAACTACGCTCGTAGCTAGTTAGTATTTCTCTATTTTTTTCTTAGTATTCATAGACACGAAATATTTTATTCCAAACATTGCGTTAAAATTGAAATTAAATTAAATAAAATGAAAAGCATTTATTCGGCAAAGAAAATAAGGATACAAAAAAAAATACAATTTTTACACTTATATACTAAATTGCCGAAAAGGCCACAGCTCAGCATTATGTCATTATGTTTCAGCTGTCGCCATCACAAAGTGCCGGAGGGCGAGTAAACTATGGTATGACTATGTTTCCACAAAAGATCAATATTGTTATAGGTAGGTACTCGAATCATATAAAGAAAATTTTACAAAAAAAATGTTAATTATATGAAAATAAATTTCAATTACTTACACATAAATTTAAAAATCCCAAAATAACTGAAAAATAACATTAATTATAAAACACTCAAAAGAATCCTTACAATATAATTACATTTGAAAACAAAAACAAAATAATATAACTATAGTAAAAATAATGACATGAAATACCTATTATAAAGTAATAGGTACCACTCAACTGATGCTAAAAAATATTATTTTTATTCTATGCCTAATCAGCGAAACAGAATTTTCGGGATTTCAATACTAAGTGATTGTTCACTGATCATACGTTTAACTTTAAATGTTTTCTTAAAATAAATCTGTATTTGCATGAAAATTGTTACATTAGAATTCTTATTGTTTACATATTGAAAGCAAGAAACTAGCATGGAGTAATGGGGACTCATAAAAATTAGTTCAAAAAACCTCTATAGATGGCACTTTTAAAAAGCCGAAGGCGTTAAGGTACCGATACATGGTGACACTGACACCGACACTAGTGTCGACACAAGTGTCAGACGCGTCCACACGGTGAGCAATTTTTAGTGTCGACACTAGTTCTGAGATCGAGTGTCGCGGTCGAAGTGTATTGGCCGTCTACACGGAGCGATGCGCAATTCAGTGTCAGACATTCCATCGCCATGAATCGATATTTACGGACTTAGTTAAAATTAAGAATTATCTACTATTAATTTTACATAACCGGGAATCGAACCTGGTCAAAATATCGTTTGCATTTATGAAAAGGCACATTTTATTTAAAATATGATATCAGTTGCAAAAAATGAATTCCATTTTCAAATTTCAAATGAAATGACACGCCCGCTGAATAAATGCGTTCTAATTAACCGACTTTTAAAAAGGAGGTTATCAATTGGACCCGTAGGTATCTGTCCCTATGTATGCTTAGATCTTTAAAATTACGCAACGGATTTTGATGCGGTTTTTTTAATGGATAGACTGATTCTTAAGGAAGGTTATTATCAATATATATAAAACTGTTCCGTTACTGACTGAGTGACTGAGGTACTGAGTGACTGAGTGACTGACAGACAACGTACAGCCGTAACTACTAGGCGTAGAGAGCTGAAATTTGGAACATACATTCTTTAGAAGATGTAGAGGTGCACTAAGAAAGGAATTCCCGAAATTCCCACGGGAACGGGAATTCTTGGACTTTTTAGTTTGTATGAAAAATCTTATTCCTTGAGTGCACGGATATGATATTTGGCATAAAGGTTTTAAAAAGAGTGACTGGTTGAGTTATGGAAAGAATTCCCGAAATTCTCACGGGAACGGAAAATATATTTTGTTTTGGTTTGTATGAAAAAATCTTATTCCTTGAGTACATGGATGTGATACTTGGTATAAAGGTTCCTCAATAAGTGTCTGTTTGTATTATGGAAGGAATTCCCGAAATTCTTACGGGAACGGAAAATATAGGACTTTTTAGTTTATGCGTGTACGAAGTCGCGGGCAAGCGCTCGTGTATAATATATGCATAATATAGTAGAGAAACACTGATATAATATGTTTCTAATGTGATGTCGTAAATAAGCACGTTCTTTAGCGCTTATATTGCAAACGCTGGCTGAACCCTACGAGATAGACCAAAATGATGTACTACAGTATTGTCCACCTTAAAAAGTTCAACAAAAAAGATCGCGATGGTATATGTCTATCTCTTAGGGATAACCCACCATAACCATTTTTATCCTTTACTAAAAAATGGTTATTTACGAAGTGATTTTAAACAATACAGCATTAATTCTTATCTAATTAAGCACCTTTGTCGCGAAGCGCCGATTCCCTGAAGGGGGTCCGTCGCTCGCAGTTCAATAGGGTGCTGAAGTGGAAGAAAACTATTAACTAACACTTAAAAAACTTTAATTTTAATTTACAAAACGAGAAAGGCACTTAAAGTCACTATAGCACTGTAGGGAAAATGTTAAATTTTAGACGTTTGGAGCTAGCGGCCCTCGGCCGCAGTTGACGCCGTAGGAGACCGCGGCTCACAGCCGCGGTAGTGGTGGAGGCAGCCACCAACAACCGCTAAGTTAGCGGCAGGGAGGCCGCTCACAGCGGTAGGAACCACCGCGAGGGTTGTAGCGCACGGCCGCAGCCGTGAAGAGCGCCGAGCAGAGCAGGGCGCCTCAGGTAGAGCCAGGACGTCGTCGCCGGGGAGGACCGGCGGCTTTTCCCGGATCGGTCAGCCGTCCTCCAGCGTTCTCTCCCGATCTTTTTTTTCTCTTCAGAATCCTCACATCTCTCCTCAGCGGACCTTTTTCTTCATCTGTCTTTTCACTGACGTTCAAAATCCTTGACATGTCATTTCTTTTTTTTATGACACATCGCCTTTAATAAATTGTGCATTTATTATAGATCAATATGCTTTTTACAGCATGTAATTTAAGTGAATATTTCCGAAGATATTACAAATTTAAAATGCACGCGCATGCCGCCGCCATGTTGCTCTAGCTAAAAGTTTCGCGCACGACCGAAAACCGCGACACTGGTCTCAGACACTGCGCTCGTCGCGTCTACACGGCAGCTAGAGCGACACCAAGCTAGAGCGCCCCTAGAGCTGCAACCGGTGTCGCGGCACATGACACACACGGACACTCGGTGTATACACTGAGTGTCAAGTGTCAGGTGTCGTCGTGTATCCGCAGCTTTAAGTCTGTATACTATAATGTAGGTAAATGGTATCTACCATCTATGGTTATTTATACGTTCAATTTCTGATACAGACGTCAATTAATTTATTCTACTTTTAAAAACGCAGTGTGGAATAAATTTTTCGCCTTCGCCTTTTGTAAAGCGCCATCTATCGAAGCCTTTTGTACCAATTTTGTACTGTTTTGTTTTTTTAATGAGCTGTCAGAAAACCTCTCATTACATTACCGACATGTTTGCCGATGCTTCTAGAAGTATTATTGAATCGCCCACTGATGAGACAGGACCTCCTATACTAACATCTGAAGTGAAGCAAGCATTAATAGCAGCTTAAACAAAAAAAAGACGTGTGATACTCGGAGACTGCCGCGGTAAAGCTATCGCATAGCATTTTTTATCAACTTATGCAATTTTAATTATTTATTTATTTTATTAATGCAGTAATGTTTGATCTAATATGAAGTTCCACAAGTTCCTAGTAGATGGCGCTGATTGCTTATTAAAGCCCGCATGTAAAGTTATGAAATCAAAGTATCACCGCTGTGCCGGTCGGAGTGGGGGGTGTTAGGTTTTTTCGTTACGGAATTTCTCGATTCGGTTCAAGGCCCGCGATAAAAGCTATGCAATAGCTTAAAAAGCACTTGATCGAGATCCTCAAATTATTGGAAGATGGATATGTTGATGTTCTCAGGCGCCTGTTTTATCAGATCTACGACTTGGGCACTTTCCCTGATGACTGGCTAAGATCTACGTTTGTCAATTTGCCTAAGAAGTCAAACGCTTAAAGGTGCCCAGAATATCGTACGATCAGCCTTATGAGCCATTTACTTAAAGTATCTCTGACTATCATCCATAACAGAATACGGCGTAAATGCGTCGAACAACTAGCACTTTAAACGCACTTTTCCTTTGTAATGTAGATTATAGACATTATTGGTAGATTTTTTTAAGATCAGAAGTTATACATATAAGACGATTCGCATTCAATTAACTTCCATGCTGGACTGGGAGCGAAAGAAAAACGTAGAATGTGCCAGCTGCTTCTCTTCCCGGGCATAATGTAAAAGTCAGTTAAGGGAAAGAGGTTTTAAAGGCGTTTTTGTGGGCGATAGGCTGACTCCCTGTCACTGCAATTGTCTCTCTCTATCTTTATAGTACCCCCAAATTTGTCAAACGTGACATCAGATGGTCTTGTAACTTCTGGTGTTCTGCCTACCCCATGGGGGATACAGGCGTGACGTTATGTATGTATGTACGATTCTTCATTTTATTTTTGTTATTGATGATAGTTAGGACCTTGGAGACGAAAATTAACTATATTCATAACTAACTATATCATACGACATAGTTAAGGCGAGGATATGTAAATCAAGTAATGTGTACATGTTGTTCCTGAAAAAAATATTCACATAAATTAACCATATCACCAAACGCTATGTAAAGATAGAAAGTAGAAACATGATTGAAAATTGGGTCGATAAAAAAAGGTCACAAAAACATAACAATAATTTACCATTTTAAACGGTTCATCACAACTCTTTGTAATGAGCCCACTGCAGGGCTTGAGTCTCTCCCCTGGGTGAAGAAAACGTATAGCCCATAATCCACCAAGCTGGCCCAGTGCTGGGTGGTGAATGCCAGAATTTTCAGGGCGCCAAGATGGCTTCTGACAAACCCTAACGACTACTGTATACAATACAGCACCTGGGACCGACTGCTCAACGTGCCCTCCGAAGCACGGAAGTCGTCGAGACAAAATAATTATGGTCGGCGATCACCCATCCAAATACCGACCGCGCCGAACGTTGCTTATGTTGCGTACGTATGATACACACATTAACCACGGCGCCGAGACGACTTCTTTATGAAGACTTATATATTTAAACGGATATTGCTACGAAATGCCATAATAGATTCATGGAAAATGAAAACATAAAGCAGACTTCTCTTAACCGATGGGTAAAGCAATTTTTTTGAAGAGGTATTTATAATTTTTGAAAAAAAACCAGTTAAACGTAAGTTCGCTTGCTCACGTCGTCGCGTCGGCGAAATTATCTGGGCGAGAAGTACGGAAGAAGCCCCCTAAAACCCAGCCACACGTCCGAATCGAATATCTGATCACGTAGGGGGCGGACACATGAAGAAAAATTACTGTCGTGGCCAACGTGGAAATGGTACCCATAAAATATGGAGACAAGGTTAAAAAAGAAACTGAGAGGGCCGCTACCCGAGGGTGATCGTCGGGGCACACCTGGAACTGACGCTGGGTGTTTCAGTCTACGAACCGTCAGTGGTGAGGAGTTGAACAGGCGGACTCCCACCGGGGATTCACAACCCGAAAATACTACAGCCGATAACACACAAACACACTTGACTAGTTTCAATAGCCCAAGTGAACCCTACAGCCCGAGTACCGCATCATACTGTCCCTCGGTACAATCCTCACCAACATCTTCGATGAGCAGTAGAAGTTCACCAAACCCAGCTCTGAGTGTTGCGCGGGAGGCAACAGCCTTTTTACCCGCGTCCACCAAGGCTGGCAAAGCCAGAGTGCGCATGCGATGGAGCAAAGAAGTAAACCTATATATCATGCGTACTTTCTACCACATCACTAAATTAGAAACAGACATGACAGTATACAGGAAAAAGCTGCACGAACTATTCTCACTTAAATACCCCCATGTTAAAGTAACTGAACAAAGAATTTCCGACCAAAAAAGAGCAATACAACGGAACAAGCTTATATCTCAGAATGATTTAGACCTATTAAAAAAAGAAGTTAAATTACAATTACAAAAAGAAGAAATTAATACACCCAGTGACAATTCGATAGAAGATCTTACCCACACGCAAAAACACATTACACTCCCGCATACACAACACTCTTCAATCATAAACCCAAATTCCCAATATACCGAAACCACCTGTCTTATAACCGGGCAAACCGTACATAGCTCCGATACATGCACACAAACAGAAACAATAACCCAACTTTTAGAAAATGATATTGACACAATGCCAGATACACAAACACAAATTGAAGCTAATGTACAAGAAATTATAGATAAATTCCGCACTAACTTGATTTTGTATTCTGGTATGGACCCAACGGTCCGCCCTAACTTACCAAAACTCAGATATAGCCAAAAACTTTTCCAACTTGTCAACCTCTTTAATGAAATAATACTTAAAAATTACATATCCGAAGACACAAAACTACTAGACATACACACATTGATATACACCACTGCGCTAACAATAACGGAAGAATTAAATTACAAAGTAACTGATTATACAAAAAAGCAAAAGAAAAATGAAGAATATAAGCCCATCTGGCAACAAAGATTAGAGAAAGACATAGAAAAACTGAGAGCTGATATAGGAAAAGTAACTCAGTATATTAATAAAAATAGATCTAATAAAGTAGTCAAAAGGACACAAATTTTATTACGAACAATAGCCACACACACAAAACATGAAAAAAACAATAAAAACGAAGTAGAGGTACTAGATACTTTGAAACAAAAGTTAGCTCTTAAAGCTCACCGACTTAAAAGATATAAAAAAGCCCAAGATCGTAGAAGTCAAAATAATATTTTTTTAACTAATGAAAAACAATTCTATAGAAACTTTCAAAAAAACCAAACCTCAATTCAGGATAATACGATAGAGACACCCTCAGAAAACGATCTACAGCAGTACTGGTCAAATGTATGGGAAGAACCAACAACTCACAACAATCAGGCTTCCTGGATAACAGATGAAGAACACCGATGGAGTCACATAGAAAACATGGAACACACAAAAATAACAGAAAATGACATCTTAGAAGTAACAGCTAGGTCGCATAATTGGAAATCGCCAGGCATAGATAAAGTACACAATTTTTGGTACAAAAAACTAACTATTTTACATAAACCGCTAGCTAAAAATATATCAGAAATCATTGCAGGACACCAAAATATCCCAGAGTTTATAGCTACCGGAATAACATACATGTTACCAAAAAATAAGTTTACCGCAGACCCATCTCAATTCCGACCAATCACGTGCCTACCTACTTTATATAAAATAATAACCTCTGTAGTAACACAAAAAATTAATAAACATGTAGAAAGCAACAAAATAATAGCTGAAGAACAGAAAGGCTGCAGGCGTGGTCACATGGGGTGCAGAGAACAACTCACTATAGATGCAACTATAATGAAACACGCTACATCAAAAAATAGAAACCTACATTGTACCTATATCGACTACAAAAAGGCTTTTGACAGCATTCCACACTCTTGGTTACTGAAGGTGTTAGAAATTTACAAAATACACCCTACAATCATTAATTTCTTAAAACACGTAATGTTACACTGGAAGACAACACTACACTTAAATAGCCCAAAAAACAATATAACAACTAGAGAAATAACTATTAAGAAAGGAATTTACCAAGGTGACTCTTTAAGTCCTCTGTGGTTTTGTCTGGCCTTAAACCCTCTATCAAACATGTTGCAAAGCAAACGAGCCGGATATCGCCTTAAATATGAAAATAGTGAAAAAATTGTATCACACTTAATATATATGGATGATATAAAACTATACGCAAAAAGTCATAAAGAAATGGAACAGCTTATTAAAACAACTTTAGAATTTAGTGAAGATATAAAGATGAAGTTTGGCTTAGATAAATGTAAAGCTATTAACATAATTAAAGGCCATATCCGACCTGGAGACTATAATGTTAATAACGATAATTTAATCACAGCGATGGAATCAACCGATTTATATAAGTACTTAGGTTTTCAGCAACTCAAAGGATTGGATCATACTAAAATTAAAGAATCACTAGTTTCAGAATATAGAAAGAGAATAAATAATATCTGCAAAACTCACCTTTCGGGTAAAAACTTAATCAGAGCCGTCAACACTTATGCGATCCCAATATTGACCTATTCCTTTGGAGTTATTAAATGGACACATACTGACATTGAACAAATAGAACGATCTACGCGCATTTCACTCACCAAACATAATTATCACCATCCCAAGTCTGCAATAGAAAGATTAATAATCAAACGACAGAACGGAGGGAGAGGGCTTATAGATATACAACATCTGTGGAAGAAACAATTACATAGCTTAACAGTATTCTTCACAACTAAAGCTCAATCCAGTAACTTGCACAAAGCCATAGTCCAAAACGACAATAAATATACTCCACTAAACCTAAATCAACCAGCACTTGATAATGTACCAAATATTAATTCAGAAGGGAAGAAAATAGAAGACTGGAAAAAGAAAGTTCTACATGGCAGACACCCTAGTGACCTAGAGCAAGCACATATTGACACATCGGCATCAAATTTATGGCTTAGAACTGGCGGGCTATTCCCTGAGACTGAAGGGTTTTTAATAGCTATACAAGACCAAGTCATTAATACAAAAAATTACAGAAAATTTATCATTAAAGATCCTACAGTAGTAAACGATAAATGTCGTAAGTGCCATATCCAACCTGAAACCATACAACATATTACAGGAGCATGCGTAAACCTAACTCAGACAGACTATACCCATAGACATAACCAACTTGCCAATATTATTCACCAAAATCTAGCACAAAAACACAAACTGATATTAGACACTAAAATACCTTATTACAAATACTCACCACAAACTATCCTAGAAAACACACACTTTAAACTTTACTATGATCGAGCTATACTCACCGACAGAACCATACACTATAATAGACCGGATATTACCTTACAAGATAAAATTAATAAAACTACTTATTTAATAGACATTGCAGTCCCGAACTCCCACAACATACAAAAGACAATAGCTGAGAAAATTAATAAATATTCTGACCTTAAAGATGAAATAACCCGAATCTGGAAACAGGATAAAGTTTACGTTGTGCCTATAGTCATCTCTACCACTGGTTTAGTTCCAAAATCAATCCACCAATACATAAAACTAATAGCCCTAGAACAAAATATATTACATAACTTACAAAAAGCCGCCATTCTCAACACCTGCCGAATAGTGCGAAAGTTCCTGCAGCTTGAAGAGTAAAACACACACCACATTTTGTAGTTACTTGGCGCAAGCCCGTAACTACAGACATAACCAGCGAAAGCTGTGAAAAAGATCTTGTCGAAAATAATAATAATAAGTGTGCGGTTGTTCATGTGGAGAGGGGAAGGATTACTCGTTCTCAGAGGGTTGACCTAGGTCCCGTTAACCTGAGAGCTCTCTCCGAAAATGAAACATACCGGTATCTGGGTATGTCACAGAACATCGGTGTCGAAGAAGCGGGCGTAAAACAGTCTGTACGCGAAGTCTTTTTTGAGCGCCTGACAAAGGTACTAACTAGTTCTCTGTCGGGTCTCAACAAAGTCCGAGCGTTTAACGGATGGGTTATGCCCGTTCTTTCGTACACCTTTGGCGTACTCAGATGGTCTCAGACCGAATTAGAAGCCCTGGATCGGAAGGTCCGCACTACTATGACCCTCCATAGAATGCATCATCCTCGGTCGTCAGTAATGAGGCTGTATATCTCCCGGAAGTGTGGAGGAAGAGGCCTAATTAGCGCCAAAACCTTGCACAATCGGGAGATTTATAGCCTCCGAGCCTATTTTATGGCGAAGGCGGACGTGGGTATGCATAGAGAGGTTGTAGCGTGTGACAAAGGACTCACCCCTCTCAATCTGGGCCTCGAGACATGGCAGACACCGGCGGTACTAAGCATTTCTGATCGTGAGACCGTATGGAAAGAGAAAGAGCTGCACGGAAGGTTTTACAAAGCTCTACACGAGCCACACGTGGACCGTAAAGCCTCCGTGCATTGGCTGCGCTTCGGGGGCCTCTTTGGGGAAACCGAAGGGTTTGTCTTTGCGATACAGGATCAGGTTATCAAGACGAACAACTACCGGAAGTACATTATGAGGGACGGCACAGTGGACGTATGTCGGGCGTGCCGCCAACCTGGCGAGTCCCTCAGACATGTAGTTTCGGGTTGTTCGGTTCTTGCTAACACTGAGTATCTGCATAGACACAACCAAGCAGCCAAGATTCTCCACCAAGAGCTCGCTCTGAAATACGGTCTCATCAATCAGAAACTGCCTTATTACCAGTACACGCCGGAGCCAGTTCTCGAAAACGGCAGCGCCAAGCTCTACTGGGATCGGCCCATTATCACGGACAGGACTATTCTAGCGAATAAACCTGATATCGTGTTAATGGACCGATCGTCGTCTAAGGTGTTTTTGGTGGACATAACTATACCACATGACGAGAACCTCGTGAAGGCCGAGACCGAAAAGCAACGCAAGTACTTGGACCTTGCACACGAGGTGACCGAAATGTGGGGAGTTGTGTCCACCGAAATCATCCCGGTTGTAATATCCGCAAACGGTTTGACCCCAGCCACTTTGGTCAGAAACCTTGAAAGGCTGGGATTCGGCGGTGGTTCGCTTCCAGCACGCATGCAAAGAGCGGTTTTGCTGGATACTGCCCGAATAGTTCGCCGGTTTCTGTCCCTCTTGCCCTGATCCCCGACCGACTGGTCAAAGTGTCGGGTCTTTCCGCCGAAAGGCGTGTAGCTTTAAGTATAAATAATAATAATAATATTCATTTTGTAGTTACTTGGCGCAAGCCCGTAACTACAGACTTAACCAGCGAAAATTGTGAAAAAGATCTTGTCGAAAAAAAAAATAATAATAAATATTTCTGACACTCACACAACATTATCTAGCCCAAATTAAGTTTCTTAAAGAACTTGTGATATGGATACTAGATAACTGATATTCTAAAGAAATATATAAACATACATATTGAATAAATACATATTTTTTATTAGAAAATAAACTTAAATAAACATATAAACATCCATGACTTGACGATTAATATCAGTGTTCATCACACAAATATCCGTCGCCGCCGGGATTCGAACCCAGGACCTCTGGCATAGAAGGCAATGTACGTTACCCCAACACCAGCCGGTCGTCCGGTCCAGTCGGAAGTTTGCACCGTGCTACGTACAAGAGGCCCTTAAGAGCCGGAAAGCTACGAGGACTTACTAATTTCTCCCTACATTTAGAAATGTTTTTGCGAAATACCTTAAATGTCGCAGAATTCCATGCTGGACTGGGAGTGAAAGAAAAACATAGAATGTGCCAGCTGCTTCTCTTCCCGGGCATGCCGTAAAAGTCAGTTAAGGAACGGAGGTTTTATTGACAGTTTTGCGGGCGATAGGCTGACCCCCTGTCACTGCAATAGTCTCTCTCCATCATTATGATACCTCTAAATTTGTCAAACGAGACCTCAGATGGTTTCATAGCCTCTGGTGTTCTGCCTACCCCGTAAGGGATACAGGCGTGAAGTTATGTATGTATGTATTTATGTCACCGAATTTGACTAAATGCATGTTTACGATTATAGGTTATTAGCTGTACGCCCCAGCATAATGTGTTATAGTAGTACCTACGATGCAGATGTATACGAGTAACACAAGTGAATTTTCAAACGACTTCCAAAAGGAGGAGGTGTATGTTTTTTTTGTGTCTTTGTTACACAATTTTTTGGACAATTACAAATAGATTTTGAATATTCTTGTTTCATATGATACTTCAGACACAGTACAGATATCTACAGTTATTCAACTTCATACAAACGGACGAAACGCGAGCTATAACTACGCGGCTCGATCTCGGCACGAGGCCAGTCGCGAGTGTCTGCATGCCGAAACAATTGTTGATTGAGCTTTACGTTAATATGCGGATTGTTTATACTTTAAAATTTAAAAATTAATCTCAGTCGAGGTGCATGTATTTTTCGGTCACTAATTTAAAGAACGATTTGTTATTCAAACGTACCTAAGCATGGTTTTTTGACACAAAACGTGTTTTTGACGAAAACTTCCTATTCAATTTACAAAGTACCTATTCTATTTGTTTATATAAAAAAGTATATTTGCAGACACAGAACTAAATAGAAGTAAACTCAAGGTAGGCAAATGTAATTTATACGCTGAAGGCGGGCAGCCCTATCACATGTGAACGGACCGTGGCGCTTTAGGCATTTATTTCAAAGATGCGGCGGAGTTGAATTACTGTAGATATCGGTACTGTGCTTCAGAGGAGGTCCCGTATAAATTTCATCGAAATAGATTTAGTCTTTTATAATTATGAATACGAAGAATATATACATTTGCATTATTTAAAGTTTTGCCGTAAAGTCGGTTTTTTAATGCTCTGCATTCATTGCTTATACATAACTAGCTTTTGCCCGCAACTTCGTACGCGCATAAACATTGTTTATATTTAACACAACCAGTCATTCAAGAACCTTTATATCAAGTATTACATCCATGCACTGAAGAAATAATTGTTCATACAAACTAAAAAGTCCAATATTTCGTGTTCCCGTGGGAATGGCGGGAACTTCTTTCACAACACTAACAGTTTCTCACTGGGAAACCTTTATATCACAAGTATCACATCTGTGCACCCATGGAATTTTTTTTTTCATACACTCTAAGAAGTCCAACCCCTTCCCGTGAGAATTTCGGGACTTCCGTACATAGGTAATAGAAACAGACACTTATTGAGGAACCTTTAAACCAAGTATCACATCCGCGCACTCAAGGAATAATTTTTTTTCATACAAACTAAAAGATCACATATTTCTTGTTCCAGTGGGAATTTAGGGAATTGCTTTCATAACACAACCAGTCATTTTTTGAAGAACCTTTATGCCAAGTATCATATCCGTGCACTCAAGGAATAAGATTTTTCATACAAACTAAAAAGTCCAATTATTCCCGTTCCCGTGGGAATTTCGGGAATTCCTTCCTTAGTGCACACCTACATCCCCTAAAGAATATATGTTCCAAATTTCAGCTCGCTACGCCCAGTATTTACGGCTGTACGTTGTCTGTCAGTCACTCAGTAACTCAGTCAGTAACGGAACAGTTTATATAGGTACCTACCAATACAATATACATTATGTATACATACCGGCATACCGGTATATTGATGGAGAAAAAACGAAAAGCTCTAAATAGATGTCGCTTCATACGCTTGACACATAAAAAACTATCAAATGAACAAGTTGTAATCGAAATTGCTAGTTCTGTGTTCTATTTTGGGGTAAACCTATAAAATAATGTAAGCACATGTATCAAAATATGAAAAATGTAGACCGTAATATGCATTTCCACAAAAGCTTAAATCAAGTATCATCCACAAGTTCCGCATGTATATATACTCAGAGAAACTGTGGTATCCATTTCCTATAAAAAAACTACGCAATGATGCATTTCTAATTTTTTGATCAAAATCACTATCAAACTAACTTTTACGTGCTTTTACTATGGTATTTGACAGTTGTTATGGGTCAAGCGTAATCAGCGCCTCTAGTGGAATAAGAAGGCAGTTTTCTATCCCATTGAGCCACGATGCGGCCTGGCATATGTGCACCTTACATCTCAGCTATAAAATAGATAAATTAACGCATGCTTAGAATCAGCGAGAGTAATTAAGGAAAATTTAAATTCTTGTAGAAAATATCTGATTTTTGCAGATGGAATTCCTAGTAAAAACTCAACTACTCGCGCTTTAGATGATAAATAAAAACAGTTGCGTATCATACATAGTTGCCGTTTTCCTTTTCTTATGAATTGTAGATGGATGTGAATTACCTACATAAAATGCATTTTTGGGTAAGTACTTAATAGTAATAATTATAATAAATATTCTTTATTGCCACAGAACTTTAAAAATAAACATTTAAAAAAAAGTAGCGATGACAATGTGGACGGCCTTATCGCTTAAAGCGATTTCTACCAGGCAACCCAGGGCAAAGGAAAAATATCACAAACTTATAATAATAATAGGGCAGAGCATTTGAGTTGATACAGACAATAATTACATATGACAAAATATATAACAAATACGAATATAAAGGATTGTACAAATATTAATAATTTAATTAATGATATAAATAATGAAATAAAAGTATACATATGTAAAATAAGTAAATATATATATATATATAAGAAGCAAAAAGAATAATTATATAAGTATACAAATGATTATTTTTGTGTAAAAGATACAACAAGGTCTAATATAATATTATAGTGATAAATAAAAAGCCTTTAGTTGTTTTTTAAAAGAAGTATTAAAGTTAAATGAAAGTACTGCCACTTCCATCGCTATGTCGCAGTCATCTGGTTGAATTTGCTATTTAATTGAATGACTAGCGCGTTCATTGAATGACGACATTTAATTGAATCACTAGGCCGAACGTTGATTGAACAAGCGTCACTCAACGTCCAACTAGTTAGCGGATTGTAACATAGGCCTTTGAACAGAGCGGACGTCAAATCAGTCAGGTGATTGAAATTTAGTTCATTTTTCAATCTGATAAGTAAAAAAATTGTTACAATAATACAAGAAAGAATAGGGCCTTACATTTTTTTTACAAGGGATCATATTTTGTCTCAGACTCTGTTTTGTGCGATTATAAAAAAATAACCCTCGGAGGTTAATGCAAGGAGCTCCGCTTTGCTTCGCTCTTTGCATTAACTTCCTAACCTAACCGGTCCATGTCGGTTTTCAGGCAGTTATAACTATCGTTTAAGACCAAAATTATTCATGAAATAGTGCGGACAGATATAACAGCCAACCCTGTTAACCAAACATTACAAAGTCAGCTATATCCCATTCAACGACTTCGCTAAATAATGTTCAGTCAAGGGGTCCATATCGGCTCACATAAAATTCTAATTCATATTTTTTGTCTTACTACCGATTTTTGTTCATAATAATCACTCTTCATAATTTTATTTTTCATACTTTTTTTATTCATACATTTTTATTCCTACCAACGGTTGTCATAACAGTTAGTGATCATATTTTTTTTATTAATAATGTTACTACCAAGAACCAGTTTAGAATCATAATTTTCTTTTTCAGATCTTTTTTCTTCATAACATTCAATGATCATATTGCTCTTATTAATAATTCTGTTACTAAGAAAATACTTCAACTCATAACGTCGTTGTTCAGAATTTCTTATTTCATAAAAGACAATTATCATAATTTTTATTTTAATAAAGGCAATACTAAGAAAAGATTAAGAAAAGATGACCATCAGTCTTTGCGGTAGCTATTTAGATGTGGAACGTCTCCGGCGCTACGGGAAGTGCAGCCCCAACGCCCTCGCGTAACAAAGCGCAAACGCGCATGCTCACCTCCACAGCCTCGGCTTTTTGGTCGCTCCGGCTCGCACGCTGTGTGCGCTTTGTCACGGCGGGCGAGGGCTGCTCTCCCTCCGCGCCTCCGGCTTTACAAAAACACTCTAGGGTCGATCCAATAAGACTACGTGGTTAAGGGGTCAACAAATAAGGTTTTGAACAAATTTGAAACTAAGTATGAGTTGTATGATAAAAATAGTTTAGTTACATATATCTATAGGTACACGCGTAATTTTATAATTATAAATAAAAATAAATCTAAATAAAAAAATGTCTGAATTTTAATAATAGTGATAAAGACGATTGATTATGTTGAGAAAATATACAAAACAAATAGATGTTTATCACTTCCAGTATTATGAATTTGAGTGATTCGGAACGATGAACATTAGGAACTTAGTATTTAGGAATAAAGATAGTTAGAATGAAAAATGTTTTGATTTTCAATAATATGGATAAAAACACTTATGATTAAAAAATTTATAAAAAAAAAATTAGAATAAAACACATTTATGAATATCAAAGTTATTTATTCGAATGATTATGAGTTTCGATCATTACTATAAGCAAATATATTAAAACAAATATTAGTAAAAACAAAGTGTATAATTAGTGATATTATGAATTTCAATGATTATATTTTTTAATATTTAGTTTTTAAAATTATTATGAAGAATGATCATTATGACTTTAAATGGTATGAGAAAAATTTTCGGACCTCCGATGATAGGAATAGAAAAGTTATGTGAGAAAATGCGCACCCTCAGTCAAGACGTTAAACGTCACATTCAACGATTTGACGAGTTGTCCTTTAGTCATTCAATTAAATGTCGTGATTTAATGAACGCGCTAGTCATTCAATTAAATAGCAAATTCAACCAGATGACTGCGACAGCTATACATTTTCGAAGTTTGTTGCTTTGTCAAGAGAAATTATCATCTTTTTAAAAGCAGTGGTGATATTATTGGCCGCCATAATAAAGAAAAAGGCAAACTAGATGTTTTGCCCAAAAATTGACAGTTTATAGCAAAAATGTACACTGCATGGTAATAAAAATCAATATATATAAAACTGTTCCGTTACTGACTGAGTGACTGACAGACAACGTACAGCCGTAACTACTGGGCGTAGAGAGCTGAAATTTGGAACATACATTCTTTAGGGGATGTAGGGGTGCACTAAGGAAGGAATTCCCGAACTTCGCACTGGAACGGGTTCGACTTTTTAGTTTGTCTGAAATATCTTCTTTCTTGAGTGAATGGGTGTGATACTTGGTATGAAGGTTCTTCAAAAGAAAAAAAGGTTCTTCGATTGGTTGTGTAATAAAAGTAATTCCCAAGGGAACGGGAAGTACCTATATGATTTTATATTTTGTATGAAAAACCTTATTCTTTTGCGCACGGATGTGATACTTGGTATAAAGATTTTTCAATGAGTGGCTGGCTGTGTTAAACATAAATAATGTTTATGCGTGTACGAAGTCGCGGGCAAAAGCTAGTCTTTAATAAATTACCATATAATGTTAAAAGTTCGCCTTACCAGAAAACGACTGTCTTATTTAATTTTTTGATAGAAAAACTCTACTACAGCATTGATGAATATATGACAGGTAAACAAATGCAATGTTATGTAATAATAATGGCTTAGTGACATATTGTAACAAAGTATGAAGATTATATTAACTGTATACTTTATACAGGGACTGCATATCGGTATAAATTTTTTAAATAGTACTAGTAAAATTTCAGTAAGTACCTACCATTATTAGTGTACTGCTTCATCAAACACAATTACTGTACAAGTTATTAAAATCTAACTTAATTAAATCAGTACCCAAATAATGTATGCCGGATAAATTTCTGTCGATGTTTTTAGTACAGAAATATTTTAACCTATTTAATTTCTGTACCGAAATGTATAGCTCAGCATACCTATGTCCCTACGCTTCATAGGCTACACCTAAGCTATCGAACATTCTACAGTTATTTAAAAATAAAATGTTAATATTAATATTAATACCTGAAAATTTCAGTTAACTGAAAAAAAGATAGTTATGCTACAATAATAAAAAAGGTACACGAACTATTTCAGTATGAATTCCTGTACCGTTATTTTTAAATGCACCAAATTTAACGGTATGACGTCATACAGAAAAAAATTGTACGGAAATTCATACCGGTATGCAGTCCTTGCTTTATATTGATTCACATCACTCTTGACTTGACCACAATGTTTGCACGCTGCCTTACATGTATCGACACAAATTATTATTTTCCATCTAATATATGTACCTACGCTTGTACTGGCAAATAAATATATTTATTTATCGTTAATTACTGTTATTTGAATGACTTTTCCATAAAGACTCACAAATTCGGGTTCGGTTTCATCACTACATGGCGGTGTTTTTATTCCTTACAACACGACGTGAACGTTTATGCCAAGGCACAGAATACATAACAGGTAAACAATGGTAGGTACATATTTGAAAAAACTCACACTGCGCACAAAACAAGCAGGGTCAAAGAGCTCAGGTATAAAATAAATAGGTATGACTGATGTATGGGTGACTGATGGGTAACTTTTGAAATTCGAGGACGTGATAGTTTTGAGATCATACATGAAGAGAAAAAATATAATAAAAAATAAATATAAATTATTTACTGAGTAAACTTAACCGAAAGTTAAAGAATTGATTACGCAACGGTCACGTGCCGCGATTGACTCAGGCGTAAGTAAAGTAAATAGTATATAGTAATAGAATTCTAGTGAAAAATGAAGTACCTACTTTTATATAACATAATTATGACCAGAATCGAGTACAGAGTGCTCTACTTCAGTATCTAAAATTTGTCACCAGTCACCCTGTATATTTTATAAAAACTGGCTGTAGATTGCGAAAAATTATCACTTTAAAACCAATAAACTCTTCAACACTATTATACAAGTAAGTAAGTATATGAATAAAATGAATCGGGTACTTACCTAAGGTGTTATCAGACCAATCATTCGATCGTTGATCGAGGTCATCGATCAACGATCTTAGCTTTACATGATCGATAGAGTAACCTCCGACTATGTTTCATCAGCTCGATGGACGTCAACTATTCCATTTTACTATTGATCGACAAATGATCAATTTGGTCTGGTAGATAATATCGACCAACGTCGATTGACACCCTAGATCGACGATCTATAGATTGATCTAGTAACATCCTTAATAAAAAAAAAACGACGGCCTTCTTAGTGCAATGATGGATTGTTCGCTTGCAGTGTAAATAGTTTGACTATTTCAAGTGTATTTACATACATAAACTCACGCCTATCTCCCTTTTGGGTAGGTAGAGACAAGGAAACACCAAAACATCAATTAAAGGCAGCCCTTTAAATGATGTTCATTAAATTTAAGTAGGTATACAATTTTATCTAATACCTATTATATGTAATATTGAATACTGGTACCTATATAGGGTCGCCATATAATAGTCAATAATATTTTAATAGCAGATTAAGACTGATGAGTGGGTCATAATTACGAAAAATAAAATATATTTTTAAATATTTTTCATAAATTAAAGTTTCAAAATTCTTCTAAGTAATCAAAATTTGACTTCACAACAAGTAATAAAAACGTGTCCATCTAATTGTGTATATAGTCATAAAATCTAGATTAATCTTACATTTTACTTACAGATAACAATTTTGAAATTTTAATTTATGAAAAACATTGAAAAAAAAAAATTTTTTTTTTCAAAATTAAGACCCAATCATCATACCTAATCTGCTATTAAAATATAATTGACTATTATATGCGGACCCTGTATATCTATACATATAATAAAATGGTAGGAAAGTCAAAACTGTACATTGAATATTTTTTTAAAAGAATACTTGGGGTATGATCTACAATCGAAACAGAAACAAAAAATATAGTTTTTAGAATTTTTGTCTGTTTGTCTGTTTGTCTGTTTGTCTTTCCGGGATAAACTCAAAAAGTACTTCATGGATTTACTTCAAATTTGGCATGAAGATAGTTAAGAAGTCGGGTCAACATATAGGCTACATATTATCACGCTAGCAGTGTTATAATCGTAGGTGCGTTTGGTGCTGCATAGCGTTCACGCAGACGACGTCGCGGGCAGCAGCTAGTACAATATATATCTATAAATTATATATTATATTATACATTATACCTATTGAAACTCTTATATTTAACGTTTATTTATTGCATGCGTAAAGCGTCCGTCAACAACAGGGGCTTGAACTGAAAATCAGCGCTGAAATTCATAACTTATGAATTTCGGCATAACGCTGAGTTCAGGCCTTTCCGGCGTCAAATTAGTGTTTGTGTTTTCCTTCTGTTTCTTCTTAAGACCTTGTTACTATAAATGTTGTTAACATTACTTTTGTGTCGATTTTGCACCGAACAAATGATTTTATTATTATTATTTTGCATACATATAACTACACGCCTTTCGGCGGAAAAGACCCGACAATCGGACTAGTCGGTCGGGTATCAGGGCAAGGGAGAAGGAAACCGGCTAATATAGTAATTAGAATTGCAGTGCTGCGATCCAGACTTTATCTCTTTCGCTGTCTCCTCGTTCATCAATCTTTTCATACATGATCGCCCTTTACGGGTACTTTTGACTTGGCCCTTTTTCAAAATGTCGCCAATTTGATCGGCATACGTTTGCCTAGGCCGGCCCCTTCAGACAACACCATCCATTCTTACTCTGTATCCTCTTTCGTAAATCTATTTTCAGTTATTAAAAAAATATTTATTTCGTAGTGTATTTTTTATTTTTTTTTAATTTAATTAAATTTAATTCCTAAACTGGCTCGTCTCCGGGTTCATACTAGGATACCCGAAACTCCCGCTGTTCTGTTTTTCCTTTGCTTCCAGTCCGGCATGGAAGAAATACAAACTTATACAAAGTCAATAGTCTGACTTTGGGTCCACATAGTTGGTGCGTCAGTAATTATTTATTTATTTATACCTGTTTCGCGCTGGTTACCCGAGCAATTTCGAATCCCGCGGGAATATCGGGATTAAAAGTAACCTATTGTGCTATTCCAGACTGAACACCATCAATATACCAAATTTCAAGCTTCCATGCTGGCCTGGGAGCGAAAGAAAAACATAGAATGTGCCAGCTGCCTCTCTTCTCGGGCATACTGTAAAAGTCATTTAAAGGACGGAGGTTTTATTGGCGTTTTTGTGGGCGATAAGCTGACCCTCTGTAATTGTAATAGCCTCTCTCCATCATTATAATACCTCCAAATTTTTCAAACGTGACATCAGATGGTTTTATAGCCTCTGGCGTTCTGCCTACCCCATAAGGGATACAGGCTTGAAGTTATGTATGTAATAAAGGCGTGAAGGTATGTATGTATGTATGTATTTGATTGAAGTAACGCTTCATCAATGTATTCCTTTTAATAGAGTCCGTACGTTTAATTGCCTCAACAAAAACGATACAATCATTTCATTCATGCATAGAAGATTGTAAGCATAATAGTCGCTTACATTCCTAGACACAAGAAATATACCTCACCATTCACTATCTCATGACACATAAATTATCGTTTTAATGTAAAGTTTTGCATTTGCATACTAAACGCATTGAACGTAGGAATGATTGTAATCTTCGCGTTTCACTTGTTACATAGAGCACTTGTTTTAACCGACTGCAGAAAAAGAGAATTGTGTATGATATTAAGGGAGCGTAATTATAGTGTGAGTATCTATTCTTACCTACCTAATTTACAAAATATTATAAAGATTGCGGACTAGATATACTTCTTCTAAGATTCTAGAGTAAGATTCGGTTCTCGCCGAAAACACCCCAAAATAATTATTTACTCTCCTGCTTTGCATATTTTTTTTTAAACTTTGTATCACAACGATTGTTTGATTGTCATTCAATTCAAGAATTCTATAATCAACGCAGTCACTAAAGACTTCGCTGAAATACGTGGGTCACACTAAAAAGGTTGCGTTACTTAAAAAAACAATATCATCATAATCATCATGAGCCCACTGCAGGGCTATGAGTCTCTCCTCTGGGTGACGAGAAGGTTTAGGCCGTAATCCACCAAGCTGGCCCGGTGCTGGTTGGTGGATGTCAGATATTTCAGGGTGCCGTAATGGCTTCTGAAAAACCCCTAACGACTACTGTATACAAGTATACAGCACCCGGGACCGACTGCTTAACGTGCCCTCCGAAGCACGGAAGTCGTCGTGAGAAATGAATGGTCGGCGGTCACCCATCCTAATACCGGCCGCACCGAGCGCGCTTAACCTGCGATATCGTTTGATTTGCACAGTTACCACGGCGCCTCGACGACTTCCACGATGTTATAACCAAAACATTGTGTTTAATGCTTTTTAAGCTATTGCATAGCTTCTATCGCGGGCCTTGAGCGTGGGGACCGAATCCAGAAATTCCGTGACGAAAAAATCTGCGCTTTTATGCGGGCTTTAATAAACAATCAGCGCCATCTATCGAGAGGCATCCATTCTAGGCAACATGACAATTTTTAGAGCTGACAGGTAAATAAACAATAGTTGGCTTTCATAACAATTCCTTTATTTCGCTAAACTGAGTAAATCGATGAGTGGTCGAGTGGTAACGTCAAAAGGTTCCCTACCGAGAGTTACGAGTTCAAGCCCTGATAATCGCATTGACATAAATCCTTTTTTTATGTTTTCTTTTCTCCTTTTAAAATTATAAATACATTTTTTTAAGTTTTTTATATTGGAAGCTTACTTTGTTCTAAGAGGATTAAATAAAAGAAAAGGCAGTTACAAACAAATTGATTGATTGACTAAGTTAAACAGAAATGATGACACCAAAATACGACATAAAAAAATTTGACAAATGTAAAAAGAATATATTGAATAATGAAAACCTGAAATGTATAATGAATAAAATAATGAAAACCTAACCTGAATTTGTAAATTAATTTATCACATAGAATGCGAAAATATTTCGACTCAAAGGTTTTATAATACCTTAACAGCTGAGCACAAAAAAAATGATAATTTTTTCCCGATCAAGAGTTACGAGTTCAAGCCCTGATAATCGCATTGACATGAATTCTTTTTATGTTTTTCTTTTCTCCTTTTAAAATTATAAATATTTTTTTAAAAGTTTTTTATATTGGAAACTTACTTTGTTTTAAAAGGATTAAATCAAAGATTTAAATCCAATCTTTGGATTAAATAAAAGAAAAGGCAGTTACAAACAAATTGATTGATTGACTTATGCTCGTATTACAGAACGAGACTTAATACTCGTTTCACGTAAGCGTTGTTCACCAGCTGATTCTTGACTTGAGCTTCAGTCTTATTACAAAACAATTATCAAAACCAGATTACCTGAAACTAGTTTCAAATATCTGACTCGGTTGATACTGGGTTTTCTTTGAAAATATTTGTTTCCCATTACATTTAATAACAAAAACTAATGGTCTGTTACGTTATACGCAACGTTTAGATTACAATGTCTTATAAATTGCGTTAAATTCTATATGATATATGACAACATCGTCAATGTTTTGAATTATTTATCTGTTTTTCGATAGAAGCAGTACGGTTAAATTATAACTGTCGCTTCTTTTTACTATGAAAATATATTTATATTTATCACTCAAAAATAAAACGAAACGTAAAACAATCTACAGCCCCATCAATATTAGGCAATCCTGGCCAGGTACCAATTTGCCCTAAATTATTAAATTGAGTCCAGACATTTTGCATAATCGGGCCAATATATTAGATCTAGTTTTTCTCTAAGCCACAGTTCACAACAACACAAACTTAATTTGACAAAACTTAATTTAACAAACTCAAGTATGGTAGAAAGCACACTCAAGTGAATACAGTTGTGAAACTAGTTTCAATCATTGGCATATGCATAAGTAAAGTTCTATAATAAGCGTGAACACAGTTCAAATCATTTAGTACTCAAGTGATATCTGATCATTGAATCTAGTATTAGGCAACGTTTTGTAATAAAGAAAGTCGTTGATACTAGTTTCAAAACTAGTATCAATACATGAGTACTATTCTGTAATACGACCATAAGTAAACAGAAATGATGACACCAAAAAACGACATTAAAAAATTTAACAAATGTAAAAAGAATATATTCAATATGTTCGGAATAGATCGCAAGCCTAAGTTGAAATCTGCGGGTAGAAAAATATATTAAAAATTATTTTGTGATAATCCTACCGTAACCTAAAAATATTGAGAGCGGCCGAGCCGTCATCGTTCGTGAGTGGAAGATGGTTGCTTTGAGAGTTTGAGTGGTACGCAAGTGTTAGTCCCTTGCAAAGTTTAAAGTTATAATCGCGCCCGCGGTTTAGTTTATATGCGAAGATTTGGTTGCGCGCATTGTTCATAATAATCGAAGAAACTATTTCGTGGCGTAATTAAGTAACGCCGAGTGCATTATATTGTATAAGTGATATCCGGTTGTGACACGTGGAGTTCAGGTGATACCTTTACAAATATTTCTCTTTCCCTTTTCAATTTTAATGAGCCTTGTAATTATTTAGTTTAGGTTGACTTTAATTTCCTCCCAAGGGGACCCCTTATCCCTATACATACAGACAGACACACCTACCACGTTGCCCGCAATGTGCACCACTCCAGGTTGGTAAGTAGTTCGTAATTACTCATAGAATTAAGCTGTAGGATTTCATGTTTAACTATTATTAAAACAATTGGGTTTGTATCGTCGGTTTACCGATTCCGATCTGTTCGATACAAAATTTGGTAGCAGAGCGTGGTTTTTTCCTCGATAGAATATCGGTTAGATAGTTATCGTCCTATAGCTTCATTCTAGATAATTCTACTGGTGCACATTGTTAGTTTGTCTTAATTGTATGACAATAGTTTTGATAAATTTCTATACGTTAATTAGTTTGTGTCTTTCATATTCGAAATTGAAATTGTGTTTTTTCATAATAGATATTTACGTACCTATTTCGTTGTTCTTAAGTACGTACTAAATACGTTTTAAGATTAGTTTAATTAATGCGTATTAAATATAAAGAAACCTACGGTAAGGTTTTATTCGGCTGATCCGATATTTAGGTTACTTTGTAATAGCGTTAAGGCTGTTTTCAGATTAGCATTTTTTTGGTTTAAAATATAATTTTGGAAATTAATATTTTTGTTAAGCGAACGAATTGGTTTATTTTCGTGTGACTTAATTTACATACGTGTACATTAATACGGTTTTGGCCTTTATTTAAGTGCCAAGTTTTTATTTAGGGTTTATTCAGTGCGTTCAAATAAATTTATTTAAAGAATTTGAATATGGCTAGTAAATATACAGCTCGTATAGCCGCTGTATTGCGTTGGCTTGGTTCGGCCGTTTTAAATATTTCTCGGAAGGATCGGGATCAAGCTTTATTATCGCGTTATGATTCTTTGGAAAATAAATTATTGGATTTATATGATGCGTATCAGGCCTTACTTGAATTGAGTCTTGAACCGGAGGTTATGGAAAAGATTAGTTTGGACATTGACCAGGCCGAGGATTTAGCTGACCAGATCCGACAGGCTGTAGGTATTCTGAAGATGAGTTCTTTAGGGCAGAATCAGTTAAAGTCGGACTTAGTTACTTCACCTGAATTAATCGGCAGACTGCCTAAGTTAGATTTACCTCATTTTAGTGGTGACTTAGGTCAGTGGGTTGCATATAATAATTTATATGATAGTTTGGTTCACTCGCGGAGAGATTTAGCTCCGGCTCAGAAGCTGGCTTATTTGATGGCATCACTTACAGGTGAAGCGAAGGGACTGGTGCAGCATCTGGATCTTGTTGATAACAATTATGAGATTGCAAGGGACTTACTAATGCGTCGGTACCAGAATATTAGAAGATTAGCGGATAATCATGTGTCGGTAATTTTAGGTCTCCCTCGAAACCCCGCACCTCAGGCACTGCGGACTAGGCTTCTTAACCCGGTTTTGGTTGCAGTTAATGGATTAAAGGGATTAAATTTACCCGTCGATAGTTGGTCTTTTATATTATTGCATATTGTTTTAGCTAAACTGTCTCACGAACTGCGCAATAGGTTCGAGCAGGAGTACGGTGGGGACTCTGCCTCTCATCTTCCGTCATTTGAAAATTTAGTGTCATTTTTAGAGGATGAGTGTCGTCGTGCAGATAATATTCCGCCGCCTGGAGCATGCGACGTCGTCGGTTCTAGAGTAAGGCAGGGGGCCGCGCCACCGCGCGCGGAGCGCCGCCGCGAGCCGCGCGTGTACCACGTCGCCGCAGTGCAGCAGCCGCGCGGGCGGTGCTCATACTGTAGGGATTTAGGCCACGGGGTAAATTCATGTTTTAAGTTTAAGGAACTACGGTGGCAGGCGCGTCGCAACATAGCTCGCCAGCGTAGGTGGTGCTATAGTTGCCTCGGCGACCATCTTGCATCTCAATGCAATTCTGCTCGACCTTGCAGGCAGTGCGGTGGTAATCATCATCTTCTGCTTTGTGGTAACCGTAACGGTGCGCCTGTGCCAGCTGATCCAACCCAGCAGGCCGTTACGCAGCAGAATCAGGATGAAGCTGACAGTCAGTGGGCTGGTGCCATGCAGGTTGGACCTCAAATTGGTAGTTCTGGTTCTCGTAGTAGTAAGAAGAGAGTATCTGTTCGTAACTCCAATGGTCAACCGCGACCCTTCACGGGCGGGGGTAGCCGTGCACCACCCTGTGTGGGCCTCGATGCTGCTAGGGAACACCATCATGTTTGTGGTATGCCACTTCACTTCACAGATTGGCCTCGGCTAGGTCATCAGTATAACAATGCAAATCGGATGTATTCGCCCACCGGTGGGCACCCATCAATTCAGCAATGGAATCAGGTTGCCCAGCGAGGTTGTTCCACTGCACAAACACCTAGTTATAACCCTAAACGTAATTGACTCGCACATCCACACCCCCCACCTGCAACTCCCCCTTCTGCGTTAACTGTGTTGTTGCCCACTGCACAGGTCTGCGTCGGTTCCCCATCGGGCGAGCAGGTAACCACGCGTGCGATTTTGGATTCGGGTGCACAGGGGAGTATAGCATCCAGGTGGCTGGTAGAAAGACTGCGGCTAAAGGTAACTTCTGCAGCGGGAGCCATTCGAGGAGTAGGTGGAGTCAAGGTGTCTGGTTTAGTGGGTCAAGTCTCACTCTCCTTTTCTCTGCTTCATGGCTCAAGAACTTGTATTACAATTTCTGCGATTGTTTTGGAAAATGTTATGGGCAGACATCCTCTTATTACATTGCCAGCGGATGTTGTTCGGTTAGCATCTGGGTTTAGATTGGCTGATCCAAACTTTCATGTTCCAGGTCCTGTTAATCTTCTGCTCGGTGCAGATGTTTTAGGAGTGCTGCAATTGGGAAGCAGCACACTTCTGCAACCTGGAGGGTTAGTAGCAGTTTCAACCGACCTTGGTAGTGTCGTTATGGGCCCTGTATTTTCAGCTAAGTCTCTTCACGGCAAGGATGGTGACTTGCAAGTAGGAATCTCCCTCGCTGAAGCTGTTCAGCGCTTTTGGGAAGTGGAAGAGCCCCCTACAGCTTCTCGTGACAACCCAGAGCATCTGGAATGTGAGTCTTTCTTCCAGAACAATACAGGTCGGCTCTGTTCGGGTCAGTTTGTCACGAGGCTACCTTTCCTGCCATCTAGGCCCCCTCTTCGTCATTCCAGAATGTTAGCTGAGAAGAGGTTAGCTTCCGTGGAGAGACGCATGAGACGGGATTCGGTATATCGTGAAAAGTACATTCAGTTTATGCGAGAGTATTTGGAATTGGGACACATGTCCGTTTCCAATTTTGATTGGCGTAGGCAGGAGCACTATTTCATTCCACACCATGCGGTGTTTAAGGCTGGAAAAATTAGAGTAGTTTTTGATGGCTCCGCGCCCACGTCTAACGGAGTTTCTCTCAATCAGTGCTTACATTCGGGTCCAAAACTTCATCGTGACATAGGTGAGATCCTGACAAACTTCCGCCGGCATAAAGTCGTCTTTGTTACAGATATTAAGATGATGTTTCGTTCTACGATAATTCATCCAGCTGATCGCCAATATCAGCTGATCCTCTGGCGTGGGAACGAAAACAGTCAAATTACGGTTTTTGAGTTAAATACTAATACTTATGGACTTAGGTCCAGTCCTTTTATTGCAATGCGTGCTCTATTAGAGTTGGCAGATCGTGAACGAGTGCGATTTCCTAGAGCCGCTGCTGTTTTGAGCACTGACATATTTGTCGATGATATTTGTTCAGGTGCTGCCACTGAGGAAGATGCGCTGGTGCTACGTGATGAGCTGATAGGAATTATGCAGGCAGGTGGCTACGAATTAAGAAAGTGGCTGTCTAACTCAGAGGCTGTTCTTGCTGGTCTGCCTGAGGAGCATCAGCAGGATCCTTATATTTTCGAGAACGTGGACAATCCTGACGCCGTCGCAGTGCTGGGCGTTCAGTATCAACCAATACCTGATGTCTTCACATTTAAGGTTCAAGATTTAGACATAATGCAAGCATGGACAAAGCGTTTAGTACTTTCGACTGTGGCAAGGATATTCGATCCCAATGGGTGGTTGACTCCAGTCGTATTTTGGGCAAAGTGCTTTCTGCAAAAGCTTTGGTTGGAAGGATTGTCATGGGACGCACCTTTAATTGATGACTTGTTGTGTGCTTGGGTTAGGTTTGTAACATCACTTTCTGACATCCAATTCGTTAAAATCAGAAGATCTTTTTTACCAGAGGGTAAATGTAAGGTTGATCTTCATGGATTTTGTGACGCCTCTGAATGCGGTTATGCAGCGGCAGTTTATATTCGTACTGTTGACAGCGCAGGTATTGTGTCAGTCCAGCTTGTTATGGCAAAGAGCAAGGTTGCACCGGTTAGGACGCGTTTGACCATACCAAAATTAGAGTTGTCAGGAGCTGCTCTCTTGACTCGCCTCCTAAATCACTTGGTAGAAACCTTGGGTCAGAAGGTCGACATTAAGAATGTATTTGCGTGGACAGACAGCCAGATTGTTTTGTCTTGGTTACAGACTTCTGTCTATGCCTTGGAAGTATTTGTCGCAAATCGAGTTTCTCAAATCCAGCAGTCAAAAGCAGCGTTAGAATGGAGACATGTGCCGGGAGAAATAAATCCTGCAGACTGTGCGTCACGTGGCTGCGAGGCTCCCGTTTTGTTAAATCATAATTTGTGGTGGGGCCCAGAGTGGCTTTTCCAGTCAGAGGATTGTTGGCCTCAGAAATTAGTTGAAACTGTTGACCCTCTTCCTGGTTTGAAGGTTCTAGCTGTTGAAAGGGAACCTGCTTTAGAACCGGATTGGTTGCTAAATCGATTTAGCTCTCTTGATAAACTGATAGGTGTAACAGGTTGGATCAAGAGATTTGTTCATAATTTAAGGAATAAGTTTAATAGATTGTCTTCTCTTGTGTTGTCTCCCAAGGAAAGAGAGGAATCGCTACTGTTTTGGGTACGGCAGGTTCAGGTCGCTCATTTTGAGTCAGTTTTGAAGGGTCTGACAGAAGGACGTAAATTAAAGGGTGCTATTGCACGTTTGAACCCCTTTATTGCTAACGACGGTTTGTTGCGAGTAGGAGGAAGGCTGCGTTATTCTAATTTGCCATATGAAACTCGACATCCCCTACTTTTACCTAAGGAGAGTCCTTTAGTTACGTTGCTAATAACTGACAGACATAAGAAAAATTGTCATGCCGGATTGAATAGTCTTCTAGCGATTCTTCATCGAGAATATTGGATTTTATCGGCCAGGAGAGCCATTAGGAATGTAATTTTTCGTTGTATTCAGTGTTATAAACTTAGAGCGAATATTGTACAACCTCAAATGGGAGATTTGCCCCCAGATAGAATCGTGCCTGCTAGGCCCTTCTCTGGTGTTGGCACAGATTTTGCAGGTCCATTTTCCATTAAGGTTTCATCGTTGCGGAATGCCAAGGTAGTTAAGGCCTACCTGTGCGTTTTTGTTTGTCTTGTGACTAAGGCAGTACATTTGGAAGTAGTTTCAGCTCTTAGTACTGAAGCCTTTGTTGCTTGTTTGTCTCGATTCGTCAGTCGTCGTGGTTTACCAAGTTTAATTCGGTCCGACTGCGGGACAAACTTTAAGGGATGTGATCGTCACTTCTCAGAAATTTATAAGTTTTTAGATGAGAATCAAGTTTTAATTGAAACTTCTTTGTCGCGTCGGGGTATTAAGTGGCAATTTAGTCCTCCTGCTTACCCTTCTTGGGGCGGTATTTTTGAAGCAGTTGTTAAGGTGGCTAAGACCCATCTTCGAAGGGTTATTGGAGAAACAGTTCTTACCTTTGAAGAATTAGCAACGGTTTTTTGTAAAATCGAAGCTGTTCTTAACTCACGGCCGCTTTGCCCTATCTCTTCGGATCCAAATGATTTGGAAGTTTAACTCCAGGTCATTTTTTGATTGGAGGTCCTTTGGCAGCACTTCCAGAATATCCATTTGAGGATATTCCAGTTAATCGCCTTTCACGTTTTGAACTGCTGCAACAGCTCTCGCAGAGCTTTTGGAAGAGGTTCAATGTGGAATATCTTCACTTGTTGCAGCAGCGTGTTCGTTGGTCGGATAAGGTTGACCCACCTAAGGTTGGTGACCTCGTCCTAGTTAAGGAGATGAATATGCCCCCACTGTCTTGGAGACGTGGTCGAATTTTGAGGCTATTCCTAGGTGCTGATGGAACTCCGCGTGTCGCAGAGGTTTTAGTGGGAAGCTCTATTCTCAAAAGAGCTGTCGCAAGTTTGTCGCGACTCCCTGTGTCATAAGTTTAGGCTATCTATTCCTGATTCTCTGGTTGTTTAGGCTCAGTCAGGTAACGCCTGCCTGGGGCGGGGGATTGTTCGGAATAGATCGCAAGCCTAAGTTGAAATCTGCGGGTAGAAAAATATATTAAAAATTATTTTGTGATAATCCTACCGTAACCTAAAAATATTGAGAGCGGCCGAGCCGTCATCGTTCGTGAGTGGAAGATGGTTGCTTTGAGAGTTTGAGTGGTACGCAAGTGTTAGTCCCTTGCAAAGTTTAAAGTTATAATCGCGCCCGCGGTTTAGTTTATATGCGAAGATTTGGTTGCGCGCATTGTTCATAATAATCGAAGAAACTATTTCGTGGCGTAATTAAGTAACGCCGAGTGCATTATATTGTATAAGTGATATCCGGTTGTGACACGTGGAGTTCAGGTGATACCTTTACAAATATTTCTCTTTCCCTTTTCAATTTTAATGAGCCTTGTAATTATTTAGTTTAGGTTGACTTTAATTTCCTCCCAAGGGGACCCCTTATCCCTATACATACAGACAGACACACCTACCACGTTGCCCGCAATGTGCACCACTCCAGGTTGGTAAGTAGTTCGTAATTACTCATAGAATTAAGCTGTAGGATTTCATGTTTAACTATTATTAAAACAATTGGGTTTGTATCGTCGGTTTACCGATTCCGATCTGTTCGATACACAATAGGTAATGAAAGTGAACTTCGTAAGGTATGATTCAATAAAAACCCTACGAAGTAACTTTTGCACAACGTAAACGTAAAGTGTGATTGAGATTGAGATAATTTCTTGCAAATGAATTGTTATAATTCCAACGGAATATCATTTTATTGGAATATAGCTACGTAAAATAAATAAATGCCATTTTTAGAAGCCTCCAATACGATTCTAATGTAACGGTGACGGCACTACAAGGTTATGTTGTGGAAATTACTGTCAGTGTCATAGGGATCAAGGTTCGCCGCGCCGACTATAGACACTATTGATCTTGAGTCTTGACACAGCTTCAAAAAGTTTTAATTTATCGACTGATATAAGTGCAGACCAAACTTGAAATAATTAATTTACAGAGGCAGTTTGAAAGCACGTACATGGAAATGGAGAATATTATAATTGAAAACATTGGCTTAAAAAAAGCAGTTAGTCAATTATCTCGACAAGTGCACTTACTCAAAAATATGTGCACCAAAAAATATGAAGTTATATCTTTTACTATACCTTACGCAAGCACTGAAGAAATATTGACGATGCTTAAGAACCAAAGAAAGAAAAGGACAAAATAATAAATTAATCATTTACTAAGTATCATATTAAGAATAAACATTCAAAGGTTAAAAAAATATACATTCGAGTGCAGATTATAAATATAATTCAACTACTACTCAGGGTGTAACTAAAAAGGGAACAATTCCGTAATACTTTTTAAAATTGACTGAAAATAAAATAGACATAAAAATTGGACATTCAAATGCAAACTATAAATCTCATCCGAATACTACTCAGAATATAATTAAAAAGGGGATCGTCCCTTCGTTCTACTTTCTTAAAAAGACAAAAAATAACTTGGAAAATAATGAATTAAATTTTTTTCGTAAATAAAGTAAATTTAAATAATAATAATAATAGCAACTCAAATCAACTAAAAATATTTCAACAAAATATTGCGGGTCTTTTGTCTAAAACTAACTTGTTGGAAATTACCTTAAATGAATTACGGAAAAACACAATATGCCGAATGTGCCTACTTTGAGACTTTTGTTAAATTTAACAATAGTAATTTATTTATGCATGCCCTAAAAAGGTAAAATATGTACCTATGACCTATTTTTTTAATTTTAAGTCCTAAATCTGTACCATATTTTATGCAAATAAATGATTGATTGATTGATTTAACTTTACATGCGGGCTTTAATAAAAAATCAGCGCCATCTACTAGGAACTTGTGGACTTCATATCAGATCAAACATTACTGCATTAATAAAATAAAAAAGACGTGTGGCACTCGGAGACTGCCGCGGTAAAGCTATTGCATAGCATTTTTTATCAACTTATGAAATTATAATTATTTATTTACTTATTAATGCAGTAATGTTTGATCTGATATGAAGTCCACAAGTTCCTAGTAGATGGCGCTGATTTTTTATTAAAGCCCGCATGTAAAGTTATGAATCAATCAATCAATCATTTATTTGCATAAAATATGGTAAAGATTTAGGACTTAAAATTAAAAAAATAGGTCATACATATTTTACCTTTTTAGGGCATGCATATATAAATTACTATTGTTAAATTTAACAAAAGTCTCAAAGTAGGCACATTCGGCATATTCTGATTTTTCCGTAATTCATTTAAGGTAATTTCCAACAAGTTAGTTTTAGACAAAAGACCCGCAATATTTTGTTGAAATATTTTTAGTTGATTTGAGTTGCTATCATTATTATTATTTAAATTTACTTTATTTACGAAAAAAATTTAATTCATTATTTTCCAAGTTATTTTTTGTCTTTTTAAGAAAGTAGAACGAAATCGTCCCCTTTTTAATTATATTCTGAGTCGTATTCGGATGAGATTTATAGTTTGCATTTGAATGTCCAATTTTTATGTCTATTTTATTTTCAGTCATTTTTAAAAAGTATTACGGAATTGTTCCCTTTTTAGTTACACCCTGAGTAGTAGTTGAATTATATTTATAATCTGCACTTGAATGTATATTTTTTTAACCTTTGAATGTTTATTCTTAATATGATACTTAGTAAATGATTAATAATAATAAAAAATTATTTATTATTTTGTCCTTTTCTTTCTTTGGTTCTTAAGCATCGTCAATATTTCTTCAGTGCTTGCGTAAGGTATAGTAAAAGATATAACTTCATATTTTTCGTAAGGATTATTAAATCTTGATCTTACTAATCTGTTACCTTTACATTGCTGTCCACCAATTACAAAGATTCTGTGTTCTTCATGTCTATTTTTCTTAGATGTCACCAATACCTTATCCTCTTCCACTGCCTGGAGATTTTTTTTTGTTTTTAGTAGTGAGGACTCCGGTTCCACTCGTAGACAATCCTTGTTACTCTCCTTCAATGGTGATGATAGTGAGTACGATGGTGATGGTGGCAATGATTGTAATTACTCTACGTTTTCATTGTGTGTATTAGCTATTGTCTGCCGACGACTTTTTTGTCTTTTTGTTTTGTTTCGTAGAGTTTTTAGTTTCAAGCGTTTTGGTGCACATATTTTTGAGTAAGTGCACTTGTCGAGATAATTGACTAACTTCTTTTTTTAAGCCAATGTTTTCAATTATAATATTCTCCATTTCCATGTACGTGCTTTCAAACTGCCTCTGTAAATTAATTATTTCAAGTTTGGTCTGCACTTATATCAGTCGATAAATTAAAACTTTTTGAAGCTGTGTCAAGACTCAAGATCAATAGTGTCTATAGTCGGCGCGGCGAACCTTGATCCCTATGACACTGACAGTAATTTCCACTACATAACCTTGTAGTGCCGTCACCGTTACATTAAAATCGTATTGGAGGCTTCTAAAAATGGCATTTATTTATTTTACGTAGCTATATTCCAATAAAATGATATTCCGTTGGAATTATAACAATTCATTTGCAAGAAATTATCTCAATCTCAATCACACTTTACGTTTACGTTGTGCAAAAGTTACTAATTCTTTGATTATTCGAGATAATTCGAGATAATTTCTTGCAAATGTTATGAATTGTTGTAATTCCAACGGAATATCATTTTATTGGAATATAGCTACGTAAAATAAATAAATGCCATTTTTAGAAGCCTCCGATACGATTCTAATGTAACGGTGACGGCACTACAAGGTTATGTTGTGAAAATTACTGTTAGTGTCATAGGGATCAAGGTTCGCCGCGCCGGGTATAGAGACAAATTGTGATCCAGGGATTCACATGAATGTGTGTGCGTGATGCTAGGCGACTTGGCTGCCGGAGGTTTTAAGCCTTTTTCCTCCTAGTAGTGACGGTACTTATCTGGCTATTTGATGTACCCGGCTTATTTTTAGCTTTATCTTTTTTTCTTGGCTTGGAGCACTTCCGTATACATTTAATGCACTGCCATTTTTTTGTGCTCAGCTGTTAAGGTATTATAAAACCTTTGAGTCGAAATATTTTCGCATTCTTTGTGATAAATTAATTTACAATTTGTACATGTCAGGTTTTCATTACCTATTCAATATATTCTTTTTACATTTGTTAAATTTTTTAATGTCGTTTTTTGGTGTCATCATTTCTGTTTACTTAGTCAATCAATCATTTTGTTTGTAACTGCCTTTTATTTTATTTAATCCAAAGATTGGATTTAAATCTTTGATTTAATCCTCTTAAAACAAAGTAAGTTTCCAATATAAAAAACTTAAAAAAAAATATTTATAATTTTAAAAGGAGAAAAGCAAAACATAAAAAATAATTCATGTCAATGCGATTATCAGGGCTTGAACTCGTAACTCTTGATCGGGAAAAAATTATCAGTAATTGAGTCGAAATATTTTCGCATTCTATGTGATAAATTAATTTACATTTTCAGGTTAGGTTTTCATTATTTTATTCATTATACATTTCAGGTTTTCATTATTCAATATATTCTTTTTACATTTGTCAAATTTTTTAATGTCGTATTTTGGTGTCATCATTTCTGTTTAACTTAGTCATTCAATCAATTAGTTTGGAACTGCCTTTTCTTTTATTTAATCCTCTTAGAACAAAGTAAGCTTCCAATATAAAAAACTTAAAAAAAAAATGTATTTATAATTTTAAAAGGAGAAAAGAAAACATAAAAAAAGGATTCATGTCAATGCGATTTATCAGGGCTTGAACTCGTAACTCTCGACCGGGAACCTTTTGACGTTACCACTCGACCACTCATCGATTTACTCAGATTAGCGAAATAAAGGATTTGTTATGAAAGCCAACTATTGTCTATTTACCTGTCAACTCTAAAAATTGTCATGTTGCCTAGAATGGATGCCTCTCGATAGATGGCGCTGATTGTTTATTAAAGCCCGCATAAAAGCGCAGATTTTTTCGTTACGGAATTTCTGGATTCGGTCCCCACGCTCAAGGCCCGCGATAGAATCTATGCAATAGCTTAATAAATACTTAATTGTAATTTCATAAGTTGATAAAAAATGCTATGCAATAGCTGTACCGCGGCAGTCTCCGAGTGCCACACGTCTTTTTTTAAATACTCTCTTTTACATCTTAAACATTTTTTCATACGATCGAACAATTTTTTAAACAGAACGACTAGGTATAGATCTGAAGCCTTCTTTTCTACGTGCTGATTGAACGTTCTCACTGGCCGCTTCGAAGTTTGTACAAGTCAAACTTCTCATGAAACTCTGATTTTGGGGAAAATACAGAAATCACAGGGTGCTAGGTGATAAATTGTAAAGCTAAAATTGACTTTGATTTTTTTGGCCGTGTGTGAAGAAGCGTTTTCATGATGTAGGAAAACGTGGCTTTTTGGTCGTCTTTCGCGAACTTTTTCTTAAACTCAGGGTAAACAGACGATGGAATACCACTCGGTATTAACACTCTTTTGATCTTCAAATAGAATTGTGAAGAGTTGAATAAAAAATGTGATAATTTTTATCAACCTTTCTCGCCTCAATTTTGTTGGCCTGTTCTCATTTTGAAACACCCATTCAGAAGACTGCTGTTTTTTTTTTCGGGTTCAAAACAATAAACCTATTTTTCGTATTCTGTGACAATCTCTCAATCTCTTAATCAGTATTAACATGTCCGTGGTATTACTTCAGCATCTGTGAGCACCATTCCACGCGAGCCCGCTTCGCTCCGCTGTCAGTTCATGAGGAATCCAACAACAGAACTTTAATCCAACAAAGAAGGTCATTACGGGTGGCCCATTTTGGTACCGAGGTACACTCCGTGGTTTATAACACCGTACTAACCACTGAGTACAACTGTATTTACAGTTTTGGTCAAAGATGAAGATTGAGCCAAGAAAAAAAAAATTTGTGGGCTTCACGCGCATGCCATTTTCTCTCTAATATGTTATCTTTAACTGTCAAGTCGAACTGTCAACTTCGTGATCATCAACTCGACTCGACTCGACATTTACTTTGTTTATTTTTGTTGTTGCTTTGTTATTATTAATTATTCTTGAAGTACTTATATATTAAAAAGATTATAGATTTCATCTTTTTAACAAATAAATCAGGAAAACACAGCACAGCAATCGAAAAGAGAGCACCCCGGAACACAGATACGAACGGAATAAACATTTCTTTGAATAACAGATAGCCGACATTTTGATATTTTCCAACAGAAGGACAAAACGTCAGTGTCAAAACCGTTTTTTCTAAGCTGTGTTCATGTTCACCGTACTTGTTTCCTTAGTTTGTTACAACTTTCAATAATTTATTTCATAAAGTTAATCCTCTCTTTTGCAAGTATTTGCATATTTACGAGTTCCTTTAGTCTTCCCCTACAATTTAGTGCCCATGTATCTCACGGTACTAAAATGGGCCAGCTTGTATGACGGCAAATTGACCTCCTTTTCTGTATTTACCTCATACCAATCCCCAGGTAGTCCTCGAATTGTCTCAAAGGTAATCCACGGGTTTTCTTCAATTAGCCGCTTAACAATAGTCACATTATTTTCGTTGACGACAGTTGAAGGCACGAAATTCATCATGTAAAGAAACTCGACCTCTCTCAAATTCAACAAACCATCACCTCACGGTGCTCAAACAAGGTGCTTTTCTCCCAAAAGCACTTTGAAGACGAGCGGCATGGTCTAGCGGAGATTCGTGATTCTGTTTTTGTATTGGTAACATAAATTATAAGTATTGCCTTCTAGGCGACACTCGTGTGTCCGTAAGCTTTTTCTGACGTCATGATGAGTTGTGATTATATTCCACAATTACAGTATTAGTGAAAATTTACAACATAAATCATATTTTTCAATATAGGTAGATAGAAAATGTAATAGGGAATAAACAATTTAATATAGTATTTTTAGGTAACTTGAGGTAGGCGCTCCAGAGTTAAAAAACTTAATGTGAGCTAGATTCCTTTCTAATGTTTCGTAAAGGTCAGAAATACTTATATAAATAGTTTTTGATATAGGTACCTAAAACGTATTTGTTTATTAATTAATTAAAATATACCTAAGGATAATTGTTAAACTTTTCGAGTCTAAAACCATACAGATGACACAAGGCCATTACCTACGTTCATAAGCCCGAGTGCTTTCATTTTCAACCTCATCTTCTCGTATTATCAGGAAAGGTTGAGGTCAAACCTTCAAATTATTGATGTCATGAATATGTATAGAGTAGTTGACAATACAAATACACATAACCCGTTCAATTCATATTACCAAACGGCATGTAAAGGGTGTCTCAGAATGTTTTTCGTTTTTGAATTGACCAATACACGCCAGCCGCTACCTGCAGGAGCACGGGAGTAGTCTCAAACTCTTGGCCGGCTTGTAAAGTTTAGTAGCCATGTTTCATGGGACCGCAGCGGGCGTTTTTAGGGCGAGCGTTTTATAAAACCATCGATTCCTACAATATTTTTGTCGTTTCTACAGGACACATTTTAATTTAACAAACTTAAAACATGTGCCAAGAATACAATACCGGACGAATCGTCTGGGCTTAAAAATACATAAAGAACGTCCATGAACTTCGACCGCGTTCCCTAGTCTTTTATGGACGACCTACGACAGTCGTTGATACCCTAATTTGAATAAATTTACGGTTAATCACATTATATCGAAAGATTTACATTTTCACACCTTTACAATTATTATTGTTCAAGAAATTAAGAATGATGATAATGATAATTCTCAAATTCGCAAGTCAAATTCTGCAGGATAGTGAAAAATCGTTAAAAAGGAGTTTCATTACAATCTGGTTCTCCGACGAGTCGAATTTTCACATCAACGGTCACGTGAATAAAAGATTTCCCTATGGGATGACCTAAAAAGTTAAGTTTTTTTTTTATTTGAAGCAAAACATTCAGGTTTGGTGTATAATAAACTTGGGCGAGGAATAAAAACTATTCCAAAAGCGATGCTGCAGCGAGCGATTAGAATTTTTAGCTCCAGGTTAAATGAGTGTGAACAAATGACAGGTGCGCATTATCAAACGGTTGTTTTCTATGAATAAACTCCAAGAACTGCTCTTTAGTAATAAAACGTATTTTAATTGATATTGTTGTTTCCTATTTAACATCTAAAAATGAAAAACAAAACATTTTGAGACACCCTTTACTATTTTTGTACTTAGATAAACATATAAGAAAATTTTGAAATTTCATTAATGGATCTATTATTAATGGATCTAAGAAGTCGTCGTGGCGCCGTGGTTACTGTGTGTATCTTACGATATCACAGGTTAAGTAACGTTCGGCGCGGTCGGTACTTGGATGGGTGACCGCCGACCATTCGTTTCTCACGGCGACTTCCGTGCTTCGCAGGGCACGTTAAGCTGTCGGTCCCGGGTGCTGTATACTTGTATACAGTAGTCGTTAGGGTTTGTCAGAAGCCATATCGGCACCCTGAAAATTCTGACATCCACCACCCAGAACTGGGCCAGCTCGGTGGATTATGGCCTAAACCTCCTCGTCACCCAGAGGAGAGACTCATGCCCTGCAGTGGGCCCATTACACGGAGTTGTGATGATGATGATGATGATCTATTATTTAGCGGTCATGGAAATAGGCATGTAGGTCCCTATTCTTGGAAAGCATTTGTCAGTTAAATATTCCCTTACTTTAACTTTGAACGCAAAGATAATACGAGTATATCTTTACCCGACTAAAAAGCAAAAGGAAGGTCATGATTTGGACGGGTATGTTTGTATGTGGGTATGGATATGTTGGGTATGTTGGTATGGTGGGTATGTTCATCTGTTCCCTCAGAACTAAATAATAATATTTATAATAATATTTCTGATACTCACACAACATTATCTAGCCCAAATTAAGTTTCTTAAAGAACTTGTGTTATGGATACTAGATAACTGATATACTTAAGAAATATATAAACATACATAATGATTAAATACATTTTTTTTATTAGAAAATAAATTTAAATAAACATATAAACGTCCATGACTTGACGACTAATATCTGTGTTCATCACACAAATATCCGTCGCCGCCGGGATTCGAACCCAGGACCTCTGGCATAGAAGGCAATGTACGTTACCTCTACACCAGCCGGTCGTCTTCTGCTTTTCATTCTGCTTTTCATTTATGCCATTTAAAATATGCGTTCTGCTTTTCATTTTCAAACAGGTTTAGGATTTTTACAAAAGTTACCGTTTCCAAAATGTAGAGACATGGGAAAGCCTAAAATACCTTTTTTTTTAAGTGAAGTTTAAGCGAAACGTTTTTAAATTGCTCATGAAAAATTAATTTGATCTGAATCAATGGAAGATGAAACTGAATTTGGATAATATTAATTTACTAGCCACCGCGCGCGGTTTTACCCGCGTAACTTTTGATCCCGTGGGAATTGTGGGATAAAATATAGCATATAACCTTCCTCAAGAGTTGGGCTATCAAATGCAAAAATAATTTTTCAAATCCCACTTGTAGTTTCTAAGATTAGGGCGTTCAAACAAACAAACTCTTCAGCTTTATATATTAGTATAGATTGCATTTAAACAATATATTCTACATATAAAATCTTACAAAAAAGTACCTAATATTGTCTTAAGTTTTCGTGACTCATACTATTAAACAAAAACCTTTTTAACTGGATTTATCGCGTAAATTTACGTTTTAAATTTTAATTTGACGTTTCGGTGTCTTTGCAGACCCCGTTGTCACGAGCACGAGCACGAAATATACGCAATAAATCCGGTGAAATAGTGTATTATTTAAAAAGTTCCTTAAAAAAAAATTGTAAAAAAGTATATAAAAGCATGTATTTTGTTACGTTTGCGTTTCTTAATTTCGAATGATCGCAAGACATCTAGACGTCAATCACGAAAATAATATTTCATAAAAAAGTAGGTTAACACGTCAATATGTGCAGTTATCGTAGAAATAAAATAAAATGATGTCTTTCGAGATAAATCTGCACAGATAAATCGATAATTATCATATTTATACTTACCATTCTAAAGTACTCTTCGCAACACGCATACCGTGTGCAGAAAGCAAAAACTGCGAGACGCCACACAAATACGCATTTGCCAGTCCACATGTTAAATTAAAAAAAAACAACTGTCACAATAATGTTCATTCATAAATTTAAAAATTATTACTTAACTTAACAAAATTATTACATTCATTTACGATAGGTACATCTTAAATACTTTAACAACAAAATTCGAACGGCATTCTTTCAAATTTTGAATTTAAAATAGAGTTTTTTTTAAACCGCGCGGATTTTTGACACTTTCTTAACAGGCACTGCAGTTTTTTTATACGGTATTTTATTTAGTTCTAATTTTGGTTAAAATGAATGGTGTTATTCAAAACTGTCTCAGCGTATTTCTTGTCGTCGACTGGAGTAACATTTCCGTTTGCTTTTGTTTTCTTCATGGTTTGCTGATCGCGGTAGTTAAAACGCAGGAGTGTGGCACGAGCCAAGATAATTCTTGTCACGATATATCTTAGAGTTTTATTTTATGAATGAAATAATTAAAATAATTAAGCTACGGGACCAAAAACAAAAGTCACCCTATCTGTGAAGTTTTTAGTTTGATTTGTACCTATTTCTTTTGAAATCGCAAATTTTGCGAAATATTTTGTCGATTTTGATAAAATTTACAAGTTAGAACTTTTACTTGTCAACGTTTGTAAATATGCTTGATTTAGTATATAATCAAAATGCGATTTATAATTGACGAAATAATCGCGTAACAAAACAGATAAAAATAATAACGAATTGACGAGTTAAGAACCTCCTCTTTTATTAGGTCGGTTTCAAAAAAAAATTTCGTTATTTACTTGTAGTTTAATTACTTGAAGACTTGATCGTACTAAATTAAATTATCTACACTTGTACCTGAATGCTTTGCTTATAAAATATTAATAAAATATCAATGAATGCGAAGTTTAACATTAACAAAACAAGCTAAAAATCGACTTTCCTTGCAAATCTTTGATAATATTTGGCGTGCTACATCGTATACGTCTACTTTTTAAAAATAGCACATGGAATGGTGATAATAAGATATACTTACATACATAGATAGTTACACTTGTACAGGGATACAAGCTACCAAGCAAAATATTTCTTCCTGTTTGTCTGGGAGAAATCGCTGGCTAGCGATAAGATAGCCAATTGTTTTACTATTGAATGATAAGATTTCCTTGTTATATTTATTTTATAATAGTATTTTATAACAGCGTATGTAGGTATGCAATAATTACCATGTTGGACTGGGAGCAAAGGAAAAACATAGAATGTGCTAGCTGCTTCTCTTTCCGTGCATACTGTAAAAGTCAGTTAAGCGACAGAGGTTTTATAAAAGGTTTTTTTGTGGGCGATAAGCTGACCCCCTGTAACTGCAATAGTCTCTCTCCATCATTATAATGCCTACAAATTGGTCAAACGTGACATACGATGGTTTAATAACCTTTGCTGTTCTGCTTACCCCTTAAGGGATACAGGCATGAAGTTATGTACTTATGTACGGAATAAAGTGTGAATAAATAAATGACAAAAAGATATATCTTCAGATATATCTCGCAATAGGCCGATCGTCGGGATCTTATGTCGCATCTCCCGCGTACTTTAGTTTGCCTCAAAGAGTATGTTATACTAGGATAATGCATAGTTCTTATTATAGTCACCATGAAGAATATAAATGACAGTAATAGATATGGTCAGCGGGGCTAGCATGCGGCCATCGACAACGATAAATCGGGCCTTTATATCGACAATTTCTAAGAATATGGCATCTTTGGTTGTGTGGGCTTAATCATGGTATCGAGTCAAGTAATTCTATCTATTATGATGCGCATGCTAGCTAACATGATAGAATAAAATAATATTTATCTTTTCGGTTCGAGTCTTTATGCAGGGCTAGCATGCTACCGTCGACAACGATAAATCGGGCCTTTTATCAATATTTTCTTAGAATATGGTATTTAGTGTATGTAATTTATTAAGATTATGACATATTTCGGTCTGTGGTCTTAATCATGGTATCAAATTGAATAATTCTATCTATTATGGTGCGCATATTAGCTTACATAATAGGATAAAATAACAAAATAATAATAAATAAATAAATATTTCTGACACTCATACAACATTATCTAGCACAAATTAAGTTTCTTAAAGAACTTGTGCTATGGATACTAGATAACTGATATACTTAAGAAATATATAAACATACATATTGAATAAATACATATTTTTTATTAGAATAAACTTAAATAAACATAAACATCCATGACTTGACGACTAATATTTATGTTCATCACACAAATATCCGCCGCCACCGGGATTTGAACCCAGGACCCCTGGCATAGAAAGCAATTTATGTTACCGCTACACCAGCCGGTCGTCAAAATAATATTTATCTTGTCGATTCGACTATTTATCGATGGTTGCATGCTAGCCCTGCTGCTGACCTATTTAATATGTCCGTGGCGACTATGATGAAATGCATGTAATAAAAAAATAAAGCAGGTATCTGAGATTCAGACAGCATTCGAGTGACTTAATTCGAGCATCTAAATTAAGTTAGAACTTGTCAGTTGAGATTGACTTGGCATTCCGAGTCCAAAAAAAAATGCGTAAGAGCGATTAGTGTTGCTTGGTCTACAGACAGCTCTAAACCAATAGTTAAGAAATTTTGTATACTGCCACTGGTTAGTATGTATATTAGGGAACATTGTATTTTTGTTCAAATGAATCCACAATACTTTGTCACACATGCCGTTGCAGTAGGTAGGAATTCTCGTGACAGATATAAACTTTACCGCCCTAGGTGTAATTTGGATATTTTTGAAAATAATTGTTTTATTACTTCTATACCTACTATGTTCTTGAAAGTGAGAGGTAAAATAATAATGAACTTGCTGTACAAAGAAAATAATATAATTTGCGTATTTTACAATTAGTTTTTACAGAGCGAACATGACACGACAGATAAAACAAAAAAGATGGAAAATTGAATCGCGGTCTTCCGGTGCCGCGGTGTAGATGTATTCGGCCAGTCTTCGATAAGGCGCTATGGACACTTCAACATACCCCCCGGCGTTGAAGGCTGTGCCTTCAACCAACTTAAACCACATCATTGATGGGTAGAGGACAAATTCGAGCAAATGATCTTCTTATGATTCCGCACGACGTCTTGATTTCCGCCACACGAGCAACTTTATCCGGACCGGGAAACACGGCTACAACACGACCAAGCTTCCACTTCAGTGGTGGTAAATTATCCTCCTTCACAAGCACCAACGAATTTATCTCCAAAGGCTTAGTTGGATTTTGCCATTTCGTTCGCTTTTGGAGTTCAGAAATGTACTCCTTACTCCATCGTGACCAAAAGTGTTGTCGGAGTTGTTCGATACGTCGAAATCTTGATAGTCGATTTTCATTACGTTCTTGGTAGTTTTCAGTAGGAATCGCCGTTAGTGGACGACCAATCAAGAAATGGCCAGGGGTCAGTGGGGTCAGATCTTCAGGATGCGATGACAAGGGAGTGAGTGGGCGCGAATTTAAAATTGCCTCAATTTGTGTTAAAGTTGAATACAATTCTTCATATGTTAGATGACAATTGCTTAGCACTCTTAATAAATGGTATTTTGTTGACTTTACAGCCGCTTCCCAAATGCCGCCGAAATGGGGGGAATACGCAGGGATAAAATGAAGGTTTATTCCTTCATTAGCCAGATCATTAGACATAGAGTAATAATTTTGCTTTAGAAACTTGGATAAATCATTATATGCCCCTACAAATGAGGTTCCGTTATCTGAGTACAGATGGCGTGGCTTTCCGCGGCGAGCTATAAACCTCCGTAAAGCAAGAATATAACTGTTACTTGTCAAATCACCTACCAATTCTAAGTGTATGGCCTTAGTGGTGAAACATATAAAAATGGCTATATACACCTTAACAACACGACAACCACGCCCTTGACGACTAGCAGAAGCAATGGGACCCGCGTAGTCAACACCGACTGTTTCAAAGGGGTAACCATCAGGAGTAAGACGACTCTGCGGTAGGTCACCCATGATAGGAGCTACAACCTTTCCTTTCATTCGAGTGCATCTAATGCAGCGATGGTAAGTAGCCTTTGCCAAGTTACGACCACCAATTGGCCAGTATCTTTCTCTCAATGTAGATAATAATAGTTGCGGCCCTGCATGCAACAGTTTCAAATGTTCGTATTGAAATAATAATTTCGTGACTCGATGAGTGGACTGTAGTAATAAAGGATATTTTTATTATAATCAAAGTCTGAATTACCAATACGACCACCAACTCTCATTAAATTATCTTTATCTAAAAATACATTATATTTTAACAACTGAGATTTTGCTGGCAACCTTTTATTTTGTCTTAAAATATTGTATTCAGGAAATGAATTATTTTGAGATAAACGAATCATACAATTGTTTGAATTATTTAATTCAGTTTCCGTTAGAAAATTTGTAGTGGTACGTCGTCCTTTACAGGCTTCAATAAAACGAAGAACATACGCTGTTGCACGCCTTAACCGATTAAAATTTGAAAAACGATTAAAATCTATTAACTCCGTAGAATTACAATTTGTGACTAGACACATCACTTCAGAACGGATCTCCGGAAGCGGCTCAGAATTAGCTAAAGTAGAAGGCCAGTGAATACTAGATTCCTTAAGAAATTTTGGTCCTGACCACCACATATCGATAGATTGTATATCGTTTACGCTCACTCCGCGTGAGACGAAATCTGCCGGGTTAAGGTCGGTAGGTACGTGTCGCCATTCATAGTTACCGGTCTTTTCTAAAATATCTCCTACGCGATTACGAACAAAGGTATGTAATTTACTAGGTATCATCTTCAGCCAACCTAATACAACAGTAGAGTCTGTCCAAAAAACAGTGCGAACCGGCACATTGACTCTTAACGAACTGTGTACTTTTTCATACAGTCTAGCAGCAACTTGAGCTCCACAGAGCTCAAGCCTAGGGATAGTGGTGGGTTTAATAGGAGCTACTCTGCTCTTAGCCAGTAAAAGACGTACCAAAATTCTGCCTCTATCATCAATACTACGGACATACAAACATGCTCCGTAAGCCTTTTCAGAACTGTCTGAAAATACATGAAATTCTAATCTATGAAATGAATCTATTATTACCCGGCGTGGTACACGTAAATTATTTAAGATTTCTAAATTTTTTACTGCATCTAACCACGTTTTTTGAATCTCCGGTGTTAAAGGATCATCCCAAGATAAATTTTGCAACCACAATTGTTGCAATATAATTTTAAACTTAATAACAACAGGCGACACAAGACCCAACGGGTCAAATATTTGGGAAATCGCAGACAAAATATCACGTTTTGATTTTACGTTTATATCAATGGATGTACCTATCGGAAAGTATAGTTCATCTGATTTAGGCAGCCACCCTAATCCTAAAGTTTTACATGGCTCATTTCCGCCTATATTTAAATTATGTCTAGACTCATTTGGTTCTGGGACTAACATAGGCTCATTAGACTTCCACTTTCTCAGTGGCATACAAGCAGATGCAAGAGCAGCCGTCACTTTAGTTCGAATGTTGCGTACAACATTCAAATCATCCCCTCCACTCAAAAGATCATCGACGTAAAAGTCATGCAGTATAATTTCTGCGATCTGATTGTCCTTACAGTCAAGTCCCAGCTGCTTAAGGCATCTGGTAGCAAGGTATGGTGCACTAGCTGTGCCATAAGTGACTGTATTTAATTCAAATGCCTTTAGCGGTTGATTCGGGTTTTCGCGCCATATGATGTGCTGTAAATACCTGTCATCAGGATGTAAAATAATACATCTATACATACGTTGTACGTCACCGATAATGACGTATTTGTGCTGTCTGAACCTCAAAAGAATGGACAACATATCGTCCTGTACGGTGGGACCTACCATTTGAATACTGTTCAAACTTAGGTTAGTGCTGGTAGTAGACGAGCTTGCATTAAATACGGCCCTTAATTTGGTAGTTGTGCTGCTCTCTCGTAGCACGCCATGGTGTGGAATAAATTGTGCTCTAGAATCAAAGTTACACTCCGACATATGACCTAGTGAGAGATACTCCGACATAAACTCGCGGTACATAACATAAAGTTTCCTATCTTTCATAAGCCTACGTTCCAACGATAAGAAACATTGCTTAGCTCGCTGACGTGAATCACCTAAAACACTAGGGTCTTGTTTTAAAGGGATTCTGACACAGAAATCGACTAAACGAGTAGTATTTTTTATAAAGTGCTCTTCACATAACTTTTGTTCTGGTGAATAGGCAGAACTACTTAACGTATTCATTTCTTCTAAATTCCAAAACTTGGCTAGTTGAACTTGAATTGATTCATTAGAAAGGCAATCAGAAGATAAGTTACCGTTTACATAATTACACTGCATAGGGTTATCTTGATATGTTCTTAAATATTTATTATCTATTGGGCCAGATATAATCCACCCTAATCTAGTATCGCAAAGGACAGGCTTACCATTGCCTAAATTAATTCTTTGTGATCCTAAAATGTCCCAGAACACATCAGCACCTAGTACTATATCTACTGACGTAGGCCTGTAAAAGTGTGGATCCGCTAAACAAATATCCGTAGGTAAATTAAGACACGAAATGTTGAGAGGACGACTCGGTATGTTACCTGTCAGGGAAGGTAAAACAAAACAATTAATGTTGTATGTAAATGTTTCATCTAATGATTTCAAGCGCAACTGACATCTTTTATTTATATGTGTAGTTGCATTGTTAATGCCTTGTACAAATTGATCTATAACATCATAAGACAGATTTAACTGACGAAACAACCTTTCCGACAGTAAACTGGAAGTGCTACCTGAATCCAAAACAGCGCGCCCGATGTGTTCGCGATTGTTTGAATCATATAACTTAACTAGCGCAGTCGACAAAATAACGTCCCCACGGCGTCTGCTGACATCAAGACTCGCGGGCGACACGCTGGCTGATAATGTTAAGTTATTTGGATCGGTGTTAGAGGTCTTCACGCTGATATTTTCAGTGGGATCTCTTTGCACAGTCGATTTCTGCTTATCAGTAATGTGCACTAAAACGGAATGCTTACGTTTACAAATTTTGCAACCCTGTTTCTTACAATTATTTGAAAAGTGAGATTTAGAGAAACAGTTAAAACAAACCTTTAAAGAGGTAATAATTGCAGATGCGCTTCATTACTTAACGCTAAAAACTGAGAACAAGTACTCAATTTATGCTCGCCACTGCATTTAGGACACGAGTCCTTTGAACTTAAATCATAAGATCTGTCATTGTATTGTGTTGTAACCATAGCCTTTATTTTAAATTGTTTATTATTATTTGTACCATTTTGGAACGACTGACGTGAAAATTCTATAGTGTCTAGAAGATTTGTGCGTATTCGCATGAATTCCAAGAAATGGTGAAGCTTGATACGCATTTCGATATCTAAACGACCTTTATACTCCTCCCATTCACGATAAGTTTTAGAATCTAATTTATGGGTCATGAGGTGAATGAGAAGGGTGTCCCAATGCTTGGTGGGCTCGCCTAATGAATCTAAAGCGCGAAGATTTTTATTTAATTGGTCTAAAAATAAAGCCGCAACATGATGTTGAATCAACAATCGCTTGTTATCGAATCGATCGCACATGAGATTCCAAGCTACATTATAATTAGTTGACGAAAACTCAATGGATGAGATAACCACGGCAGCAGACCCTTCCAATGATGCCCGTAAATAGTGGAATTTATTAACGTCGTCAATGTCGTCGTTGTCGTGTATAAGACTCATAAAGGTATCCCTAAACTCTAACCAGTTATTAAGTAATCCAGAAAATTTCGGTATCTGAATAGTAGGTAATTTGACAGGATTTTGCTTAAAACTACGTGACCCACATTCAGAGGGCACAGGTAGTTGAGACTTTTTAAAATTAGTAAGAATATCCTGCGCTTGACTTAGAATCTTATAATACCTACCTTCAAATTCCTCCCGTTCTGCTAATTGCTGATCAATGTTTTCATGTAAACATTCTAAACGGGTTTGTATATCATCGTACTGGGCATATAATGACTCAAATTTACTAATGCGCAATTCCAACTCACTTGCATCCTTTGAGCTTGGTACTATACTTTCCAATGATTTCAAATAACCAGTAAAAATTGTTAAACGTCCTTTATAACTGCTTCGTTTTTTAGTTAACTCTGTTATTTCCTTTAATAGATCACTTTTCTCTGACATATTGGGAAGTGGCTGCACAGTCCTGGAATCCTTTACAAAAATATGCTTATACTAAAGTGTAAATAAGTCCTATTTACGAGTTGTGAGTTCAAATAGTAAAATAATTAATTAAGGGCTAAGGCATAAAACACTCAATTATACAGACTTGATTCACTCCAATAATTATCCTTTGTCCAGGTTTTCATATAAATGACCTCCACACTAGACCCCCGCTTGCGTGGCGTCCTTTTTTGTTTTTTGATATTTTAATCAATATGATTACTGCTTCCTTATCACATATATTTCAATTCAAATCCGGCTCGAAGCTGACCATGTTCTTGAAAGTGTGAGGTAAAATAATAATGAACTTGCTGTACAAAGAAAATAATATAATTTGCGTATTTTACAATTAGTTTTTACAGAGCGAACATGACATGACAGATAAAACAAAAAAGATAGAAAATTGAATCGCGGTCTTCCGGTGCCGCGGTGTAGATGTATTCGGCCAGTCTTCGATAAGGCGCTATGGACACTTCAACATACTATTACACTGACATTATCTAAAAAAAGTATTTATAAATGTGTGACTTGCAGATTTTTTTTCTACACTTTAAAAGAATATTTGACATTCAAACAACATAATGTAATAAATTAGGCAATCATTCTAGAACTTAATAAAATTTTTGACATCCAATCAGCATTCTGTAAGAACTTAAAAAATTAATTGTACCTACTTCTATTTAACATATTTATTAATATGATTCAATTAAATTTTTGACCTTAGCAATTTTTGATTGTGCAATCAATTTTGATTTGATTTTTTGTGCCATAATAATAATTTAATATGTAATAATAATTCTTTGTAATTTTTTTTGACATATTAGCACACCATTGTTATGGTAGATTGTGATTGATCTGTATTATATTTTAACACCCTTATGTAATCACAAACCTGGTAAAATGATTTTGATTTGATTTGATTTGTATTATAGACACGGATGACTTCATCATTATCATCATCACGACTCTTTGTAATGAGCCCACTGCAGGGCTATGAGTCTCTCCCTTGGGTGACGAGGAGGTATAGGCCATAATCCACCAAGCTGGCCCAGTGCTGGGTGGTGGATGCCAGAGTTTTCAGGGCGCCGAAAATGGCTTCTGACAAACCCTAACGACTACTGTATACAAGTATACAGCACCCGGGACCGACTGCTTAACGTGCCCTCCGAAGCACGGAAGTCGCCGTGAGAAATTAATGTTTCGGCGGTCAGAAATATAAAACAACTACATAATATACATACATACATAACTTCACGTTTGTATCCCTTATGGATAGGCAGAGCACCAGAGGCTATAAGACCATGTGATGTCACGTTTGACAAATTTTGAGGTATTATTATGATGGAGATAGGTTATTGCAGTGACAGGGGGTCAGCCTATCGCTCACAAAAAATGTAATAAAACCCCTGTCACGTAACTGATTTTTACAGTATGTCCGGGAAGAGAAGCAGGTAGCACATTTTTTTTTCTGTCGCTCCCAGTCCAGCATGGAAGACTAATAATATGTATTTTATTTATTTATTTATTTATACAGAACCAACAGCACTTTCACATTATAAAATAATCTTAAAAATACAATTCCTACTGCCAATTACAGGTTCACCACTTTCAGATAAGTTACATAATAGAATAATGCTTGAAGTAGACTACAGTATGTTGTTAAAATTATTGATTTTCTAAGTGACAACTAATTTATTGATTGATTTAAATTGACAAAATGAGAATGAAATTTATCAAAATATAGTAAATTACATCAAATTTAAGAGAAAAAAAATAAAAAAAAAAAATATGCATAGTACAACCTGCAGTATTAGTTAGTCTGTGTGTGTAGGTACGTGTGTGTGTGAAAAGTAAGAAACTGATACGATTATTGTATGTATTTTAATATTATTGAATACAGATATTTTTTATTAGAAAGTTAACAAGTTCATGAAGTGTTAAATAAATTGCCACCAGTAACATACCTACACAATAACTTTCTGTTTTATTTTATTTGAAGTCTTTACATTTTACCCGTGAGAAGACGCGCCCTAAATAGAAGGCGAATGTGAGCAAAATGCTCCCCGTCTTTCAAATGACCTTTTAATGAAAACAAAAAGGGATTATTATACATATTACCTTTGCCATTATTATAAATAAAAAGTCTCGTCTTAATGAAATAAAATATTTTATTTACATTTAATACTTAACAAAAATACAAACTTCTAAACCAAATAAGAATCACTTTAATTTTGGCATTAACTTTTGGCTAATCTATAATAATATATAAAGCTGAAGAGTTTGTTTGTTTGTTTGAACGCGCTAATCTCAGAAACTACAAGTGGGATTTGAAAAATTCTTTTTGCATTTGATAGCCCAACTATTGACGAAGGTTATAGGCTATTATATATACGAAGGTTATTTTATCCCGAAATTCCCACGGTATCAAAAGTTACGCGGGTAAAACCGCGCTGTGGCTAGTAGTTAAAAGAAAAAATAATAAAAATAAGAAGAAAAAATAATAACAAAAATCTAAATATTTATTCGACCATGCAATCTTTGGATATATAGTAATTATGCATTATACTGCACTTGAACCTCACATGCTCGGTGTAGAGTAATTTCTTGCACAAAGTGCATGCTTTTGTGGAACGCCTATTTTTCCTCTTGGGACAAAGTTCTTACCTATCTTTTCCGCCATAAAATGTAATCCAACCTCTTAATTCGGGAAGACTGTTCTTTGTCGGTTCCGTGGGGGTTGTGAATGACGGAACAGTTTGGACTGAATCTTCAGGATCAAAAAATTCTCCTTCGGAATCGGGATCTTTCTAACCAAGCAAAAATTTCAGAAGGTTTTCGGTCATCCATGTTTTGAATTTTTATATTTAACATAACGAATACAATATTAAAATAATAAATCTACTAAAATAGTTAATATTTATATACGTAAAGGGAAAATAATCAATAAAAAAAAAGACGTGTGGCACTCGGAGACTGCCGCGGTAAAGCTATTGCATAGCATTTTTTATCAACTTATGCAATTTTAATTATTTATTTATTTTATTAATGCAGTAATGTTTGATCTAATATGGAGTTCCACAAGTTCCTAGTAGATGGCGCTGATTGTTTATTAAATCCCGCATGTAAAGTTATGAAATCAAAGTATCACCGCTGTACCGGTCGGAGTGGGGGGTGTTAGGTTTTTTTCGTTACGGAATTTCTGGATTCGGTCCCCAAACTCAAGGCCCGCGATAAAAGCTATGCAATAGCTTAATATATATTTACAAAAATAAAATACTTACTTAGATACGCGAGTAGTCGCATAATGAGCAAAATGCCGCACTACACTATGCACTTCACACAAACACCTCCGCGACCGGCGCGCGAGTGTTATCATGGGGGATGGGGTAAATTGTTAGGAAGGTACTGTGAAGCCTGTACTCCTAGCGAGTCGCTAAAATCGAAATAAACCGCAAAAAAATGTTGCGTGAGCAAAATGCTCATAGCGCGACTTCTCACGGGTAATGCTTAGATTATTTTTATACCTACTACCATATAACAAAGGTATACACCAGTCTTTACTCTTAGGAACCAAAATACATCAAAATAATCGATTGAGAAACTCAACATTATATATTATCTACCTTGTAAACCATCATAGTATGCAAATAAAGAATTGAATTGAATTGAATTGAACATGTCAAAAACTTTATACAAAGTCAATCTGTTTTTTTTTTAAATATTGTAAGGATAGGACGTTTGTCTTCCATGCCACGTGATGGAAAGTGCGCATGAAGACTATGGTGTTACACGTCTATCCACGAGAAACCTATTCTCTCGACACTTAAAAGTTCCAGGACTGTAGTGGACTTCTTGGTAAATTCACTATATAGGGATGGAAGTTCTGTCTGCGTCTGGTAGTTCGGTGGTAAAAAGGGGTGGGTTCAATTTGGTTAAAAAGAGCACTCGCACACTCACCAAAATGTAGCCGATAAAATACTGTCAAACAAGCAACCTTACGACGATGCTCCAGCGTCTGCAATTTTTAAATCCGAAAACAGAAATAGTCACAAGTACGTGGACGTCAGTGAATACTCAAATGTATCTCAAGATAGTACCGATAGAAGTCACTGGGCCGCGAGGAAGCGTCAACACTCACGCTGACTACGGCTATATAGCAAGAAATAAAAGCGTTAAAGCTCAAGTCCTCAAGCTATGTCAGTAAAAATTTTCAACAAACTACCATACATACATACATACATAACTTCACGCCTGTATCCCTTATGGGGTAGGTATAACATCAGAGGTTATAAGACCAACTGATGTCACGTTTGACTAATGAGGTATTATAATGATTGCGAGAGGCTATTGCAGTGACAGGGGGTCAGCCTATCGCCCACAAAAATGACAATAAAACCTCTGTCCCTTAACCGACTTTTACAGTATGCCCGGGAAGAGAAGCAGCTGGCACATTCTATGTTTTTCGTTCACTCCCAGTCCAGCATGGAAGTTAATTGAATGCGAATCGTCTTATATAATTTTGTAAATTATTAGTAACGAAAAAATATTTATGAAGGAACTTAAAATCTTTTTGCTATCTAAGTGTTACTACACTGTAAAAGAATACCTTCTTAAATGATAAAATAAAGTTGTCCTCCTCTCTTCTAATTTTTGCAGCGCCCAACAGGGTCCTTAATTGTCATTTTTAAATTGTACCTACTGATTTATTTGTATAGGTACCACATGTTTGACCTTTAAGTGCAATAAACTGATTTGATTTGATTTGCGTTTTTCCAACTATTTCTATTAAGAATTACGTTAAGCCCCGATTTTTCAACAGTCACAAAAATTTGGTCACTTAAAAGAATTGTAAAATTTCAATTTAAAAAAAGATATATAATTTGTTTGTCATAAATTGAATCCACACATCATTTTTAACCTTCTCCTAAAATATTTTGATCTTCATAAAAATACCCTGTATAATTTATATTTTCTTGGCTAAGTGGTTGACATAGTGACCGAGTTGGCGACCCTTATGCTTAGGCTACACTACCGTGATATGCCAATAATTATTGCCATAACTTAAACAACACCTAGGTGTAACCACGATTTACGGCCATAATTTTACAATGCCAATCAATATGACAAATGGCGGTAGGCAATAGCTCCGGCGGCGGTCTTTTTTCGCACATCAAAGAAGATTACCGCTGTAATTATTGCGCTTGTGGCCACACTACCGTTTGTCCAGTGTGCAATATGAGCTCACCGGCGACGCACGTATCGACCGACATGGGGTGGTCAAATGAAAAAGCGCTCGAGTTTTTAGAATTATTCCAATCCGAACCGTCTCTTTGGGATACCCTTTTTTGTCTTCTTTTAGCTTTGTTGAAATTTAAAAGATTCAAGTAAAAATAATTGGCACTCATAAAACACAACACCGCTGCAGCTTCGACCTCCCTCTTGAAAAAGTGATATTTTCCGCCAAATTTAATGCCATAATTATTGCCGGTAGACGGTAAGGTAGTGTGGTCGTAGTATTACCACACCAGTTCATGCAGTAATTTAAACGGTAATTTAATGCCATAATTATTGCGGTAACAGCCCGGTAGACGGTAAGGTAGTGTGGCCGTAGTATTAATTCGAGTGCACGCTCCGTGCAACACCCATCCGAGCGGAGTGAGAGAAGCGACAGGTTGTCGCGCCGTCCCTTTCTCGATGAGACGCGAGGACTGAGGAGTAGATGCCAATTGTCGTACAGTATGGGGACATTGATAATATGATTGGCTTTTAAAGAAAGACAGACAACAATGAGGAAGCGAGAAAGAGAGATTATAATTTATTGATGATTTTGAAATTGTATTTTATGACGTTAACAATAAGTGCTATATTTTGTTGCACTGCAACGACTTTTTATCGAAGTGCAATGTTTCCGTCACCAGTGTCACCAGTGCCAAACACGACGACATGATGAAACATACAATGTCAAATAGAAGTAAGTAGGGATTCAATCTTTTATAATTTCAATCTTATGCTGAACGCCATAAGATACATTTTTATGTGATAATTTTCAAAAGTTATGCTATAAATTATTCAGCTATTTTCGGTAATCGGATATACTCTTCTTACTCATTGATTTGCTGTCTTTCTTTAAAAGCCAATCATATTATCAATGTCCCCATACTGTACCCGATGAGTAGCTTCGGTTTCACTCCTTCATAGTGAAGATTCTCGGCGATGATTCTCACGTGTTCGCAGCCCGCAAGTTCTCGTGGGTGACGCGCTGTGCAGATAGATTCAGCCCGTTGAATGTATGTGCGTGAATCTTGTGTCGCCCTTCTGTTGTCTGTAGCGTGATAGTGACCCTGCGTGACTGCTCGGACTCGAACTCTGTGCTTGCGATGGCTTCAATATGAAGTGGCTCGACGGGTCCCTTGGCGCCTACTTGCTGTGCTATCTCGGCGTCTATGACCATTACTGTACAAAGTGAGTAGCGTTGGTATGCGATGCCAGTTCCTATTGATCTGTATGTAGACATAGTCAGCAATTCCGATGAATCAACGTTGCATTGTACACTTTTATAGTGAGTTTAGTTTTAGATAATATTATGTGGGTCACAGATGTTAGAAATGGTTAAGTTTTTTTTGGGTTTTATTGTATCTTTCCAATATAATTAATTGAAAAGTCACCTATGAGAGGAAGAATGTTTTTGTTTAGCTTCGTCGTAAGGTTGCTTGTTTGACAGTATTTTATCGGCTACATTTTGGTGAGTGTGCGAGTGCTCTTTTTGACCAAATTGAACCCACCCCTTTTTACCACCGGACTACCAGACGCAGACAGAACTTCCATCCCTATATAGTGGATTTACCAAGAAGTCGAACAAAACGCTTCGATAGTTCCTTTTTGGTACGGATTGCCAAGGTGTGGAACAATCTGCCTGCGTCTGTTTTTCCTGACCACTACAGTCCTGGAACTTTTAAGTGTCGAGTGAATAGGTTTCTCGTGGATGGACGTGTAACACCATAGTCTTCATGCGCACTTTCCATCAGGTGGCATGGAAGACAAACGTCCTATCCTTGCAATATTAAAAAAAGAAAAAAACAAGTTTTATATATTTTTTTGACAACAATTTGAAACAAATAAGGGGTGTGATGTAGCGGTCATACATTGTAAGTAAAGTCAGCAAACCCTAAACGAGTGTATTGAGCGGTATAGCCGCCAGTCATCTGCGGAGCGCCGCCTAACTAGGTTCCCTTAACGCTACGTAATGATAAGGACTAATTGTATCTACTTTATGTGTGTTAAATTATTGTGATTAATGAACTATAAAATATAGACGCAGTGAAACTAACTCAAGTTTTATTTAACCAACGTCACCCTTTCCAAAATTACCAAATATAAGAAATAAATTGCCTACAAATATGCAGAACCACATCAGTGTACCCAAAATAAAAAAATAGCTCTAAAAAATCATTTTATTGCGGATGCCGTGGACACTGGATTGCCATGCTACTCAATAGTTAATATATAGTTAGTATAAATTGATATTTTGTTGTTTCTAATGTTAGATTATTATGTTATATAATAAGAGTTGTTTGACGACCGGCTGGTGTAGGGGTAACGTACATTGCCTTTTATGCAGGAGGTCCTGGGTTCGAATCCAGATATTAACACAGATATTAGTCGTCAAGTCATGGATGTTTATATGTTTGTTTAAGTTTATTTTCTAATAAAAAAAAACGACGGGTTGCACTCTGGGAGTGCCGGCAGAAGTGAAAACTTGAATATTAACGTTGTGTATTTTTGATATTTTGGAATGGTTAGGGAATAATTTTGCACGAATTGCTTTAATTATCAGTATAAAAGTACTCTAATTTATGTGGTAGAATACAATATTTATTTATTGGGCTGTCGTACATTATAATGTTATATTAACTTACATTTTAGCAGATTTATTTTATATTTTTACATACATACATACATAACGTCACGCCTGTATCCCTTATGGGGTAGGCAGAACACCAGAGGTTACAAGACCATCTGATGTCACGTTTGACAAATTTGGAGGTATTATAAAGATGGAAAGAGACTATTGTAGTGACAGGGGGTCAGCCTATCGCCCACAAAAATGCCTTTAAAACCTCTGTCCCTTAACTGACTTTTACAGTATGCCCGGGAAGAGAAGCAGCTGGCACATTCTACGTTTTTCTTTCGCTCCCAGTCCAGCATGGACATTTTATATTTCAGTTCAGTTTCCAAATTTTGTAAATAATTTATTATTAATTTTCGTATGTAGGTAATATATCTAAACCCGGAACTTTTTACTGAAACACTGGCCTATGTGTCATGTAAGGAAAATAATGACGTTAGAAGTATGTTGGTAAACATATAAAAGTCCGGAGAGTGGACATGTGAGGCTTCTGATAAAGTGATATCTGCGTGAGAACGCTGGAGGTCGGCTGACCGGTCTGGAAAAAGCCGCCGGCCCTCCCCGGCGACGTCCTGCCTCTACCTGAGGCGCCCCGCTCTGCCCGGCGCTCTCCACAGCTGCGGCCGTGTGCTGCAACCCCCGCGGCGGTCCCTGCCGCTATCTTTGCGGTTGCTAGTGGCTGCCTCCGACACTACCGCGGCTGTGAGCCGCGGTCTCTGACGGCGTCTACTGCGGCCGAGGGCCGCTAACTCCGAACCTCTAAAACTAAACTTTTATTCACAGTGTTATAGTGAACTCTAAGTGCTTCTTTTCCATTGTAAATAAATATAAAAGTTTTAAGTGTTATTAAATAGTTTCTTTCTCTTCAGTACCCTTTTCGAACTGCGAGCGACGGTTCCCGAGACTAACATGACAATTTATATTACATTAAAAAGTTTATCTCTTAGAAAAATCAACTTCCATCCATAATTTCGCCATCATTACTACCAGAACCATCATCACCAATCTCTAAAACTGATACGATCGAAACCTTATCTTAATAATTAAATTATATTAATTAATACATTAAAATTAATTAAACCTGACCTAACCTGAATAATAATAAAATAAAATTATACTAATTAAAAAATTTAAAATTAATTAAATTTTCATCTAAGTAGTATAACATTTTCGCCGCGACTTAGTAAGAGAGGGGGATACTCCCTCTCCTACGCCGCACCAGCTGTCTACTCTCCATCCGTCTTCCGAATTTTCGATCAGGACAAGTGACCTGACGCGAGTTTAACATTTTTTACCCATTCCAAAAAAAGTGCACAACGCCGCTAAAGAAGTTTTCACTTCAAATTCAATATGTATGTTTATATATTTCTTAAGTAATTATGTCAGTTATCTAGTATCTATAACACAAGTTCTTTAAGAATCTTAATTTGGGCTAGTTAATGTTGTGTGAGTGTCAGAAATATTTATAAATATTTAATATATTATATTATTATTTTTATTCGATCATCGACGCAGCGACCTATGCTATGTAAAAACCCATTGTGGTTTTTGAAGCAAATTGTATGTGGCCCAGATCTAAAAATTTATGACATTGTTGCTGACAGGCCTGGGTCTGTACATGACAACAGAATTTTGAAGCCTGTGCCCTGAAGAGAAAGTTGGAACAAGGTGTCATAGAAGGCATACATTTAGGAGATAGTGGCTACGGCTGTCAAAAGTATTTATTGACACCAGTTAGACATCCAGAATCACCTTCTGATGAAAATCATAATAAAGCTCACATCAAAACCAGAAATACCGTGGAAAGAACCATAGGAGTCTGGAAAAGAGTTTTTCCTTGTCTTTCTAAAAAGATGGCCACTAACATGCCATGTTGTTGTGGCTACTGCAGTACTATACAATATATTTTAAGGAGCCATGGTGTCTTTGAAAGTTTTAATGAATCGGTCTTAAGATATAATCGATCGACAGCTAGTAACTTTCAATCATCTAATAGAGAAGGACTGCTCATCAGGAGAATGTTTATAACACGCCATTTTTAGTAAAAGTGAATACAGTACTTATATATTTATATAGTTTTGAAAGTAATAAATAGAAATTAAAGTCTTAAGGCAGAGTTAGCCAAAATAACACTCACTGATTTCTTTTGTTAACTTTCTCTTTAGCTGGAACGGAGAAGAATTTTCTACTTCTTTATTGTGCTCACTATGTGTTTCAGCAGGAAAGATGCCTAATAAAGATAAATATATAAAGAAAACCGTATTGAAATACATAATTTGATTCAAATCTTCATCATTCAGAGTCATTCCCAAGATATATCTATATATTATACAAGAATTTCACATTTAAAGTTTTATCTCTATAAGATTAAATTAGTCACAAAATTACCTGTATCTATTTGTATATTTTTGTTATTTTTTTTATTATCTGGGCTTGTCTGGTCTTGGCTGAAGCATAGATCTTCTGAAACTGGAACAAAAAAATAATAATTAAGTAGTTATTAATTGATTTATGCTGTCTATATGTGAATGCTGCATGTATCTGTTAATAGACATAATATATGATATGTTAGTATAACACACTTTATACTACTTACTTCCAATTGAATTTGAGTCAATGACTCCTGGCACTGTCATGTTAATGAAGGGACATATTATTATTTTTTTTTTATTGAAAGGATAGGACGTTTGTCTTCCATGCCATTATATCCACCATGTTGTCAGATGAGGCTGCAGAACCACTTTGAGGAGGACCTCCGCCTGTGCGCATTATATTCATGGACTCCAGGGAAGCTCCTTCTTTCTTTGGGATTTAATATTCTCCCAGCATCTCTTTAACTGCACAGTTTTCTTCTGAGACACGTACGGTTGTAAATTGAAGGCTACAGCTAAGTCTTCCCAGGCCTGCTTTTTAAGTAAAATGTTGTTGGCATGTGTACGTTTATCTTCTATGATAGGCCGCTCCCTAACTAAAGCAACAATTTCCAAATCCATTTCCAAATCCATTTATCTAAGAAGTAAGATTAAAAATAGTTCTAATAAGACTAAAACAACATGGAACATAATTAATTAGGAAACTGGAAAAGTTAAGGATCACAATACGGAGTTAAAACTTGTAACTGACAATAAAATCATTAAAGTAGATGAAAATGTTGCGACAACATTCGAGAACTGTTTTGCTGAAATTCCAGTTTCAACTACTAAATCACTAAACTCATCACCTGTGGCGGCTGAATCATTGCTCAAAAATCATGTGAGTGAGTGCAAGGTGTCTTTCAAGTTCCAACCCATAGACACCGGGGATCTGTGACAACTGATCTGTGGGGCATATCTGTTGAAATATTAAATTCTATTATAGATGTAATATTTCTCCTTGCCTTGCTACTTGCCTTGTTGAAATATTTAATAACTGTATTATTAGTGGGGAGTTTCCTGATTTAATGAAGCATAGTAAGGTTTTTCCTTTATTTAAGTCGGGTAGCACTACAGACCCTACTAATTCTAGACCAATTTCAATTCTACCTATATGTAGTAAAATTTATGAAAAAAATATTCTTAATCAACTCTTGGCCCATTTCACCTATAACAATTTACTTCATAATAAACAATTTGGATTTACAAAGGGCCGTTCAACAACTGATGCTGGTGTTGAACTATTTGAAGTAATCACTGGTGCCTGGGAGAGGTCACAGGATGCTCTAGGCGTATTTTGTGACCTGTCTAAGGCAATTGACTGTATTCAGCATGACACTCTCACACCGGAAAAGGTCGGCTGGGTCGGTTGTGAGAATGGGAGTGCCACAAGGATCAATTCTGGGCCCATTTTTGTTTCTAGTCTATATAAATGATCTACCGTATATGCTAGGCAATAATCACGAGATTGTATTGTTTGCTGACGACACATCATTAATTTTTAAAATAATTAGACAGAAAATCAACTACGACGATGTAAACAATGCTCTCTCAAATGTTGTGCAGTGGTTCAATATAAATAATCTAGCTTTCAATGATAAAAAAACTAAATGTATAAAATTCTCTGTACCAAATGTAAGACAATTTGAGTCTGATCTGCGTCTTAATGGGAACAGGTTGAATCTAGTAGATAACACTTTTTTTCTTGGAATTACCTTAGATTCTAAATTACAATGGGGCGCCCATATCTCACAGCTAGCGAGTAAACTTAGTTCTGCAGCGTTCGCGGTAAAGAAAATTCGTTCATTGACTGATATTAATACGGCGAAGCTGGTTTATTTTAGTTATTTTCATAGTATAATGCCCTACGGCATCCTACTTTGGGGCAATGCCGCAGATATTGACACGATATTTACACTGCAGAAAAGGGCCATTCGTGGAATGTATAAACTTGGAAACAGAGAATCTCTTCGAGAAAAGTTTATAGAGATTGGTATCTTGACCCTTGCATCACAATATATTTATGAAAACATTATGTATATTTATAAGAATAGTAATAAATTTAAAACTAGGAAAGACAATCATGATAAAAATTACTCTGTAAAGACTAGGAACGACCATAAGTTAGCGTTTCCCAAAGTAAGGCTGGCTAAAAGCAGCAAATTATTTATTGGAATGTCAATACGTATATATAACAAAATTCCGAAGTCAATTCAATCCCTGCCATTCAATAAATTTAAATCAATCATTAAAAACACTCTATCTCGAAAAGCTTATTATAAAACTAAAGATTACTTAGACGATAAAGAGGCATGGGATTAAGCACAACAGGATATTTCTAAAAGTTTCTAATTACTTATTAATTTTGTTTACGGCTTGGCTGTGCGGTATGACATATGGCATACTGGTGACTGTTCCACTCACTTTCCTGTCAAGACAACAGCAAGAACGTCATGCTCCCTCAGGCGGCATGGCTAGTGATAGCGTTGGGCATCGGGTCACCCTCTTCCCTAAAATATGGTTGAGGAGGGTGATGGCTGGTGCTTGCGTTATACTCGTGTACGGGTGCTGCTAGCGGTGCCAGGTCGTTTTGCTGATGATAAAATGACTATTTTATTCCATTCTTGTTTAAACACTCTGGTCCCAGTTTGTCATGTTCGTGTTGTGCATCCATAGCTTAATGCACCTATTATGAAAGCAATTAGGTTTTGGCAAGACATTGGCTTTCACAATCTTCTTGTGTTTGTTTTGTTTTTTTCATGTCATGATCAATTTGTACTGTATGTACCTATTTGTTTTAATTCGTATAATCCTGACTGAAAAAGAGTGCTAAGAGTTTTTTTCCGCCGGCTTTTTTTGTCTCTTGGTCTACTGTAATATCTTATTCAATAACTATCAACACCTTGTTAAAGCCGAAGTACAAAATTGTGACGTCATTAAGCGGCCATTCGATGGTCTTAGGATGAATTAAAAAAAAAATCATTTTCATTTTCAATGAGCTCTCGTTCCGAAGAAGAAAACGGCAACTTCTTGAAACTGAAGCAAAATACATGGATATGCAATTATGATTTATAGTAATAATAGTAGGTTCTACAAAATTATCATCAATCATTTAATAAAAACCTATACACGTACCGTTTGAAGTCTTCATCTTCCTTTATAGAATCCGAAATCTTATGTACATCCATAGTTATAATAATATTGATAAAAACAAACTAAATACTAGAATATTATATTGTTAGTTGATAATTGTGGTGTATGTAGCTAGTAGGTAGATAAAGAATTACTGTTTGTTACCTTGATATGTAGGTAGTTGTTTTATTCGGATTAAACGTCTCGAATGTACAGCTGCTTATCTTTCCTTGCTTATCCCGTAGAAATATAACAGTGGCAACGAATTCTGGTTTACAACGTGTAGTAAAACTATTTAGAACCTAATTACGCGTATTAATAAAGAAAAATGTCGATCGGCAAGATATCGGAGTTCGACATGAAGAACGGGGTATGGTCATCGTATGCGTCGTATCGTATCGTATTGCTTGAAATGTATTTCAAAGTCAATGGCGTCAAGGATGATTTGAAAGTGCCTATCATGATTTCGGCGATGGGAGACGAGGCATATGAGCTGCTGGTAACCCTAGCTAGCCCGAGGAAACCAGCGGAATTATTGTACACCGAAGCGGAGGACCTATTACGTCATCACCTACGGCCCAGTCCGTCAGTGCTCGCAGAGAGATATCGGTTTCGACAAAGGCGGCAAAAACAGGACGAAAAAGTGTGTGAATATGTGGCGGAGTTAAAAAGACTAGCTTGCAACTGTAAGTTCAGTGACCTTAATGAAAATTTACGCGACCAGTTCGTGTGCGGGTTGAGGGCTGACGTCTCGCGACAACGGTTATTCGCCGAGGACGAAAGCCTAAACTTCGCCAGTGCGGTGCCGATTGCGAGCTCACTGGAGGCGGCAGAGCGGGACGCGGCCGCGGTGGAGGCACGGAGCGTGCCGAAGGCAGCCGGGAGCGGCGGGGACATGCACGCCTTGCAGGCGCGGCCGCCGGGACGTGCGGCACGGCGACTACAGGAGACTACGGAGCGTGGCAGCTGCAGAGGCTGCGGGGCCACCAGCCACGAGTACGGTGCCTGCCGGTTCCGCGGCTACGTGTGCAGCCGCTGCGGTCGGCGGGGACACCTGCGCCGAGTGTGCGCGGCGGCGGCGGTGGGTGCGGCGGCACCCGGGGACCGTGCCCACTACGGAAGTACCACCGAGGCGGAGCAAGAAGAAGACCAAATTGACTTGCATCAACTGTGCTTGAGAGACTATAAGCCGGTGAGTGTGCCTATTTCGATAAATAATGTGAGTGTTAAGATGGAAATAGACACCGGTACCGCAATATCATGTATCAGTAAAGAAACATATGATCGGTATTTTAGTCATTTAAAGCTACAAGATCATGCTTTGACCATAAATTTCTATGACGGTACTTGCATTAAGCCGTTAGCATTTATTAAACCACCTGTTAAGTACAAAAAAAGAACTAAACGGTTAGAATTATTTGTCATTGAGGGTGAAACAACCTCCTTATTGGACGGTCAGTGGTTAACCGAATTGAAAATACCCATTGAGATAGTTCAAAGTTGTAATAAAATTCAAGCCCATGATCATGTAACTAATTTGAATATAAACACCTTGTTGGATAGGTATAAAGAATTGTTTGATGGGAGCCTTGGGAAGTTCACGGGGGGGGGGGTTGCGCGGCTGCGGGTACGCGAAGGTTGCGCGCCGGTGTTCCAGCGCACGCGGCCGCTGCCGTTCGCGCTGCGCAAGCGCGTGGACGCCGAGCTGGACGCCATGCTGCGCGCCGGCGTCATCGAGCCCGTGCCCTGCTCCGACTGGGCGTCTCCACTAGTACCGGTCACCAAGGCCGACGGATCCTTGAGGGTTTGTGTAGACTATAAGGCAACTCTGAATCCCGTTTTACTGATCGATCGTTACCCGTTACCTAAGTTTGAAGATGTACTATTCACCTTAAATGGGGCGCAATTCTTTAGTAAAATTGACTTATATCAATCTTATAATCAAGTGGAATTAGATGACTCTAAAAAGTACACCGTAATTAACACTCACAGAGGGCTATTTAGTTATAACAGGCTAGTGTTCGGCCTCTCTTCCAGTCCCGGTATTTTTCAACGTATTATGTCGAACTTATTAAACGGAATACCTAATGTTGCAGTTTTCATTGATGACGTCATTATAGGTGGTAAAACTATTGCGGAACATATGAGCGCTTTGCAAACTGTATTTAAGAAACTTCTCGATAACGGTTTACGATTAAAGAAATCGAAGTGTGTTTTTCTAGCCAGTAAGGTTTCATATTTAGGCTACGTTATCTCGAAGCAGGGTATTAAAGCAGATCCGACTAAATCGAAGCTATCAAAAACATTCTGCGACCACAGAACGTTTCAGGACTACGTTCATTTTTAGGTTTAGTAAATTTCTTTGGTAAGTTTATTAATAACCTTAGCCAAAAACTAGTACCGCTATACAATCTTCTTAAGAAAGGCGTAGAATGGAAATGGTTGAAGGAATGTGAGGATGGGTTCGTAGGTATTGAAGGTACACTTATAGGCTCTGCGGTATTAGCTCACTACGACCCTAACAAACCGCTGATAGTAACATGGGACGCTAGCGCCGTCGGAGTGGGCGGTGTTTTGTCGCAACCGAGCGAGGTCGGCGAGCGCCCGGTCGCGTTTGTGTCGCGCACTTTATCGCCATCATTTACTGCGTAAAAAAATTTCATCAGTACATTTATGGTAGGAGATTCACTTTACGAACGGACCATAAACCGTTAGTTTCAATATTAGCTGATAAGAAACCGGTTTCATTGATTCCCGAGCAAACTCACTTGCACCTCGCTCAAGAAGCTTTGCTTTTAGATTACAATAATATAAAGAAATATACGGGAAAAGATCCAATTTTAGGCAGATTATTACTTTATATTCGCGACGGTTGGCCACCCGAATGTGATATAGATAATGTAAAACCTTACTTCAATCGACGTAATGAGTTATACGAAGAGTTAGGTTGTATAATGTGGGGCCATAGGGTTGTTATTCCGGAACCGTGTCGAGACAGTGTTCTCAAAACTATACATGAGGCTCACATGGGAATAGTTAGATGTAAAGCGTTGGCCCGCAGCTACGTATGGTGGCCAGGGGTTGATGAGGCGCTGTGCCGGGGCTGCGGCACGTGTGCCGCGCTGGCCGACGGCCCACCGCGGCAAGCGCCGCGACCTTGGCCCTGGCCGCGCCGCCCGTGGACACGCATTCATTTAGATTTTTTAGGACCTATCTATGGTAAAACTTACTTAATAGAGGTCGATGCAATGTCAAAGTGGATCGATGTATTCTGTGTCCCATTAAGTACAGCCGCGACACACACTATAGAAAAATTAAACGAGTTGTGGAGTAGGTGGGGTTTAGCTAACAGGTAGTAACGGATAATGGGCCACCTTTTTCTAGTCAGGAATTCCGATCCCACTTAATTAGTAATGGCATAGCACACTTGTTTTCCCCTCCCTACCATCCTTCGTCAAACGGTGCGGCGGAAAACGCTGTTAAAACAATAAAAAGAGTTATTAAAAAGAGTTATTAAAAAGGCGGATTTGGAGAATATTAATATATTAAAGGCAGTTAATATTTTTATATTGTATTATAGAAGCACCGCACACGCTTCAACAGGGGAAAGCCCGGCTGTGCTTATGTTAGGTAGACGTCTTAGGACTCGCTTAGATATACTTAGACCGGATCGCGAGGCTCACATGAAGCAAGTACAACAGCGCCAAGTTGAGAATGTGACAGAGAGCGCGAATAGAACGATTAGCCCTGGTGAGGACGTGTGGTACCGCCAATATTTAAAGGGGGAAAAGTGGGCTCCAGGTACTATAGAAACTTGTTAAGGACCTTCTAATTATAAAATAATAGGTGAGGGAGGTAACCAGGTACATCGTCACATCGATCAGTTGAAACGAAGAAGCAGAAGTTCCTTAGTGTCACCTAACCCGGATACGAAGTCCGAGATAAGCTCGGATATTAAGGAAGCGCCGATCGCAGATCCCAACGATCTCTTTGAGGATGCTCATTCGGAGCCCCCTACTGCGCATGACCCTTCAGTCATTGAGCCCAAACTGTCATCGACTGCTGAGATCGCCCCCGCACCCAGCGCATTCCTTCCTCGTGATCTTGCCCAATGCTCAGAACCCCAGACTCTGTCCTCTCGGTCACTGCGAGCTGCGGTCCGTAATGAGCGGCGGTTCCAAACATAATTTTAACTTTATAATAAATTAACTAACTAGATACCACCATATATACCTGTTAAGTAATATTTAATTTGTACGTAATAGGTGTCAAGGTTTAGATTTATGTTTTTAAGATGTTTATCAATTAGACTGTAAGTTAGTATGTAAAATATATTTTTAAGATTTAGTGTGGAGGAATGTGGTGTATGTAGCTAGTAGGTAGACAAAAAATTACTGTTTGTTACCTTGATATGTAGGTAGGTAGTTGTTTTATTCGGATTAAACATCTCGAATGTACAGCTGTGTTTCCTTGCTTATCCCGTAGAAATATAACAATAATCACCACGCAAAAGTTCAAAAGTTCATTGAAAAGTTAGATAAATTTATATCATCCGCAACGGGCGCAAAGCTGCCAAACAGTCTAGTGTTAGAACTTAGCAACAGAAACGGACCAATCACAGATCTGTAATCGACGCAGTGGGTTTGCATAGTACAGTATGTATCGCTTGATTGAGTATTGTTTGTGAATGAAATGGCCCACCTTACCGAACGCAGTGAGAAATGCCTTACTTAGGACAGTGTTGCTTCCTATCTTACATAAGTATTGTTCTTGAATACGGGCGTTAAGAAGAAATACAAGTTACAAGTCAGTCGCCACAAAACAGCTTGCAATAAAAAATAAGCACCAAGCAACGAATAGTTTTCTAACTGTTGCATAGATGGATACATACAGGTATAATGAATCGCGCATGTAACTATTTAAATAAGTAATTTTTATTTATTTATTTATTACAATATCCACAGACCTTAGTATCATTAATTATAACACTTAGTTTATTTCTTACAGCCAATTACGGATGAACATTTTTTATATATTACTTCTACAGACTAAGTACAAAGAAAATTTAAAAAACAAAAATAATTTATTAAGTTTATGCTAAAATTATATAATTAAAAAGAAATTGATATTGGTCTATCGAATGTGTGTATGTATGAATGTTTGTGTGTATATGCGTGTAATGTGTGTATGAGCTTGTGTCAAAATGTGGCGTAGTAAGAATTTTAATTATCTTTTTGATCGGTTATGACTCCATTTTCAAAGATTTCTTAACTCAAAATTAGTAAATTTAATATTTCACGCTTGAATGCAGCCCTGCTGCTATGAAATATGTCAGTGACGTGTGCGAATTTTTTATTGTAAGTGTTTTGTAGTCGGTGTATGATGGAATTCCGTGTATAATTTGTATTTGTGCGTTGTGCATGAAATAGTGTAGTTTGTCTTGTTCTTCTGGAAGGAGTGCGCAAAGTAAGGATGAGGCGAGTAAGTTCATTGCTGTCTATATTACTGTTACAGATATTATATAATAACAGCATATCAAGCAATGTACGTCTCGATTCTAGTGATAGCATCCGATGTTGCTTACAAGCCTCTGGGTATAGGCTTTGTACCTTTGATGATCTGTAATTTAGGTGCTTTAGAAATTTACGTTGAATGGACTCAATAGCGTGATTGTAAATTGAATATTGTGTATTCCAAACAGAGCTGCAATATTCCAACGTGCTACGCACCAAAGAATAATACAATATCCTTAGACAGACTGCATCAGAAAATGGAGCAGTACTTCTTAATACAAAACCCAATGTCTTGTATGCTTTAGTAACTATGTGTCTGACATGGTCTTTGAAAGTGAGTTTTGCATCAAGAAACACTCCCAGATCGCGCACAAGGTTAGTTTTAGTGATTTCTACACTGTTAAAGTAGTAATTAGTTGATAAATGGTTGCACTTTCGGGTGAAGCTGATATGCAGGCACTTACCTACGTTAATATTAATGCGATTTTGCCTGTAGTACTCTGATAAGCGATTCAGATCATCTTGTAATCTGAGGCTGTCGGTAGGGTCTTTAATTTTCATATATATTTTAGTATCGTCAGCATACATTATGAATTTAGAATGTTGGATGGATTGTCCGATGTCATACAAATATATGGAGTACAGCAAAGGTCCCAAAATTGATCCCTGTGGGACACCAGAAGGAACAGAAACATAATTCGAGCAATATCCACCCACTACCACTGCCTGACTACGATTTCGTAGATACGATTCTACCCACCTCAGCAAAGATCCACAAATTCCAACTTCATGGAGTTTGCGTAGAAGAATGACGTGATCCACACGATCGAAAGCTTTTTCGAAATCAGTGTAAATCACGTCAATCTGCCCCCCACCCTCCATGTCATTGAGTACCTGACTAGTATAAATGGCAAGGTTAGTACTAGTGGAGCGATGTCTCATAAACCCATGCTGTTCAGTGGGGATCACTTTATAGGCAACGGGATAAATGTGACCATAGACAATCCTCTCGGCAACTTTACTGAGAATGTTTAATTTTGAGATTGGACGATAATTCTCAATCCATGTTTTGGGTCCCTTTTTATGTACAGGTGTAATGTGCGCTGTTTTCGTGTACAAGTGGTGGGAAGTATCCGTCAGCAAAACATCGATTGAAAATAAAGCTAACCGGGAATGACAAAGCAGATGCACACTTGACAAAGAAGATTGGTGATAAATTGTCATTTCCTGGGCCTTTATTTATGTCCAATCCCATGAGCAGTCTTTCACAGTAATCGGAATCAACTTTAATGGTACCTAGTGAGTCCGTTTCGAGGTCACGAGGAGTTATAAGGGTTTCATTGTAATTATGAAGAGGAAGATTAAAATTTTTCATAAAAAAATCACTGAAAGCTGCGCAGATTTCCGATCCACCGCTGACACTCAAACCACCGTGTTCCATTTGTCCTGGGAATGTTGAGTTACTCTTCCTTCTCGAGTTCACAAACTTCCAAAAATGCTTTGTGGACGTTTTTATTAAATTCTGTGACCATTCAATATAATTGTTATAGCATTCTAATTGTAACTTTTTCTGGCGAGCTCTGAGAATCGAAAAGGAACAGTAGTCTATCGGATTTTTATGGCGCTTCCATAACGAGTGATATTTAGCTTTTTCTTTAGTAAGTCGTATAAGTGCACGACTGTACCACACCGGGTACTGATGAGAACCCGAAACCTCTAGACGGGGTACGTATTTATCTATCAGTTTATTGAGAATGTCATAAAAAATAGTAATAATGTAGTCAATGTCAAAATATTCAAATAATTTCAACCAATCATAACTATTTAATTTTTAATCGGGTGCAAGCTTGCTTATTTTAAGGGATCGTAACGAAGTTAAAAGACTTTATTATTAATTTTACCCGTCGTCTTCATTGGGAGAGGACGGGATATATCAAATATTGGATTATATTGGAGTACAGATTAGTGTTGCAAAATAATCGGCTATCGATTAATCGATTGTGTTCACCCAGAATCACTCTTACTGTCGATTCGACTATCGATATCATCGATACTATCGATGTCAATTATACAGCAATACCATCGATTATAATCGATTAATCGATAACAATTTTCTCAATGCCTAATATAATCGGTATCGATTTAATTGAATATTGGTTTAGATTATATTGCCCCTGTTAATGATCTGTACTTCATGCGTAGCGCATCGTGAAAATGTTATAATGAAAACTTGAACATTAACGTACCTAACCTAATACCTAACGATTTTAAAGTGCTTGTTGTTTGTGAAAAACTATAAAATGTGTAAGTATTATTTTCGCATATTGTATAATAGTAGTACATTCTCATGAAATTATTATTATTAGTAATTATCGTTGACGCACAATTTGTAAATCCATATTAGTAACATATAAAATTATATGGTCAGAGTGTCTCAGAGCGCAGGGGTACTACTACGGTTTGAAATTTTAATATTATAATTTATTGTTTAATTTTACACTGATTCCCTTACAGCCCTAAAGAGAAATATGACATTTTACGACAGCGAACAAACGCAAACGTTTTTGTGTGAATCTAATAGTATTGAGGGTAAGTAATATGCGATAAATAATTGTTATGAACGTTATAAACATATTTTTATCGTTTTTTTTAATCATGGGAGTGGCATGGTCAATGTTGACAAAATTACCTTCTATATGTAATCAAGATTTAAAAAAAATATTTGGAAGTTTATGTGTCCCAACCCTCGTATGAATGTATATGTAGATGTAAATAAATAAGTAACAAATATGTATTTTTTTGTTTTAGATCAAACAATACCACAGCAACAAAAAGAAGAATTCGAAAATCAATCGAAAATACCTAGAATCGCAAACAAACATGATCTTCCAGATGGCCAACCTTGGGATTGGGATGATTCCCAAAAAAACGATGCTATAGAGGAGACAAGCGAAATGAAAATATGTGTAAAAAATGTCAGCACCCAAACTGTTAATACCGAGCATGTAGAGAGCTCAAACATAATGAAAGCAAATGAGCATTTTGGTATGTATATAGCTCAAGATCCCATGTGTAGGGATGCACAAAGACGCCATATTCACAAATCCGTTTCGAATGGGGTTCCAGCAAAAGTCTGGAATTTCCTCAAAAATTAAGGCGTAGGTAAAAAACATAATATAAAACATAGGTATAAAACAAATCCAATTCCAGACCACATAGATTTGAATGCTCTCAATTCATATTTCACATCTTCCTGCTCTATAGATAACGCACAAAAATCTAAAACAATATTCAACATTTCATCTTTACCTAAGCCCTCTTACGAATCCTTTCACTTTACTCAACTCACCGAGTGTGATGTTAGGAGAGCAATTCACTCAATCTACTCAAATGCCGTCGGGTCTGATAGCATCAACCGAAAAATGATCGTTATCTTAATCGATTTCCTCCTACCTATCATTACCAACATCTTAAACCACTCCATCAGCACCTGTCACTTTCCCTCGTTATGAAAAGACGCACACATTACCCCACTTCCTAAAAAACCTTCTCCTACATCCTTTCAAGACCTTCGACCAATATCAGTCCTCCCGTTCGTATCCAAAGTCCTTGAGCACCTAGTTCATAAGCAACCAAATAATTTCCTGCAAAAAAATGAATTGCTCAATCCGCTGCAGTCTGCTTTTCGGCCAGGTCATAGTACCACCATGGCGTTAGTTAAAATATCCGATGATATTCGCCACGGCATGGAACATAAAAAGCTAACAGTGTTAACATTGCTTGATTTCAGCAATGCCTTTAACACTGTTGACTTCGCTATCTTGTTACGTCAAATTCTTTGAAACGTTTGCGCAATATACTGCCAATACCAACAAAAATTTCTATTGCACAGTCCCTTTTCCTACCAATTCTTGACTACGGTGCTGCCTGCTATATGGATATCTCGGAAGACCAATTGAATAAACTTGAGCGCCTTCAAAACTTATTCATAAGATTCATATTTGGATTACGTAAATATGACCATGTTTCAGAATATCGCGCTAAGCTCAAGTGGCTTCCGATTCGTTTTCGCCGGAATACTCAAATTCTTTGTCTGCTGTATCGCTTGCTGTTCAATCCTGCCTCGCCGGAGTATTTAAAAACCAGATTTAATTATAGACACTCTCAGCACCTACGAGAGTCACGTTCTGCTGACAATTTAATGTTATCGACGCCCTCACATAAAAGTGACTTTTATGGGAAATCCTTTACAGTCCATGCTGTATCACTTTGGAATAAACTGCCACTCGAAGTCAAGTCTGCCCAAACTATTAAAACATTTATAAAACTGGTCAAGCAATATTTCTTTTCTAAAGTCACGACGTTATAGTACAAGTTAATTAGTTACAATGTATATATTTATTTTTATTTAGAGTCGTATATATAAATATATATGTCGGAAAACAAACGAAACGAAAAGAAGCGTTACTCATAAAACACGATAGAATTAATCACTGGACAGTTACTTAGTACCGAGTCTGTGGGCTTGGGTATAAACCTGGCGTAGTCACAACAAAATCTTTATTTGCGAGTCCGTTCCGTCAGTTACAATGCCAACTCAATTAGTAACGAGCTACTATCGACCGTCAGTCCGAGATACGTCCGCGCACCTAGCCGTCCTAACCGTATCTGCGTCACTTGCCATCATCCTACTTCAAGATATAACCTATGGCGCTGCAATCGAATGTCAGTCATTGCATTTAGCGCCCTCTTTAACAGTGCTACCAACATACTTCCGTTACCATGAAGTCATACTAACATCTTAATATCGCCAACTTATCGTTAGCTCCGACACGGCCATCCTGCGATGGAGCACGTCCTCGTGTGATATTCTGAAACAATCATACCAAAGTGGCGGCTCGGCCACTCCTGACAATGAAGTCAGGCAAATTCTGAAAAGAAAACACACAAGTTTGAATTTTTAATAACTGAAAATACCGTTTCAGTTAACCAAGTTCCAAGCACCAATGAGTAACAATTATCTCCAAATCAAACATTGAAATCCATTATTTTCATTATTAACAACAAGGTACATCGTTCGTGGTTAACAGCAATTACACCATTTCCCCACGGGAAACCTGAGTCAACCAATGACTCCTTCAACACACTACCCAGAATCCTTCTGGCGTAGTCACAAAACCAGCGAACGAGAACCTGTATCCACAACACATTAAATCTCTTCCAAACACCAAAAATAACATCTTTCTTTACAACTACAATGGATACTTGTACTTTTGGCAAATTCAAAACTTTAACCGCTACAGATTTTTTAAAATTTTACTTCAATTTAATATTTCCATCAAAATTCTAAATCCACGATTTAACAATTTACGTAAAGCTACCACTGGTTCGGAAGATCCATCTACTGAGAAGAACCAGCAAGAAACTCAGTAGGAATCGGCTAACGTCAACGCATTGTACGAACTACAATACTTTCGATAAGAAAACCGCACATTAAACAATGAAATTTACTTTGAATGTAACATCAAACAATTTGACAGCGAACGAACAATAAACAAAGCAAGCATAAGCTGCTAGAACAACATAATCAATTAGCAAACAATGCAAAGCTCCCCTGCAGTGACGTCCGTCCCGTCACAAAAGTCAGTCAATGACACACAGGCCATTTGCTGCCACACAGGCTACTCAATGCCACACAGGCTAGTCATTGCCACACAGGCTGTCATTGCCACACAGGCTACTCAATGCCACACAGGCTAGTCATTGCCACACAGGCTGTCATTGCCACACAGGCTAGTCATTGCCACACAGGCCAGTCATTGCCACACAGGCTGTCATTGCCACACAGGCTAGTCATTGCATTGTACTTCATAATTCACAACAACAAAGTATTAAAATTGTTCGACAACCGCAAACAGTTCGACAGTAAAATCCAGCTCTTTTGTCAATCGCAACGAATTCAAAGTATTATTTAAACGCATTTTCAATCTCGACGTTATAACCTATCTCCGTGATCCATTAAACACACACTATCGTAATATTACGTTTCAATTGCCAAAATAATAACAAGTTTACTGTTACCAAAACATAAGAAAACGTGTCTCCTAAGAATCGCAGCAAAATAATCGAAGATCGGCAAGATACAAAGCGATTTCTACCGAGTCACGGATACACGATAATCAGAAAGAAAATCTACAACTTCAATATTCAGACTACCTATTTAAAAAGGCATTATGAAGGCCGCTTAACCACAAAATTTCACCCGCTCAACCGTGATATCATTACTATCTACCAAGTAGGTACTAAAGGTTCAAAAAGAAACGCATTAAGCCACAGCAGCGCAAGCTATACAAAATTAACGCAAAATAAATCGATTGAAATTTAGTTGCCATGTTTCAAAAACTCGCACGCAATAGAAATGAACCAAGTAAAAACACGTTATGAAAATAACAAAATTAACGTATTGAATCCCTTTAAATCACACACTAAGTTATCACGAATTTAATTAACAACACATGGCAAATATTTTTACACAAACACGGCACACAAAATGGTGAACTCTCTAAGACACGTAAATTTACTCTAATCACAAACGAAAGTTAAGCTTGGTCAGATCCCGGAAGTCTATTCGCAAAATGAACCGAAACACTAATTATGCATGGGCTCATCCCACTTCTGATGTCGGAAAACAAACGAAACGAAAAGAAGCGTTACTCATAAAACACGATAGAATTAATCACTGGACAGTTACTTAGTAGGTACCGAGTCTGTGGGCTTGGGTATAAACCTGGCGTAGTCACAACAAAATCTTTATTCGCGAGTCCGTTCCGTCAGTTACAATGCCAACTCAATTAATAACGAGCTACTATCGACCGTCAGTCCGAGATACGTCCGCGCACCTAGCCGTCCTAACCGTATCTGCGTCACTTGCCATCATCCTACTTCAAGATATAACCTATGGCGCTGCAATCGAATGTCAGTCATTGCATTTAGCGCCCTCTTTAACAGTGCTACCAACATACTTCCGTTACCATGAAGTCATACTAACATCTTAATATCGCCAACTTATCGTTAGCTCCGACATATATTAAGTATATTGTATTACGTATATTATATAAGTCTGTGTATTTAATTATATTGTTGTGTATTATTCGTATGTAACTGCTTTATATCTATGTATAATTATTTTAAATTTAATGTAGTACATGTATGCCAAGACACCCTTTAACTTGGAATCCAACTTCTCACCCAAAAGGTTGTCTGGAAGAAATAGCTTATTAGCTATAAGGCCTCCCTTTGTACATTTCTTTTGTATTTCTTTTGTTTGGTTTTATTAATTGGTGTACAATAAAGTGTGTTAATGTACCTTAGATAAAAAGAAGACAAATCATGTATGAAATTATCTGTTTAATCGAGCACAGAAGTACATAATTAAATTTCCATAACAAACAAAATCGTCTTTCATTTTTACACTAAAGCAGCGAATATAAAAATTTGTGATAAAATCAAAGCTACCAAAGAAAACGCGCTGTTAAAAAAAATAAACTTTAAAAAATTATTACGCTTTAAAAGCGCCGCGTTTGTAGGGAAACTTTGGGTGCGCTGAGTCTATCCGCTCAAAAGAATTATAATAACACGAGCGTTTGCCCGCGACTTCGTACACGCATAAACTCAAAAGTCCTATTTTCCGTTCCCGTGGGAATTCCTTCCATTATACAAACAGACACTTATTGAGGAACCTTTATACCAAGTATCACATCCGTGCACTCAAAGAATAAGATTTTATCATACAAACTAAAACATCATATATTTCCCGTTCCCGTGGGAATTTCGGGAATTCCTTTCATAACACAACCAGTCTCTTTTTGGAGAACTTTTATGCCAAGTATCATATCCGTGCACTCAAGGAATAAGATTTTTCATTCAAACTAAAAAGTCCAATAATTCCCGTTCCCGTGGGAATTTCTGGAATTCCTTTCTTAGTGCACCTCAACATCCCCTAAAGAATGTATGTTCCAAATTTCAGCTCTCTACGCCCAGTAGTTACGGCAGTACGTTGTCTGTCAGTCACTCAGTCACTCAGTCACTCAGTACCTCAGTCACTCAGTACCTCAGTCACTCAGTCAGTAACGGAACAGTTTTATATATATTGATTGATGATTATGACTACCTACGTCAAAAAAATTAACATAATATCTAATTACAATTTATATCCATTTGTGATTAGGTTTTAGGGACTATCAAAGATACAACAACTACACAAGAATACATTTTTTCAATATAAAATTGGAAAAAAATTACTCTATCTACTGTATTCGTTCCGTACCGTACTCTGTAATCGAATGAAGTTAGATTTTTAATATATCTATTTTTCATAACAATATAAGTAGGTATTTAAAAAAATGTACCAAAACATTTTAATATCCGTATAAAAATGAGCCGATGGCCTATAAAAAAACATAAATTATTTATTACTTAAAAAAATCATAAAATAAATGCTTAACTTTCAAGCAGTATACAGATCAATGGATAAAAACACTCTAAGGTACCTCAATCGTAGTCTTTAGGCGGCTAAACCAGCCGTATGCTTAGTTTTTAAAGATTATAATATGATTCTGTTTTATGAATAAAAGGGCATCAATGTGATCCGCGCTAAGACGACTTCGCCTTTCTGTAATTATTTGACCAGCTATTGAGAACAGTCTTTCCGCTGGAATCGAAGTGCCAGGAATACATAGACATTTTAAGGCAAGCTCTTTTAATTGGCTTTGGCTCCTACGCCAGTAGAGGATTGGGTCTTCGTTTGGGTCTTTTGTTTGGCTTTTCTATGTATTGCCTAACGTCGACAATGGCGTCACTAGTAGCATTCGTTGGAACACGTGTTGCATTATCCAGAAAAGAAAGCAAATTTGATAACTTACTTCGTTTGGATGACTCGGAGCTGGTCGATGCCTCAGAACTTTCAACTTCTACAGCCGAAAGTCCTAAACGGTGAGGCGACAAATATGCGGTATATTCTTGTTGAACGCAAGAAACTGCCTTATCCACGTCACTATCTGTCTTGAACCCATGTTTTTTAAAAGAGGGTTTAGTAAGGTTGCTATGATGCAAGGCCCTCGTTTTTCATCAGGTTTCAACCTATGAGCCACTGATGATCTAACAGAGTTTAAGACGGTTTTTGACATCTCCGAAAAATTTTGATTTTCTAGTTGGCACAATTGTAGAGATAGGCCTTTTATCAATTTGGAATTATCAAAAATATTGTGGCATATTGATCCCCTGAAATAGCCTCAGTGCATGTTTGGATCGGTTCCAAAATTTTTTGAATTTATCCTATTACGTCATATTCCTCGGCTTGTAAGTTCTCTGGGGCATTTTGAGACTGACTGATTACTACAGACAGTTCATCTCGTACCTCATAAACTCTGCTAATCATATCTAATGTGCTATTCCAGCGAGTTTCTGACTCCTGAATAAGTTTTAATTCCGTTTTATTGCGTCTTCTTTGTTCAGCTTTTAATTTGTCAGAAGCCAATAAACTGCGCCGAAAGAATGTCACGATATTTTTACATTTTACTAAAAGCTCCTTAAATTCTGAGATCTTAGTAGTATCCTGCATCACTAAATTAAGTGAATGCGCAAAACAGCCAAGGTGGCGATATTTAAGGTTAGACGCTACTTTTATCATGACTGATGCATGATCGGTTACCATGCACACAATTTTATTTTCAATATGCCACTCTTCCAAAGTTTCTTTTATAGCCTGTAATAAAAAATAAATGAAAAGTAATCAGTAACCATTTTAGCTTCGTAAATCAAATAATATTAATATTACAACCCTTTGAATTCAACCTGATTCAACTATTATTAATATGATATTATTGGACACTAAAACCACATATTATATCAATGTGTGTATGCCCAGCAGGACCCTTCGTCTGATTCGATTGACAACCAAACTTTCACTTAATACATAGGTTGCCTTTTATATTTCGGGATTTGGCAACCCTGGTGTTGCAATCTGTCAACTGACAGCTCTATCGTAAAGTTAGAAGTTTTTGAGGTTATACGTACTCAGAACGTTTTGACATACGAGCGCTATTTGTGTTGTTTACAGTAAATTAAAAGATTCATCTGCCCCCAAGAATGGAATTAAATCGTGATCATTTTCGCGCGATTATTTTTTACAACTTTCGACGTGGATTAACTCAGCAGCAGTGCATGAATGAACTTAATTCAACTTTTGGCGATGAAGCTCCATCAAGGATCAGTGTCTATCGATGGTATGGTGAATTCAATCGTGGTCGGAGTACACTCCAAGACGAATTTCGTGAAGGTCGTCCAAAATCAGTTGTTGTTCCGAAAAACATTGATGCTGTGCGCGAACTGATATTGCAAGATCGTCATGTGACCTATCGTGAGATAGAGACAACCTTAGGCATTAGTGGGACCAGCATACACTCAATATTTCATGAACATTTAACTGTCAAAAAAATTTTTTCGCGTTGGATCCCACACAATTTGTCAATCGCTCAAAAAAAGGCTCGTGTCGATTGGTCGAAAGAAATGCTCGAAAAATACGATCGCGGTGCTTCAAAACACGTCTATGACATCGTGACAGGTGATGAATCGTGGATTTACGCGTATGAGCCCGAAAGTAAACAGCAGTCGACTGTATGGGTGTTTCAAGATGAGCCAAATCCAACAAAAGTTGTTCGCGCACGAAGCTCTTCCAAGCAAATGGTCGCATGTTTTTTCGGAAAAACTGGACATGTCACAACCGTACCACTAGAACAACGCAGAACAGTCAATTCTGAGTGGTACACAACAATTTGTTTGCCAGTTGTCTTCCAAGAAATTAGGAAAACCAACCGCCGAAGCTACACCACGACAATGCGAGCTCTCACACATCGGCTCAAACAACTGCATTTTTGAGCACCCAAAACATCGATTTGATGAGTCATCCGCCATATAGTCCTGACCTTTCACCAAATGACTTCTTTTTATTCCCGCACGTAAAAAACAAACTGAGAGGTCAACGTTTTTCGACACCTGAAGAAGCGGTTGCTGCATTCAGAATGCATGTTTTGGAGATACCTCAATCAGAGTGGAAAAAGTGCTTCGACAATTGGTTCAAACGCATGCAAAAGTGTATAGATCTTCATGGGGAATATTTTGAAAAACAATAAAGTGATTTTCGATGATTAATATTTGTTTTTGTTCTCTAATCCCGAAATATAAAAGGCAACCCTCATATTTAAAACCTTCCGAATATTATAAGTAAAATAATAGTACCTTTACAGTTAAACAAAAAACTTAAATTAATTTCCAGCAGGACCCTCTCTGGTTTGAAGGTCTTCAGACCAGTAGTGTATGTCCCTGTATAGCGGCTCATTAGTACCTTTAGATTATCTTCGTTTTCTTAAAAAAAGTTATTAGTTTATAAGAAATATACTTACAAAAAATTTATACTGCCCGCAGGACCCTTTTTTATTTTGAGACTTTCAGTCCAGACAATCATTCCTAGCAGCATTCTATTAGTACTTTTCAATAAACTTATCGCTTTATTCAAATAATGAGCAATAATAAGTAAATAAATCAGAGAAAATATTCTAAAAAACATAACATTACTACGATACCCAAAGACTTTACTTATCATTGTTTTATTTATGTGATGCAACCAATAAAATAAAAATCAGTTTTCATGTTTTATTAGGTATGCAGTTTAATATCGTCGAAAAACATTAATTTTAATCATTTGGAGTAATCATTTGGAAGAGTTTTAGCCGCTCAGCATAGGGGTGTGATTGTGAGATTGGACGTGAGATTAGTGAATCGCGGACAAGAACGTTTGAAACTTACGCACATTGACTCGCTCACTTTAGTGTGGACACTACAGTATAGTTGTACATACGTTTGATATTTCGCGTCCGTCGGCGCCACTGCCTTAGGCTCGCAGTATGGACGCACACTTTGATTGTGTACAAAAATCTGCCGGTGGCGTGAGCCGTAATTCGAGGTACCTAAAATTAATATGTGTGAACGACTAACGGCTTGGACAAACTATACTATTAAATAGCCACTAGGTTCACGGCAGGGTTTTATTCGCTTCTATACAGCAGTGCGAGCACGGTTCTTCTATCACGATCGTGTTTACGCTTCCGAATTTAAGCGATTATTGTCTATGATCGGTAGCACGGTTCTCCATCACGATCGTGATGTCGTGTATTTAAGTAAACAAAGGTCCGGTTTCATAAAAACATAATTTCAATGTTGCCATACGGTTTTTCAATTATCAATGATGGTTTTCAATCTAATTCACGAGTATCCTAGCAACAAAAAACTGAATTAGGGACTAAATTAAAAACTTAAATGTCATGTTGCCTCCATTGTTGTTGTTTGTTAATTTGGGAAATAAAATATGTAAACGGCTGGTTGGTTGCCAATTAACCAAAAGAAGAAGAAGAAGGGAATTATTTATTAAAAATGAATAATATCAAATAAATAATATGCGTAATATATGTGAAGATCCAATTTATACAGGAAGCGATAAATATACTGCAACTTGCTTTTCTTCCAAATGAGGAAAAGAATATTGACTTCGATCCACTTGTTCAAGAGAAAACATTAAAGCACATAACACGGTTCTTCCAACACAAGAAATATGTGATTTATAGTACTTCTTCTGCGATACGAATGTAATAGAAAGTTTCGTTTTTGAAGAAGACACCATTCAATAAAAATCCTACTCGGTATCAATAAGACTAGATGCTTATGCTTTAAACTAGATACTATACTTTCGGGGCATAATTACTGAATCGAGCCGATTGAAAAGGACCAATGAATAATATAAATAAAGCAGCTTTATGTCTATAGTTTGAACATTTTATTTAAACTGTATTTTGTTTATATTAATAAAATCTGATACCCACTTTTATGAAGTTTTGTCATTACTGCAAATCCTATTTATTTGTTTTTGAAAAACTTAACTAAAATATGATGTATTGTATGGGTCAAAAGCCACTTCAAGGTTTTCGCAGATATACATACAGTATTATAAACAAAACAAGCATGGTTAAGTTTAATAACCTTATAGTGTTAAAGCCTTATAAGGAGCAGTGAATATTTATGAAAATTAAATGTATCTGAAATACACTAGGTATGTTGTGTTTTTCTGAATGGAACGATAAAAGTAATACTGAACTAAGTGATATACATGTACAGTATTACTTTTCTGTAAGTAAGGTCTGGCCACTTTGAGGGGAATTTATTGTGATAAATTAAACGGGTACAAGGTTTTCAATTTTAATAGTTTTTTTATTTTAATATTTTACAAGATATCTAAAAATTAAATACACTTAGCTTCTCAATGACTGAACTGCGAAAAACAATTTGAAATCATATAAAAAGGCATTGTCATTCACATTTCAACTTACTTCACATATTAATTTACTTTTAAATCTGTCTGAAAATGCTATAAAACTCTATGCTAAAATTAAAACCTTCGACAATACAGACCGTTACATTTCAGTGAGGTAAAATCTTAGTAAACAATTTATAGGATTACTTCACACTTAAATAAACCTGGTCACTTTATAATTGAATGGTTAGTATTTGAAATTCCTGATGCAAGTAGGTTCCAAACAAATAATAACATTTATAAGGCAGGTTTGGGTGTATGGTTGAACATAAAACATGTTTACTATAAGTTTAGACCTGGGTCTCCATGAGTGTATTGTACAAATAAAAAAAATTTTCGATAATAATCTATAATCTTTATTAATACGAGAGCATTGCATAGTTGTTCAATTATTAAGGTAATTTGAAATATGCTACCTAATAGTAATACAATAAGTTTAGTAAACAATACATGATAAAATACACAAGTATACATAAGACAAAACATAGCCTTAAGAGGTCTTAACTTATTGCTTTATATAACGGTATTATTATTTATACATTAATTTATTTAGTTTCATACTGTCCGGAGTACATGATAGATTCTGTATGGCAGTAGTCTAGTTTACGGAGCATTGAATGGTTTTTGAAACCTTAATATTTGTAAAATACTCTAGCTATGCAAATTGGAACAATAAAAGTAAGACTGGACTGAGTGATATACAGTTGGGCACAAACTTTTAGTAAACAAGTTATGACAAAGTACGGTCCTGGCACACAATATGAAACAAACCCTCTCAACTCAATATGTGATTGGTATGGGGATTGCAAATTAAAGCTTGCATATATGTTATATGATGTTTCCAAACCCAGCAAACTCTTTGGTTCACTTAAATTTAAAAGTTTGCTTATTGCGGCATAATGAAAACATGCAATGATCAAAGTATTTATTATTTTTTTCAAAATCGCAACATCACAAGTCCTTATTCACTTTGTATTAGCTTTAAAAGAATTATTGTGTACACTAAAATCACTGTTCACACTTATTTCTCTCACATTTTAAACTTCATTCTTATCCTTGTAAGATATTATGTTTATTCCATTATGCTAGTTTCTTTATTTTCTTATTTATATTTGTAATAGGCATTTCTCTTAAGTTTTAAAGTTTCTCCTTATATCTGAAACAAAACATAACAAAATGATTAGGATTTGTATTATGTGTCATATACTTATTAAAGTGTATTGGTCAATTGTTAACTTTTTACTAAACCTTAATTTTTTTATAGTAGGTAACCTATAGATGATAAAATTTTATATGATTTAGGAATAGCATTGTGGAGTTTAACAGAGATTGTTTAACATAGCCTGCGATATAGCTACCTACAGATATGGGAAATCTTTATAAATCAATCTTTCTGCATGTCCAGTAACTCTTGTTCATTCCTAGCTTTAGCTTCCAATATGTAATTTGAAGGCAGTGTCAATAAACTCAGAGATAAATAGTGGTTTGCAGGGTTCGTAAGGTAGCCTTGCCTAAAATAGTTCTCACAAACGATTTTTAAGCAACAAAAAAATTTTCAATGTCCGTCGTTTTTCCCCAAATTAATAAACCACACCTTAGTATTGGTGCTGCAAAACTCTTCAAATGATATTAGTTAAAATACACGTAGGAACTTACCATTATATGAACAGGCAATCCATTAGATCGTCTCCGCTGCAAATCTTGTTGTAAATTTAAAACAAGGACAGTGGCGATGTCTTCATTAATGCGAAATAGCTTATTATTTGGATTATTGGCGTCCCGTATCAATCTTCTGGATATCATTTGCATAGTAATATATCTCCGCCTCTCTTCCTCGGCAATTAATGCGAATCCAAAGTCCTTACAAAAGACATGGTCGGCAAGCTCAAAGGGATTGTTAGCGTCCCGTATTAATCTTCTGGACATCATTTGTGAATTAATGTATCTCCTCCTCTCTTCCTCGGCAATTAATACGAATCCAAAATCCATTATTTCACTAAAATATGAGCGCGAGTCAAATGGCGGCTTCACGATTTTTACTCTACAAACTTTTTGACAGTCGCCACCAGTCGTCTTCTATGAGTTCCATGCTACTGAATTCGGTTTACTCGGTAATTTCGTGATAGATTCGAGATACATTACCAATCGTGAGGAATCGTGTTGTCTATGCTACAGTTAACAGCTATCACGATAAATAACCGTCGTTTATGTCAAATACACGATCGTGAAAAGATCCGTGCTAGCACTGCAGTTCAGTTTTTGTACAGGATTTTCGTCAGGAATTTTCGTCAGGATTTTCGTCAGGATTTTCGCCAGGAATTTTCGCCAGGAATTACTGCAGGGATTTGTTCAGGAATCTTGATTAAAAACACTTTCTTCTATTTTCAGGACACTTGTTGCTTCGGGAGGTCGGAGTGCCATACTGAGGTTTCGCCGACTATATATTTAATTTGGGCGGCCCGCAACTAGTGTAGGCTTGCGGGCGAGCAACTATGCGTGTTTCTACCTATCACGCTTAAAGTATGGTACTCTTTACTCCGTCTGCGTACTGTCTCTTTCTTTATTAAAATTCAAAATAAACTTATCCTATACAAACTAAGTGGACTGTATTTTTAATTAAATTCTTATAAGATACGAACATAAACTATTATAACAACAACTATACATTTCTTATAAGCTATAAAAGCAATTCAAAGTTATCTTTATTTACATAATATTAAGAATTATACGAATTTCAAATTAAAGCTATCTTCAGTCGTGTACAATATGTCACAGATGCACAAATAACACTGATAGGCCTACAATAACACAACTTAAATCCATATTCATACTACTTACTTACTTATACATAAATCTGAAAATGCCTGTGTCTGTCTGGTACGTTTTCACGCCTAAACCGCTCTACCGATTTTTTAGGAGTTTCGATATACATATAGAAATTGTCTCGAGAAAGGATATCGTATACTTTATTTTTCAAAAATCAGTAAGGTGGTGATATAGGGAGTCAAATTTTGTAAGAAGATAATTTGTTTCGTATTCTATTGACTTGAAACTCTGTATTATTGCCTACAATAATAACAAATAAATGAACACGTATTTAAGTATTTTTGAATATTGACCCTATTTATAGGTATGTTCTTAAGGAAGACAAATCCGAATACATCTTCACGCCTTAACCACTGGTTCGATCTTTTTGATTATGGATACATGCGTAATGGAGGTCTTGGGAATGGACTTAGGCTACCTGCAGAGCTAAAAAACCGACTTCACGTCCAAAACTTTGGCACGAAGTATAAGTTCGTCAATGTAAATATTCTCTGTCATACATATCTCACCCGATTTCGATCAAATTTATATGGGACCACCTCTGAAGAATATTTTAAATCGATTCATAACTGTCCAAAAATTGTGTTAAAAAGACACAAAAAACACGAAACAGACGAAATGAGAACCTTCCTTCTGGAAGTCGGTTGAAAATCAAGCAATAAAAAGCTGGAGGAGAAAAGATTGATTTTTGTGGGTATTTTTTTAAAAGTTTTTTCAAGACCTTTTTTATAACCGACTCTGGAAGTAGGTAGCATTGCTGCCGAAACGCGACGACTGCGACGGCGGCGGCGGCGTCACTACGGTCGGGGAAGCCATAGAACACATATACTCAAGAGAAGAAGTACAACTTCATACATTAAAAGTTAAGACAGGACGCCATCTGAAAACGGTCCACATAGCTAATATGGCGGGAATTTCAAACAAATCAAAAGACTTCGAGATTTCAACTTGCTCTGGTCTGAATAAAAATAAGCAAATACTTACAAACTTGTTAGGTGAAATACCATACCATCAGTTCTGTAAGGTTTGCTTATTTTTATTGCGATTGGCTAAATATAAGGTTAACTTGATGAACAATAAGAAAAACAATAAATACGTTTTTGATACTTTTATTTTGTTTAAAGTAATACAACAAAAAGTGTGGATAAATTAACACTCTTTCTTAAAAATACAAATTCACACTGACGCGAGTTTCTTCAAGCAATCAGGGGGAGAAAAGTCGATTAAATCACAAGAAAACTTAAAACACAAACACAATTTAAAAATATCGCAAAACCGCAATCGCGAAAAAATATTTTCACAGTGTGAAGTAGACGTTAATTTTTGACATTTCTTTTTATGTCTGTGTTGCTATATTCAAATAACATCGATTCGCTAATTCATTCGATTAAGTAATACGGTCCCTTTGAATATTTGTTAAATTATTTAAAAATTATGAAGAAGTCATGTAAAGTTTTCGTTTAATGTGTTATATATTTCTATTCCATATATTTATACAGGGTGACTGGTGACAAATTTTAGATAATGAAGGAGAGCACTCTGAACTCGATTCTGATCATAATTATGTAATAAAAGTAGGTATTTAATTTTTTTAACCAGAAATCCCTATGACTAAATAAAGAGATCTTACTACACTTTTTCCGATGCGCTACCTCGGTAAGCACGTACAGCAGCAGTGTTCACGCCACACGCACACCACCACCTGTTAAGTCATTACGCTTATGTAACCATGTGTTGCGTAATGAATAAATAATTAATATTTATTTTTTGATTTAATTTTCTCTTCATGTATGTTCTCAAACTATCACGTCCTGGAAATTCCAGGCTGGAATTTCGAAAATGACCCACCAGTCACCCTGTATACTGCAACCACTGCAAGTTGTACATTCTTTCCATAATGTGAGTATTGCTGGGTTGTTAGAAGAACAACACAACCTGGAAGCGCTCAGGATCCGACATAGACCGACTAGATTGATCTATTCTAGTCGGTCTATGTTTAGGTTATACTATATCTAAATATGTATTACCTAAATATAATAACTTTTACGGTATGAGGACTTGGCATTTCATGTTACCAAATATAATAAATAAATTTCCTACAAATATGCAGAACCACATCAGTAAGTATAACCAAAATACTAAAATAGCCCTAAAAATCATTTTATTGCGGATGCCGTGTACACTGGATTGCCATGCTACTCAATCAATACCTATGTAGTTAGTATAAATTGATATTTTTTTGTTTCTAATGTTAGATTATTATGTTATATGTATATTACTATTTTCATTCGATTATCGACGCAGCGAACTATGCTATATATAAGCCCATTGTGGTTTTTCCAGCATTGTTAACATTAGAAAAAACAGTAAACTTATTGTGAATAAAGAATAAACTTAAGAAGAAATCAAAGTTACAAGTCAGTCGCCACAAAACAGCTTGCAATAAGAAATAAGCATCAAGCAACGAATAGTTTTCTAACTGTTGCATAGATGGCGCTGTATGTATAATAAATCGCGAATGTAACTATTTAAATAAGTAATTCTTAATCGGGTGCAAGCTTGCTTATTTCAAGGGATATTTAGTTATATCTTGTATTGTTAATTGTTGTTTTATATTATTTTTTGGACCCGTCGTCTTCATTAGGAGAGGGCGGGATATATTGTATGTATTGGTGTGTGCGTGCGTGCGTAGTACAGATTGCTGAAAGACGAAAGTAATGGAAGTAAGTAGTATGCATTGAAAGAAAGAAGAAATTCCCTTGACATAGACGCCTCTTGATTACGAACTGAGCCGCAGTAGAGCCCGCTCGTAGACTGCTTGCACAAAGCTATCCGTAAATATGTTTTCTGGATAACATCAATAAATACCCGATACTCATTTGGTTGGACAAGCGTTCGTGCGCATAAAGTGCATGGCATGGAATGGACGGCTCGCGAATACGAATTGCGCCTGTGTGAGTGAGACTTGCTTCTGTGTCACTGACGCTCGTAGCACAGTATAGATGTGTACAGTAATTCAACTTCATACAAACGGACGAAACGCGGGCTATACCTACATGGCTCGATCTCGGCATGCGCTCAGCATGCGGCCAGTCACGAGTGTCTGCATGCCGAAACAATTGTTGATTGGTGGTTGAATTTAATAATACATCTTTTCGTACGTCTCAGTCGAGGCGCAAGTATTTGTTATTCAAACGTGAACATCATTTTTTGACACAAAACGTATTTTTGTTGAACACTTCCACAATTTACAAAGTATTTTACCTATTTGTTTATATAAAAAAGTAAATTTGCAGTCACAAAACTAAACGTAAATTAACACAAAGTAGGCAACTGAGTGGACCGCGGAGCTGCTGTAGGCATTTATTTCAAAGATGCGGCCGAGGTGAATTACTTAAGATATCTGTACCGTGCTCGTAGCTCGACGCAATCCGTGAAGTGTCGGTTTTTGGACAACATCAAGCAAAAGGACTCGGTTGCAATTCATATTCAATTCTATTTTATTGTTATGTATTTCATACATGGGTGATTCTCTTATACTTTTCAGAAAACTCTAAAAAAACTCTAATAAAACTACTGTTATTCTTTTTTACACACTTGAGTTTTTATTTATTTATTTATTTATTTATTCATAAGATATCCAACAGCTTAGTATAACAATAATGATTAAGAATATGGTAACAAAATATCTTAGCCACTAACAGGATACCCTAATACATTTTAATATAGAAGTCGAACCAGAGTATATACCTAAATTATATTAAAGTGCAAGGAGTGTATATAACAAATAGATGATACATAAAAATATATATATATAAAAGATAAACTATATAAATATACTACTATACTGAAAATAAACATAAAGCAAGTATTTAGTTTCTAATTATTTTTGTATTACTATTTATTTTCCTCATCTGCAAGCCTTTTCAGCACCTTTAATTTAAAGGTACGCTTAGACGTTGAAAATATATCAATATCGCTGAATATGTTATTATAGATATTTAAGACTCTATGTATATATATATGAGTTAAAAAGAGACGCGTAAATATTTTAAAGTAATGATTTTATTGCCAAATCCTTTGTTTCTTCTTTAATCATTGCCTAAAACCTATCTAATTAAATTAGTTGACAAGTAGACAAGGCGTAGTTCCATCGATGGCCGCTAGATGGAGCTAACTGTCTTTTAAATCACACATGTGAATGGAGAAATCGTTTTGTTTAAAGGCGAACGGTTTTAACGACAGCCCTGATTGGGTACCCTCAGGGCTGGCGTCCCTCAAGGCTCAGTCCTCGCTCCTACCCTATACTCGATTTACACGAACGACATCCCCAAGCCACCTAAAGGGGTCGAACTTGCCCTTTTTGCCGATGACACCGCGCTCTATTGCACTGGCATTCAAATGTCCACAATAGTTGCAAAGTTGCAATCGGCTGTAAACGAACTCAGTGACTGGTTCACGAAGTGGCGCATTGAGGTCTATCCAGATAAAAGTTCAGCTATCCAATTCTCTCACAAACGGCGTCGTGGTCACTTTGACACACGGGTCCACATGCGGGGAGTCCCCATACCGTGGTCGAATACGGTTAAATACTTAGGCGTCACTCTCGACAAAACCCTCTCCTTTTTACCCCACATCACCAGGGTGTCCAAACTGGCTAGGAAATATCTCGGCCGACTCTCCAGCATGCTAGGACGTCACAGTAAAATGTCCCTCCGTAACAAGCGTACGCTTTATAAAGTCTGCATACGACCAATCATGACTTACGCAGCTCCCGTCTTTGCCCACGCGAATCCCAAACACCTTCACAAATTACAGGTGGTCCAAAATCTTTTCTGTAGAAGCGCCCTGGTACGTGCGCAACACGGACCTGCACAGGGACCTGGAGCTCCCCTCTATTCAACAGCACTTGAAAGTCCTGGCAACAGGTCACTTCCAACGTGCTGAGTCCCACCCTAACAATCTTTTTAGGGCGACAGTCTCCTATACTGTCAACCCTCCCACGCGGCACTCCTGCCGCAGACCGAGAGACGTTCTCTCAGACCCCCCAAACCAGTTCACCGCGGATCTGGTCAACCTTTTGGGCTCCCAGCCCTAGTCATTCTCTACACTTGCCGTTGAGCTTTACAGTGTCTTACTACGGGTCATCCGCCTGATGCGCTGATGCCTGATGCGCCGCCCTGGATCCCACGGGGTGGTAGCTCATTACACGATCTAGGAATAGCTCTTGAGTTAGGGATCGGAGAAGGGGGTGTTTAGTGAGTAGAAGTCTCACACTGGCTGGGTATACGGTGGCATTCCGTCGGCGAGCGGTTGCCACTGTCGGCGGGGATTTATTCCCGTGCAGGGCCCAGTGCGTACTAGGAGTATTCACCCTCTCCCTATCTGTGGACGCCCTTTGGGGCGCCACAGTAGGGTGTCATTCTTTGGCAGGAAAAAAAAAATAAAAAGCGATTGGGGAATTATCCTAAATAATATACTACATAATTGTTTTTTGGGGCTTTCATTTCGCCTCCCCTCGGGAATCTGAGCTGAGCCATAGTTCGTTCACTATCCGTTAATTTAATTTGCAAAACAAACTCCCTCCAGCTGTCTAAAGTAACTCAGGAAGTGTTCCTATCGTTGAAATTGATTTTATTTTCCGCACTGCATTTTTATATCATCGCACGTACGTGGTCGTGGCACAAAAACTGCTCACAAACTTATTGATGCTCATAATCATAAAATCGTCATTATTTTTGATATAATTTTATATTTGCCGCAATGCCGTATAACATAAACATTTCTTTGATATAATTTGTGTAGAACCTTGCATACAATTTCGTTATTTTTATTAAAATATTTATTTTTTGTCTTAATCCGGTAATCTCACAGTACCTACACGGTCCGTGCCATTTTAGATTTTCTTTTTTTTAAATATTATTCTGCACATCTATGATGTTGAGGGTAGTGCATCTACTCTAGAGTCTCGACATGTCGTCAATCTGAACTCTTTCGTAGTTAGGGTTCCAACAAGTGAACTTATGACGTACTCGAAACAAGAATTTTGGCCGAAAGGTGTTGTTTTCTGGCGATTTCGTGGCCGCTTATCAGACACCGTGAGTCACGCGTCGCGTCGCCTGTCCTCGAATCTATTACTAATATAAATACCTATAAGTTTTATTTATTAAGCAATTTATATAAGTAGTTATTAAATAAGAAGTACTTAATTTATAGTTAAGAGATTTTCCGAAAAATAATACTTATTAAGTTCTTACAATTCACACAAAAAGACATTAGAATAAGAATTACTCACATATTGGATAATTACGAGAGCAACTTGAAAATAAGATTTTTTGTTTGTTAAGTTATCGTTACGATTTTGATGTCAAATGAAAGCTCTGGGTATAAACCAATTTATCCATTAATTTTTATCGTGAAAATGTCACCAGAACTTTTAAAGTTTTTGTTATATCTACTGTAACAATTCTCTTCTTTTATACAATTCAGTGCGGCACCAACGGAGGTCTTCGGAGTTTTTTCTTGAGTAGGTAGGTATCTACTATACGAATAGCTTTTGCGCATGACTCCGTACGCAAATAAACATTGTCTATCTAGTATCCATAGCATAAGTTCAAGGAATGGATAATATGTTGAGAATGTCGGAGATATTTATTTATTTATAATTTACCTAACCAGACACCCATTGGCGAACCTTTTGTATGAAAAACTCACTCAATTAATAATTTTTTCACACAAACTAAAAGTCATGTCGCACGCTTAATAATAAAGAGAAATAACTCAAAAATGACGAATGTTGGGAAAACGCGTTTAAAGTTTTTGGAAAGTTGAACCCGGTTTTTAAAATGGCGCAGATAACAGAAGTATAATTTTTCTTGAAATATTATTACTGAATATTGAAGAACAGACTCGAGGCTTTAATTTGGTGTATAAATATTTTTTTTAGGATAATGCAAACTATGCTAAAAATTAAAGGGATTGAAAAGCCCCCGACTTATTACGGTTTATCAAACGGTTTATAAACAAAATAGATCTGTTTCGCTTAAACTTTTTAGAAATTAAAAAGGTATAAATAGTACTTATTTCTTTTTAGTTTTGATAATTTAAGATTTTTGAAATTGTATATCTAAAGGTTACAGAATTGCTCCTACTTTTAAAATAAGTTTTAAAGGATGATAAGGAAAAACTTTTTAAGCAATACAAAGAAGCAAAAAAACATTGTTTATTTTTTATGTAGAATAACAATAAACGCTTTGCAATAATGAACTCTTATAAGATAGCACATAAAAAATATAAAAATTGGAATCTTTTCAGGCATAAAATCAAACAGACTCGTTTACTTAATACTCATTAAGTAACATAGAGATCAGCATTTTTATCTTATCTACTAACTAGATTTAATTATCAAGCAATAAAGGTCTCCAAGAAATCTGTAAATTAATAACTCATATTCTTTTCTATGACTATATCGCACGCTTAATAATAAAGAGAAATAAGTCAAAAATTAGAAGCGGCTACACACGACCCTAAAATCACTGGCAATATCGGGACAGTGGTGGGGAGGACCCTAGATCATATCATAAATCGTCTCGTGTGTAGGCAAATCCTACCCGATTTTTATCGTCCCTAAATCGTTTCGAGCGAGCTCACGATTTAGGGACAATTATCGTCTAGGGAGCGTTGTCAGTACGTGTGTAGTGAAATCAGGATTGATTTCTACGCAGTCTGCGCTTGAGTGCCGCGACGATACGACGACGTGCTTGCGGCTATAATTGTTTATTTCGCGCGAAAACATGGCGAAGGAGATAGATTGAGAAGCGTGGACCAAAGCTATCGATCTATTCAACGATTTACCATATTTGTGGGATAAAAAACATAGAAATTGAGGAAGGTCGAACGGCAGAAAATGGAAGAAGTATTAGTACTGGAAGTAAATGAAGTTCGAGAAGGTGATATGGGGTACTAGTACAGGAGACTGGAGAGTTTATGAAGTTTGAGAAGATGTTATTCGAGGAAGTAATTATTGGAATTAATGTATTTGAAGAAGTTGTTGATAATGGAGCGGCGTAATAATTCAAGAAGAAAGCACATTACTACAGAAAAGAAAAATTAGATGAAAACCAGACAAAGATAATTCAACAATTAGAAGGATGTCTGTCTTTTAAAAATAAACAATTAAGGGGGTGAACGTAAGGATATAATTGTTCATTAATGGAACTTAAAATAATACACAACAGCAAAGGAGTAAGCATTTATTTTGATAAAGAGTTACAACTGTTTTTTAATATTCTTCCTTTAGGTGGCACCGTAGTAAGTGCCAAAACAATGCCTATTTTCTGCTGTTTTGTGAGTGTCGGCGGCATCTCGGAACAACGAGCAGTCTGTTGCACGGTCGGTTTCGTACTGACTGGCAGAGACGTGTGTAGAGTAGTAGCCGATTTCATCCCCACTACCGTTGTCCCGATATCGCCAGTGATTTTAGGGTCGTGTGTAGCCGCTTTAATAAAACGCAATAACAACTCAAGAAGAATAGGTAGAATTCGACAGCCGCTCGATTAGAGGATTTTGAGCAAGACAGAAGGTCGGTCGCCTCTTTCTTTCCAAACAGGTCATCCGTGTTGTCTGTCAAAAAGTAAAGCATTTAGTAATGTTTCAACCTTTGTGATGAAAACACTTTCGATTTTGCCGCTTAAAGTGAAATATTGCTTTTTATCATAAAAACTTAAGTATTTTTATGCCATTTAATTTATTAATAAAGTGAAATGTTTTGTTTTCAGTCTCTTTAATATTCAAAATGTATCAATGTTTTGGGAACATTTGGAATTATTTCGGTTTATTTCTTAAATCTTATATTTGTTGAATGCAATATCTCGAGTTATTGCGGTTTATGATTAAGAAGCTTTCGATATATTTTAAACATTCAATGTTACTACTTTTTATTATCAAAAAGTGACAACCGATCGAAAAATCTTTAGTATTTATTTCAGTTTATTATTAATAGCCAAGAATATTTCGTTCATTTTTTGAGACTTATTGCTATGTTTGATTATTTAAGCACTGCAAAGGCACGAAAATGTTTTCAAGAGAACGAAAGATTTTACGCCTACCTTACACACCAGCAGCGCCTCAAAATGAATCTGAAAGTGCAGAATCCGTGTTTGATATCGATCCGGGGTTATTGGTAATTTACTCATTTAGATAAATTATCTTATACCTAATTTATAACTTTATATTTTATCAAACAAAGTTAAGCGTAAATACTAATTAATCACTTTTGTTATAGGATTCACAAGACCAAAAATACGCCTTTATCATTAATGTAGAAGATGCTAACTCCCCTACTTTTGATTTAATAACTTACATTGATGTAAGTAATGTTAAGGTATTTAAGCTTTATTAAAGGCATAATTTAAAATAGAAAGTATTCCATTAGTTAGATTGTATCGAATAAAATTTTTCAACAACCTACACCAACACCATAAATACATACATCACGCCTGTATCCCTTATGGGGTAGGCAGAATACCAGAGGTTACAAGACCTTCTGATGTCACGTTTGACAAATTTCATAAATCTCTTTTATGTATTTTCTTTTATCACCATCTAAGCATTGAGTTACTATGTGTAATAATAACTCAATGCATCTTAGTTAGAATAAGAAGTACATAGATCACACTCATATTTGCGAGGCTGAAAAAAGCTTATATTATATTGTGTAGTAAATATTTTGTAAAAAGCCGTTTAACTTTCAGTTTCTCTATTGTTTTTTGTTGTTCGTAAATTCGCCGTACAAATCTTTAATTGTTTTATTACCATGCCTAAAAATTGTGGCCCTGACTTAATGAGATTCAAGCTTATATGCTTGTGGTTCCCATGCTTTCCCAACGATCTTTTTCTACCATTCCAGTACTATTTATTTTGTGCTGATAGTATAAATCATGCAGTTAGACACATCGAGACTGCTTTTGAAAAATGTCTAGCAGACTCTTATTGCATGAATTGATAATTGCTTAGGTACTTAAATCAGCTAATTCCTACCGGAAAATAATGAATCGATCCTCAGTATTAATTTTTGTGAACATTGAAGTGACACTTGTCTCCACATGGTAACTTTATTTCTTATGTCTTTGAAAGAGTTACTTACTCAAATGTGAGATGTGAGAGGTTTTAAAGGCGTTTTCGTGGGATATAGGCTGACCCCCTGTCACTACAATAGTCTCTCTCCGTCTTTATAATACCTCCAAATTTGTCAAACGTGACATCAGATGGTCTTGTAACCTCTGGTATTCTGCCTACCCCATAAGGGACACAGGCGTGATGTATGTATTATGGTGTTGGTGTAGGAGGTTTTTGAAAAATTTAATTCGATACAATCTAACTTATGGAATACTCTCTATTTTAAATTATGCCTTTAATAAAGCTTAAATACCTAAACATTACTTACATCAAAGTAAGTTATTAAATGGGAATGGGAAATGGGAGTTAACATCTTCTACATAAATGATAAAGGCGTATTTTTGATCTTGTGAATCCTATAACAAAAGTGATTAATTAGTATTTACGCATAACTTTGTTTGATAAAATATAAAGTTATAAATTAGGTATTAGATAATTTATCTAAATGAGTAAATTACCAATAACCCCGGATCGATATCAAACACGGATTCTGCACTTTCAGATTCATTTTGAGGCGCTGCTTGTGTGTTAGGTAGGCGTAAAATCTTTCGTTCTCTTGAAAACATTTTCGTGCCTTTGCAGTGCTTAAATAATCAAACATAGCAATAAGTCTCAAAAAATGAACGAAATATTCTTGGCTATTAATAATAAACTGAAATAAATACTAAAGATTTTTCAATCGGTTGTCACTTTTTGATAATAAAAAGTAGTAACATTGAATGTTTAAAAAATATCGAAAGCTTCTTAATCATAAACCGCAATAACTCGATATATTGCATTCAACAAATATAAGATTTAAGAAATAAACCGAAATAATTCCAGATGTTCCCAAAACATTGATACATTTTGAATATTAAAGAGACCGAAAACAAAACATTTCACTTTATTAATAAATTAAATGGCATAAAAATACTTAAGTTTTTATGATAAAAAGCAATATTTCACTTTAAGCGGCAAAATCGAACGTGCTTTCATCACAAAGGTTGAAACATTACTGAATGCTTTACTTTTTGACAGACAACACGGATGACCTGTTTGGAAAGAAAGAGGCGACCGACCTTCTGTCTTGCACAAAATCCTCTAAATCGAGCGGCTGTCGAATTCTACCTATTCTTCTTGAGTTGTTATTGCGTTTTATTAGAAAATCTTTGAAAATTTTTGACTTATTTCTCTTTATTATTAAGCGTGCGATGTGTTTCCCGTTCTCGTGGGAGTTTCGGCCTTCGGGTTATTATATTAACCCTTCTCCTTGGTGCATCCACCACCCTACATTTCCCCAGGAATGCTCTTGTAGGAACATGATGTTAGATCCCAATCCCCGGAAGAGGCTGATTGGCCGCGACTCACGGCCCGACGTTTGATATCGGAATGTCGTATATATGTCGCAGTCATCTGGTTGAATTTGCTATTTGATTGAATGACTAGCGCGTTCATTGTATGACGACATTTAATTGTATCACTAGGCCGAACGTTGATTGAACAAGCGTCACTCAACGTCCAACTAGTTAGCGGATTGTAACATAGCCCTTTAAACAGAGCGGACGTCAAATCAGTCAGGTGATTGCAATCTTTGATTCTTTAAATTCCTTGAATTAGAAAGGTTAGAAAGAGTCGTTATTTTTTTTATAATCGCACAAAACAGAATCTAAGACAAAATATGATCCCTTGTAAAACAATCGTAAGGCCCTAATAATTTATTCTTACTATTATAATCCATTCCACTATCCCCTAGACCTAAAGCTTTCCTTCAGAATACCGACATGGGTTAGGAGGCTCCGCTTTGCTTCGCTTCTTGCATTAACCTCCGAGGGTTATGTTTTTTATAATCGCACAAAACAGAGTCGGCTATATCCCATTCAACGACTTCGCTAAAAAATGTTCAGTCAAGACGTTAAACGTTACATTCAATGACTTGACGAGTTGTCCTTTAGTCATTCAATTAAATGTCGTCATTTAATGAACGCGCTAGTCATTCAATTAAATAGCAAATTCAACCAGATGACTGCGACATATATATTCTCTGCTATTAAATTAGTTGATAGCGCGTTGTAGGATCCGTTGTGTTGTCATCGTCGTAGTGACTATGAAGCGATACTAGATGTCGCTACACTCTCTACACCTAGTAGTTATGGCTGTACGTTGTAGAATTTAATAATAGATAATTCTTGCTAGTTTAGAAATTTATTTACTTAATTCTTATAGATACATGAGGATGTAAAAGCTAGATAGTAAAAATGCTGGTTATGAGTACAAGCGTCACGTTTGACAGTTAGTTATGCACTGGTTAGGTAAATTGCTTACCTTGTAGCGACTCGCTAGCGAGCGACGCTCTGAATACAATATGCTGACATTATACTAGTAAAATGTTCGGTTAGCCTGAACATCTTCCCGGGGGAGACAAAAAAGGTAAATTACCTATGTAAGTTTAAAGCCACAATTTATGTGAGACAACATGATGGTCATAGTTAATAAAAATTATTAAATTTATCAAAATATTCTTTAGAAATTAGACACTCTCAGTTAGGGTGAACGATGGTTTATGTCGATCGGGTTCCGTACCACGACCTTGTTTACCCATACGCTTTAATTGATAATCACTCTCACACTGACACACACACTTGACACTCGCACTAGCGCTAGTGCGCAGTCCCCGCCCTTACACGGCTACGGCTAAGGCTTTATTTGATCGAAAATCCGGATAATCCGTACATACATACATACATAACCTCACGCCTGTCTCCCCTTGGGGTAGGCAGAGACAAGGGAACACCAATTGGGAACCTTCCACGTTCATCAATCTTTTCATACATGATCGCCGGTTACGGGTACTTTTGACTAGGCCCTTTTTCAAAATGTCGCCAATTTGATCGGCATACGTTCGCCTAGGCCGGCCCCTTCCAACAAAACCATCCATTCTTGCTCTGTATACCTCTTTCGTAAATCTACTTTCACTCATCCTTTCCAAATGTCCAAACCACCGTAGCATACCCTTTTCAATCTTAGTCACTACATCCTCTTTCAATCCGCATCTCTTTCTTATTTCACTGTTGCGCACCCTATCACTCAATTTCACTCCACACATGCTTCTCAACGCTCTCATCTCCACAGCATTAATCCTACTTTCATGTCTCTTCTGCCACACCCAAGTTTCACTACAATACATAAGTGTTGGCGCCAAAACTCCTTCAAGTATGGCCAGACGAGCCTTATTCAGTATAATTTTGCTTGCCATAACCGAGTACAAGGCGCCATTAACACAATTTCCTGCTTTTACTCTCCTTTCAATATCACCTTCACACTTCCCATCTCTTGTAAACAAGGACCCCAAGTATACAAACTCTTTCACTTGTTCCATTTTTTCGTCTCCTATCATAATATTGCATTCCGTCATATCTTCATTCCTCTCCATAACCATGACTTTCGTCTTTCCAACATTCACTCTCAAACCTTTCCTTTTAAATGACTCATACATCACATTGACCATTTGTTGCAGTTCCGACGCTGACGATGCAAGTAGAACCTGGTCGTCAGCGAAGAGCAAAGTTTTGATCACTGTCTCATTCATTCTTAAACCCCATTCACACTCTTTCAGATCTTTCAAACAGCTATCCATGAATAGGTTGAACAGCCATGGAGACGCTACACAGCCCTGTCTAACACCGCGATCGATGCTAAACCATTCTGTGTAGTCATCATTCAACCTGAGACAAGCACTCGAGTCCTTATATAAGGATTTGAGTGCTCGTATCAAGTCACTGTCCACCCCAAACTCGGATAGTTTATCGGAAACTCCGATAAACAATAAGAATAAAAAAAATACTAAAAACAAAAGTCAACATATTGTGAAATTCATTATACATATATACCTAAAAGTTATAAAAATTAAAAGATATTAAAATTAAAATAAATTACAGTAAATTAATTAATGAGGATTAAATGAATAAGATCATCTCCATCTCCATCCACATTATCTGTATTCTCTCTCACCTCTATATCTATGTCTACGTTTCTGTCTAGTACTTAATTAAAATAATAATGTAATATGCAATATGATGTTGTGTACAAAATACTTATATCTACTTAAAGGTAACATACCAAATTAAATTAAAAATCAAATAAAGAATAAACAAAATGAAAACCTTAAACTAAGTACATAAATGACCTTTCTTAGTGCCTAAATATATACAAAAATTAATCTAAATATTATTCTAATTGAAGAGGCCTCCCCGAGTCATACCGGGCGCAAAGGTACCCATCACACTAGCCGCATTGCCTCTCTGTACGGCAATGGACAACCTCTGCGCCAAGTAAGACCCAGAGCGGGCATCTAAGCCTCTCTCCCTCAGTCGGCAACCAATCTGCTTTATGAAGGCTAATGCCTCCGACCCCCAACACCCTGAGGTCTCAAAAGCGAGGGGCACAAAGTAATAATTACGCTCTAAGTTACGATACTTTTCCCGCTTTTTAATGGCGGCCGCTTCAGCGGCGGCTGCACCTGACCGCATTGTGCGCTGGAGGTGTGATGCAGCAAACGTGCTGACACAAGTGGCGTCCCACAGCAAGCACTTTCCGCGCTCCCATGGCACTAAAGTAAGGCCATCTGGCCTTTTTCCGTCCGAGCGACTAAGTCCCGGTGGCTCCAAGACACACGGAATACACGCCGAAATCAACGCTCTCCGGACGATGTCATTTAGAGCGTGGTGACGGGGGAATCTACCTGCACAACGACAGCAACTCAATGCGTGATGACCATTCGCCTCCACCCTGGACCCGCAGATGCATTGATGAGGTTCACAGACATCACAGCCCAGGCGAAGTGCTACTGCCACACGCATTGAGTCGCTGTCAAGCAGAGTTCCCATGTAGGGCGAAGGCAACGCCTGCAGCCATGCTCCAGATTCAGTTCTTGAAACTGCCCTGAGTCTGGCTAAATCAACGTTTGCAGCCGCATCCATAAGCCGTGAGAGCATCATCCTTGTGCCGACGTCATCCCAAGCTCGCTGTATTGTGGGACTCGTGGGAACCGCAGCATTCGGAAAACGGGCCACCCACTCCTCCAGAGCTACACGAACGAATGGTAAGCTGACCCCGACTCCATCAGGTACACAAATTTCAGAGACGAGGTCAGTCACCCCATGGGCTGATGCAAGAAAAGCCGGCAAACTCAAATCCCGGGCACGCCGCACGCCAAGACCCCCAAGTCGTATTGGAAGAGAGGCTTGATCCCACTGATTACTGGAAAGTGACACATTGAGAACCAGCTCGACCGTGTGTTTTAACGTTTCGTCAAAAGAAGCCAACTCAGACGGGTACAACCAAGTTGGAGCTGTCCTTAATAGGTGGGTAATCTTAGGAGCTGTAAGGCATGATCGCAGCAGCACCAGGGCAACGTGAGCAGAGATTTCTTTCAGACGCTCCTGTGCCAGGAGTAGGAGCCGTTTTTTAGTATCTATGGCGTCCGGAATGCCATCTGGGAAAATGGGTGAGCCTAAGAGGATAAATTTATCTTGGGACATTACTTTGAGTCCTGGAAGCAAGGTGAGGAAAGAGGAAAAAAAGGAATTGGTGGTGGGTGCACAAGAGAACAGCTCACACTTTGACGAATTCACTTCCAGTCCAATTTCTTTAAAACTAGAAAGAAGCTTGGTGATATCCTCTTTCACGATTTCTGGCTTACCTCCTATGGTCCCGTCATCCAAGTACCAAATATTGAGGGGGGATTTCAGTGAAGATATGATTTTGTGTATTGCAAGGCTGAAAACTAACGGCCCAAGTGGATCTCCTTGCTGGGCGCCCACCTGGGAAAGGATAAGGGAATCACCGTAGTAAAGGTTAGAGGGAGACTGATAAACTTGGAAAAGAAAAGGATATAAAGAGGGAACATGTTCGCTTACCTCACTTAGAATTACTTCCCTTTCCACTGTATTAAATGCGTTTTTGACATCTAATTTGATGACAACACAGTCTTCGTTCTCTGGTTCTGCTAAGAATTTGCGCACGGCATGAATAGCCGCTTCACATCCCCTTGGTATGCCAAATCCTAACTGATGTGGCTGAAGACGCCCAGCCATCGCGTTTCTGACCGCACGGCAACCTAACTTTGCCACTAAACGACGAAATGTACTCCCCACAGCAATAGGTCTAATACCACCCTCTTTCTTGTTCAAAGCAAACAGTGATGCTCCATATAAATATGGACAAATGCCTGGGTTTACCTGCCCACTTAATAAAAAATTACACAGGTTCACAAGGGACTCAAGCAAACGTTGACCATTGTCACCAGCTGCAATCGAAGTGAGCTCCTTTAGGTGAGCAGGTCTGATTCCATCCAAACCAGCTGATGACCCGTTATTAAATGTGCTCAGAGCGTAAACCACCTCTTCAACATTTACCAATAAAGCGGGAGTGGACCTTCTTGGCGGGTCGGGTTCCGACAGTGAACAGGAGGGAGCTGGGTGCTTTGCTTGAAGAGAAGTGAGCGTTTCTGAACTTGGGACTGCCATAACGTCATCAGACATCAATAAGCGGACAGCACCGCTCAGATCACCCTCGAAGACCTTTGATTGTATGGTCTTAATTATTGAATGTAACGGGCGAGACGCTTTAATGGGGTCAATATTGTTAAAATCACAAGGCACGGCAAGTTGTATGTTAGATTTAACTTTAGTAGTCAGATTACCCGGGCTCTGTGGGTCTGGTGCCCTTAACGCCGTATAAGCAAATGTAAGCAGCCTACACCAGTCAATCAATTCGTTGGATTTAATGCACTTGCAAATAATTTCGCAAAGTTTCCCGGCGGCCAAACACCGAGCCCCCTTCGGGATGTGTTGTAACACCCTCACTGATCTCCTGAGAGTGGCGAGACCTTTGAGATCACTCTCTGCTGGCTGAGTCTGACCAGTAGTAGAAGAGATATTTGCGGGACCAGAGTGCGAAGGCAAGCGAGCCACATCTTTGTGAATGCGTCCAATGTGGACTCTGAGACCATGACGAGAGAAGGCCCGCGAGGAATTTGGGCAGTGTGGGCAAGTCGACTCGAGGGAGGGAGAGATCATGACAAAATATAATTTTAACAAACAAGTAAATAAATTAATTTCATATTACAATCGTAATTCAAGACCAAAACCTAAATTAATAGGTATATCAATGCTATGAAACAGTAATTATACTTAACTAATTATAAAATAAGAAATAAGACACTAAACTATCATCGTACTTACAATATTTTACATAGATAGCTACTAAATAAAACTGTTTATATTTAATTCCGAAAATAAAATGTCATATAGTCCAATTTAACCAATAAAATAATAAAAAAAAGAAAACCCTGCAATTGAGACCTGTAAATACAATTATTTAGGTTTCGGTACAACCCCTTCATTGACGATTTTATACAGTTTTTAATTGTAGGGGTCAAAGTGATAAAAAAATTTCAACATGACCATATAATTAAAAAAAAAACAGAACAAAAGTTAAACAAATCCATGTAAGTATTACAAATCTAAGAAAAAAAAAAAATTGTTGAGGAAACATTAATATGTATTAATAAAGCAAAAAAATCACCCTTGAATATTAATATACCTACTTACTAAGTGACTCGATGATTATAATAATCATCAACAATATCGGATCATGTTGCGTATGCCCATATAAAATAAATAAAAATCTAAAAGTAAATAAGTCTAATTGAAATTCTTCAGCAAAATGACACAATAATAAAAAAAAACACAAACAAAAACATTACATATTATCTAGAATTTAAAGAAAACTTGCATAAAAAAAAAACAGAGAACATAATTATATTATAAAAAAAAAACAAAAGAAAAAAAAATAAAAAACTAAACCGACAACGGGGCTTGATTCCACGTTTGTAAAAATTGATTCTCCAGACACTGCAACCATTAGACCAAAGCAACCACACAATTTGATTTGAAATAAGCTTTTAGATCATGCACTTTACAAAGCGGGTAGAAACTCGGGGGCCCAAGCAGGGTGAAGCGTCGCGGACTGCTGCAATCGACCGCTCTGTTGCATGCATTATCAAAGCGCGTATTTGGTATTTAATATTTGAATATGCTTTCGATAAATATTCAGGAACTATTGTGACTTTTAAAAAACTGCTTATATCACTGCAATCCTTGTTACTAGCACTTCACTATGGTATAATTGACTTTGTAAAATTTTTTAAGTTTATCACTAGGTATTATAATTTAAAATTTTAAGAAATCTTTAGTGCTAAAATAACAAAAAAAAAAGCTTTCAGTGATTACTCACGAACTGTACGGTTTATTAAAAAACTGCTTATATCACTGCAATCCTTGTTAGAAGTACATCACTTTGGTATATATGTAGGTATTTGTGAAACTGTTGAATTGGCACTCTTTTATAATTTAAAATGTGCAGAGCGAATGCAAAAGCTGTTGCCTGATATCCGCCATTTTGAATGAATATGTAGATCAAATAATAATGTTAGTTAATTTAAATAAAAAAATTATAGGAAAAATTAATGCAATTTCTACATCAAAAATTAGAAAAATAACTGTGATTAAAAAAAAATGAAGAGAGTACTTAATTGCCTATTGTATAAATATAATAGTAGACTCCAGAAGATCACCACCTCGTTCATGGGTCAATGTGTACGCTTTATTTTATAATAAAACTCCAAAATATTTAAGATTAACCCTCCGATAGATTTAACGATAAGTGTTATGTGAAAAGGTTTACTATAAGATATCCAGATGCAAGAAGATTGGGATTCCCTGGCTGTAAATTGTTATAGTGTATTTTTTTTCTTATTTTTAAAAGATGGTTGCTGTTGAGTTTCTTGCCACTTCTTTTCAACAGATCGACTTTCCGAAGTGATGGTAGATTCCGTTCAGTTTGTAAATTGTTTGACTTATTTCAAATGTATTTAAATATAAATGTTTAAATACATTTGAAATAACTAATATTTAAATAAATAATATTTGAGTTTGATGAAAAATAGTAGGTACCTACATATTAATAATCTTTCAAACTAGAAGGTTCATAATATCCGTTATACTAATAGAATCATTTAAAATAAGGCCTTTTTAAATAAACTTAATGAACGAATAAAACTTAATATGACTATACAAGCCAAAGTTTAAAGTTCAGTTTTTTTACTCACATCACATCGTCAAACGCATTAAATTACAATTAATATTCGCAAAATGATATGTCCAAGAGTCTAGTTGAGGGGTTTTTCTTTGATTAATCTTTGATGAATTAGATGTTCCGCTGTATTCTTAACAATTAAAAGAATAACAATTAAAAGACGGTGCTGAACAAGAAGCATCAATTGTGATGATAACAAATACTTCAAACGAAAATTTCGTAATTATTCGAAAAAACCGGATTTTGACACTGAAATCCGGATTATTTAAAACTAGCTGCTGCCCGCGACGTCGTCTGCGTGAACGCTATGCAGCACCAAACGCACCTACGATTATAACACTGCTAGCGTGATAATATGTAGCCTATATGTTGACCCGACTTCTTAACTATCTTCATGCCAAATTTGAAGTAAATCCATGCAGTACTTTTTGAGTTTATCCCGGAAAGACAAACAGACAAACAGACAAACAGACAAAAATTCTAAAAACTATATTTTTTGTTTCTGTTTCGATTGTAGATCATACCCCAAGTATTCTTTTAAAAAAATATTCAATGTACAGTTTTGACTTTCCTACCATTTTATTATATGTAAATAGATTTAAAAAATCAAGAATTCAAAATCAATTTAAAAATTCAGTTCTTTTCGAATTTCGAAGTATCCGGATTGCAATCCCTACCCACGGCCTGGGCTGGCACCCGCCAACGCCTCGCTAGCGCCGCTCCAGTAGCAGCAGTCACCAGACTACCACCAGCAGAATGTAGATAACGGTGTAGTTTACAAAACGCCTATCTAGCGGCGCTACCATTTATTATGGAAAGTTTAACTTTCATCTTATCACCCCTGAACAAGTGTTAAGCGAACTAAGCATTATATTATCCACCCAGCTACCTACCATCCGACCTGAGTTTACCTATAGAGAATATCCATAACGAATGTCCATAACAAATATACTCAATCCTTTAAATAACAACAAGAATATCTAGAAAATACCTTTGACATTAGAATACCGCTTATACCAAGAGATAATTACGAATTATATAATAATATAATAAATATTTCTGACACTCACACAACATTATCGAGCCCAAATTAAGTTTCTTAAAGAACTTGTGCTATGGATACTAGATAACTGATATACTTAAGAAATATATAAACATACATCTATCTATCTATACTTATAATAAATCTGTAGAGAGGTCAATTCTGTACATGAAATATTTTTTCAAAATAACTATCAGGGGGTGATTAGTGATCGATACTGATGCCAAAAATGCAATCAGTGAAATTTTTGTCTGTCTGTCTGTCTGTATGTTCCTTATAGAAACAAAAACTACTCGACGGATTTTGACGAAACTTGGTAAAATTATTCTTCATACTTCTGGGCAGGTTATAGTATACCTATTATCACGCTACAATTAATAAGAGCAGAGCAGTGAAGGGAAATGTTGAAAAAACGGGAGAAGTTACTTCATTTTTTAAGCTTCCGTCGCGTGTGCAGCCTTAATGGTTAAAGCTACATAGAAATCATGTATGACAGAAATATTTTTCATAAAATTATATAAAAAATATCCCACAACAGTATATGTCTATATTTTATGGTTGACTCACAATAACACGTGTAAATCTCGATAGCTTAGCAGTTCGGAGCTTTCTGATTATATTTGTTTCCTCTTACGTTTATAATACTCTCACTCATCCCTAATTAAAAAAATTAACATTATTACCTATTCAATAAAAAAAGAATCATCGAAATCGGCATAGAAACACCAAACTTATAAATGAAATACGCTAATAAAATAACCCATCGCGCGTGAATACTGAATGATATAGGGATTATTTTTGCGTAACGGTTGCCGCGCTCGACGCGGCTCGCGGCGGTAGGGTTTAAAAAGGTGGGAGGCGAGCGCAAGCTTTTGCGCGATTTAATATAGGTAGGTACAGAAGGAACAAGCGTTACATTACCTGTCAAATTTCCTCAACCAATTTTAACTTATTATCGAGGGCATAGTTCAAATTCAAGTAAAAAATTTTAACAGATTTGTAACGCTTGAAGTGCTGCCTTCTGTACATACGGAGATAAAATGGAAATCAAGGTTTTGTTTATTTCATGATCGTTTCTGCCTCTTGGAAGTCAGAAACCGTAGATTTCTTTGGAATAAAAAGTAACGTATGTGTTAACTACTATACAAAATTACATTAATATTGGCTTAGCCGTTTGGCAGTGAAAAGCAGCCATACATAATTTATATTTTACATTTTAACTCGACGTTTCGGTGTCTTTGCAGACCACGTGGTCACGAGCGACTGTTAAAATTTAAAATGTAAATATACGCGATAAATCCGGTTAAAAAGAGTTTTATTTAATAGTCATACATAATAGTTATCGCGAAAACTTAAGACAATATTAAAATTTCAGGCACTTTGGCATCCGATTTGTTTATAACGCTATGTGCCTTTGTAATGTACCTAATAGATAGTTACCTACCTATGTTTGTGGTAAATATTATATGGGCGAAGATTCTTCATTTTTATTTTTGTTATTAAAGATAGTTAGGACCTTGGAGAAGAAAATAACCTACTCGAAATACTAATTCAATACAGACGAAGTCGCGGGCATCATCTATGTAATATACCTACCTATACATTTTCACAAAACCTAGGTGAAACTGCGGATCACTGCTTTGTTGTAACAGTTTTTGAAGTAATTCTGTCTGTTTATCTATCAGTAACGCTTTCACAGCTAAACTACTGAGTCGATTTTGACGAAATTTAGAATAAGGTAAGTTAAATAACTTCAAGGAGGATATAATAATAGTATTTATCCAACTCTAATATACGGTATCCACGCGGACGAAGTCGCGGGTCACAGCTAGTATTGAATAAATGCATATTTTTTATTAGAATAAACTTAAATAAACATCCTTAGCCACAAATATTTGTGTACAAATATCCGCCGTCGCCGGGATTCGAACCCAGGACCTCTGGCATGGAAGGCAATGTATGTTACCCCTTCACCAGCCGGTCGTCATAACACCTGACCGGAGACTATGACTTATGCGAATCTGCAGATTCAGCAAGGTCGTCTGGTCGATTTTAAGCAGCTGTTTGTATTAACATGTGGGCCAACTTAAACTATATCTTACTTGTACTTTTGCTGTCAAGAATGTACCTACGGCTAGACTTCATTGTGGAAGAGATCAAGTTACATCATATCATCTGGCACGGAAAATAATAATAATAATTCTTATTGTACACCAACAGCATTAAAAACATGATGCAATAATATTTTAAATCATTACATACTTATTAATAGGTTAAGATAAACAATGTTTCACGAGGTGGTAGGATCCCTTCTGGGTGGTGGTAGGATCCCTTCTGGGTCCGCCTGGCTAGCGACCACCCTTTATATAAAGTCTGCCGCCAAATGTTACCGCTCCGGCGGTAATGTGTTCCGGCAATATTGTATAAAGAGCCAGTTCCTTCCTAAACCCGTGTGCTTTCATCTTCGACCTCATCGTCACTTACCATCAGGTGAGATTGAGGTCAAACGCGGGTTTAGTCACTTATAAAAAAAAAAAAAAAAAAGGTACCTAATAGCGTTTAAGCATCCTTTTGAAGGTGTAAGGACTGGAAACTTTGCGGATCTCTATGGGCAAGTCATTCCAAAGCGACAAGGGAGATAAGTGTGTAGTTATGTATGTACTCGTAGGTATGTAGTAAGTAGATAATTACTGTAAATAAAATATAGCAGTCAGAAGAAAAAATAATCAACAGACCAATTCTTTAAAGAATAGCTCGAATCTCAACTTATTACTTACTATAGTAATAAGTTAATAACTTAGAAGGCAGAGCAAAATCCTGAATACCTAATAGGTACATTTAAGAACTCAGGATTTTAGCAGATAAACCTCTTAATTATCTAGGTATAAGTAAACTAATATTGTAGATTTTTCGGAGCGTGAAGTTCCGTATTGTATTACGCATTGTTCTAATCCCTATTCGTCAGCGGCCATTTTGAAAACGTTATTTGCGGTGACAATATGGCGGCGGTCCGGTCACTGAGCGCGGGAATCTTGTGTTTATGCGATTTTCTTTTTGTTCTTTACGTGTAATTCTATCTTCTGCTTTATAATACGGTTAAATAATCTGTGCTGAACAGTTTTACTAAGAATTATAGTCATTTAAGGTTGAGGTATCTACCTAGTTTTTTTAAGTTACAGGTTTTTGACGATCTCAGTGGCATGAGAGCTATTTCGTAAAATGTTGAGGATTCAATCTCCATATGGAATAAGAAAATAGACGTTTTTCCGGGTCTGTTTATCTATGAAAACGTATTAATATTTTAGGTTTTTTCTCAATTTTCTTTGAAAATACTGATCGCATTAATCTATAATTTATTGTTCTTAATAAACGGACATTATATTTATGTACTTACTTTTTTACACTCTATTTACAGCACTTAGAAACTGCATAAAAATAGGACATTGAAATTAAAAAAAAACAACATGAGTTCAATAAAGGTTGGAGCAAGCTGCATGACCTAAATCTGATAATACTGTCAGCTCGTTTGTGTCAATCCGGAACGATACGCTTAGATGAACAGAGAGAGGTGATGATGTATAACTTTTTCCATATCAAGACGCCTGACACCTCAGTCTCTCGTGACCACAAGAACACTCACAGGTTTTAATTATTCTCACAACAGTTATTTTTGTATAAAGATAATCAAATTAACAAATCTTAATTGAATAGTTAAAAAAAACTCAAATGAATACATTTTTAGAAATAATTTTAATAGGTAATTAACTTTTATTTTGAATTAAGTAAATAAAAATGTATGACTGCCTTAAAATTTTATTAAAATAGTTTAGTACGTAAATTTATTATTTGAAATAACAGGCCGGAAAACTATTTTAATCTGATATTCCTATTAATTATTGATTATAATCCGTCCTGTCCAAATGAAGACAACGACGGGTCCAAAAATAGTAGATACGTAAGGGGGTAATAACAATTTTACGAGAAGTCATTTCACAACAACAAACATTTGTTATGACATTCTAAATACATTCCAAGATTCTGCTTAACATGTGTCAAGTGTTGCCTGCCAATGCTTATAAGTACTTAGGTACTAAAAAGGATACAACCACAGATACAGCCAAATTCAAACTCCAACACACCCCCTCAACACTTGCACACATGTAACACCCTGTAGTTTTGCAATGTACCAAATCTTTCAAACTTCAACTATAGTATCTCTATCTTATCTTCAATCCTTACTCTACTCCAACAATAGTCCAACTCCTAGAACCTTAAACTCCTACCGACATGAACATCCATTGTTCACCTGAAAACATAAACTCCTACTCGAATTCTTCTCCGACATGAACATCCATTGTTCACCTGAAAACATAAACTCCCACTCGAATCCTTCTCCGACATGAACATCCATTGTTCACCTGAAAACATAAACTCCCACTCGAATCCTTCTCCGACATGAACATCCATTGTTCACCTGAAAAAATAAACTCCCATTCGAATCCTTCTCCGACATGAACATCCATTGTTCACCTGAAAACACAAACTCAACAGGATACAACCACAGATACAGCCAAATTCAAACTCCAACACACCCCCTCATCACTTGCACACATGTAACACCCTGTAGTTTTGCAATATACCAAAGTACATTAAAAATCTTTCAAACAACAACTATAGTATCTCTATCTTATCTTCAATGCTTACTCTACTCCAACAATAGTCCAACTCCTAGAACCTTAAACTCCTACTCAACTTCTTCTCCAACATGAACTTCCTTTGTTCACTTAAAACCTTAAACTCCTACTCGACTGCTTCTCCAACATGAACATCCTGAACCCATTAGCTTGAATATTACTATTATTAATAATAATAGTAATATTCAAGCTAAGGGGTTCAGAGATTTAAGGGATGGAAGTGCTAAAAAAACAGAAAATAAGTTTTTTCGCTCATAAGTTCACAGTATTGCACCAGAATATAGCGGGTATTCTCAATAAATGCGACTTGGTTGAGTTAGAACTGTGTAATTTAAGCAAACAAATCGGTACCATAGATATAATTTGCCTAACTGAAACCTTTATAAAAAATGGATCAGAACCTAACTTGTGTATACAAAACTATAATCTAGCCTCATCTTTTTCGCGCCCCTCTGAACGTAGAGGTGGATCGTGTATTCTGGTTCGGCATGGCATAAAGTATGTAAAATTAAGCATACAAAAACCCAGTATTTATCACTTTGAATATTGTGCGATAGAATTATCAGAATTAAACATGTATGTAGTCTGTATTTATAGGACTCCATCCTCAAACTTAGATATGTTTTTTATAGAACTGGAGACATTAATACAAAGCCTTTCAAAAAAACGTAAGAAAGGTATATTATTATGCGGAGATCTCAATATTAACACACTGAAAGACTGTAAAAGTACGAAAACATTATTAAGCTTATTTTCCCACTATAATCTTATTTCACATATAAATAAGCCAACACGAAAAAATGCATGCTTAGATTTAATAGTAAGTAATTTAAATTGCATTAGAAGTGATCTTCATTTATTATGTTTATCTGACCACGAAACTGCACAATCCATGACATTTACATTGACATCTAATGACATCAAATTATCCAATGAACAACTATATTATTTTGACAACCGGAGAGATAATAGCGTCGAGAATATAGAGAAATTTGTCAATTGTATGGCCTCTTTATCTTTTAGTGACGTTTATACAGAAAATTGCACTGAGCAAGCATTTAATATTTTTCACAATTACCTTTCGCTTTTTTATGAACTGTGCTTTCCCGTTATCAGGGTAAAAATTGTAAATAAACCCACAAGGAAAAAATTTATATCAAAAGGTCTAAAGAAATCATGCATAGTAAAAAGACAATTATATTTGAAATATCGATTGTGTCACGATAATAAATTACAAAATAAAATAAAATACAAAAAATACAGTACTATTCTTAAAAAATGCTTTGCCAGTGCACAAAAATCAGGAAATATAAAGTATTTGTCTAGAGCGAAAAACAAATGTAAGGCTAGTTGGAAGTTAATTCAAAATAATTTTGACCGTAATAAAACTTTTCAATCTTTTGACGAAATAAAAATTGATAACCGTATTTATACAGATCCTAATGACATATGCACTAAATTTAATGAACATTTTATAAATACGGCTAAAATAATTAATTCAAAAACAGGACATAATAATAATGACATTAGGATTAACAATAATTGCAATACTATTTTCTTGACACCTTTAAATGAAATTGAAGTGTATAAATTAATTATGGGTTTAAAAAACACTCAATCTGCAGGGTATGATAATATAACATCACAGATATTGAAAGCCAGTGCCAGGTATATCACTGGACCTCTGACCTATATAATGAATTTGTCATTATCTGAAGGCGTCTTTCCGAGTCGATTAAAAAAGTCGATTGTTAAACCACTCCATAAAAAAGGTGATGAGAGTGATATAATCAATTTTCGACCAGTGACTTTTGTTCCTGTTTTGTCGAAAGCATTTGAAAGAGCGGTTTACAATAAACTATATAACTTCTTCACACAACAAAATATATTAAGCGACCGTCAATTTGGTTTTAGGAAAAATAGATCAACAACTTTAGCTTGTTTTACATTGGTCAAAGAAGTAACTGCGTCTCTAAATCGCGGAGTGTACCCAGTTTCAGTTTTTCTCGACATGTCAAAGGCATTTGATCGCGTTTCACATGAAATACTTCATAATAAATTACAAAGCTATGGCATTCGCGGAAAGGCTCTGGAATGGCTGCAAAGCTATCTTAACAATAGAGTACAATGTGTTGAAATAAGTCGTTCCAGCGGAAATAACTTGGAACACTATCAGTCTTCTTATTCTCCAAATAATCGTGGAGTCCCTCAGGGTAGCGTATTGGGACCTTTATTATTTTTAATTTTTATAAATGACCTCCCAAATTATGTAGGACATCAATGTATTTTATTTGCTGACGATACAACTATTACGATTAACTGTGACAAAAAATGTGACGCTGAGAAAGAAACGAATAAGACTTTAAATGACATAATGAGTTGGTTAGATGTGAATGAATTATTAATTAATATTGAAAAAACTAAAATAATACAATTTCAAACCTATAACTCTAAAATCCCTAAAATTGACATAAAATATAATAACATCAAATTGGATATTGTTGACTCTACTAAGTTCCTTGGCGTTATCTATATATATAAAAGAAAGTCGGGTTTGTTACAACACTTATAACTCGAGAACGGCTGGACCGATTGCCATGGTTTTTGATTTGTTGGATTAGTTTCCGTCCCGAATAGCAGAATACATCTTAAAAACAATGAAAACTCTATATGTGTAATGAATACATAATCATTTCAATAAATGCTGATTTGTTTATTACATGTCAAACATTTGTAGTCCAATCCTGTCAAATAGTGTAAACACAATTTTTTTTTTGGAGCTTAGGACCTGGTTGCTGAGACTTTTAAGCCACAACTTCATTTTTTTCTGAAGACATCATGTGTGCGTTCAGAAATTTATTTTTTGTAAAATTTCTACAAAGTTCAGGTACTGTATATTTGTTTGTTTTAGACATTAATTCCCGAAAATAATACCTAAGATTTATTCTACAGTAAAAACACAAAAATTAGGGAATAAAAAATCAGTTGGTAAAGGTTATAAGATTAAGGAAAAAAAATCTACAGGTTAACAAAAGTGTAAATGTCTTTTTATAGGTTGTCTATGACTTTTCTTGATAAGCTATTCATACGTAGTGGTGATATACTCTTTGAGTTATTCTCTATGTCTCGAAAGTTCAGGCACTGTTATTATATTTGGTGGTTTTATGCGAGTGCACATTTTAATAACAATGCCGCGTCCTAGAAGATCTAATCTTTCCCAGCGAAGCCGTAATGCAATTAGGCAACGGAATATCGCGAGTCAACGAGAACAGCGCCGAGTTAGTATGGAGCAAAGAAGGGCCTTAAGTCGTGCTTCTCAAACACAAGAGCAAGGAGAGGCAGCCCGTGAAACGGCTAGGTTAGAAACGAGAAATCGTCGAGCTTATCGTACAGACGAACAGAGGTGCAAGAAGAAATGGTTCAAGTATTGATTTGAATCGAGCAGCGATGAATGTACCTCTGTTGAATCCTAAGCAGAGGGAAGTTTATGATACACTGATTAATGCAATTGATGATGGAAATGGCGGCTTATTTTTTTTGGATGCCCCCGGTGGAACTGGGAAGACATTCCTCATGTCATTGATTTTGGCCACTGTACGTGCGAGATCCGAAATTGCGGTAGCAATAGCTTCTTCTGGAATAGCGGCCACATTGTTAGACGGATGCCGTACGGCTCACTCAGCGTTAAAATTGCCATCAAACCTTCAAACTACTGAACAACCGACATGTAACATTTCAAAACACTCCGCAATGGCCAAAGTTTTAGTAACATTTGATGATAACATCATATGGAACGAATGCACAATGGCGCACAAACGCGCATTTAAAGCACTAGACCGAACATTAAAAGATCTGCGCAGTGCCTCGAGATGTTTTGATGGTGCAATGATTTTACTATCTGGCGATTTCCGACAAACACTACCAGTCATTTCAAGATCTACTGCTGCCGACGAAATAAACGCTTGCCTCAAAGCATCAAATCTGTGGCGATATGTAAAGAAACTTCAACTTTCTGTAAATATGAGAGTTGCATTGTTGAACGATCTATCTGCTGATGATTTCTCGAAGCAATTGCTGACTATCGGTAATGGCCGTGTTTTTGTTGACAAATCGAGCGGTTTGATTTCATTTCCTCCAAATTTTTGCAATTTCGTAACATCAAAAGACGAGCTTATCAACAAAGTATTCCCGGATATCATTGCTAACCACAAAAATACTAAATGGTTAAGTGAGCGAGCAATTTTGGCCGCTAAAAATAAAGATGTAGATGACCTCAATTTTATAATTCAAAATCAAATCGTAGGTACTCTGTATTCATTCAAATCTATCGACTGTGTAACAAACGAAGCAGAAGCCACTAATTATCCAACTGAATTTTTAAACTCCTTGGATGTGCCTGGTTTACCACCGCACAATTTAAAACTTAAAGTTGGCTCGGTAGTCATCATGCTTAGAAATGTAAACCAACCAAAACTGTGTAATGGAACGCGTTTGGTGATAAGAAAACTGATGAGCAATGTGATTCACGCGTCGATACTTAAAGGAAAATTTAAAGATGAGGAAGTTCTTATTCCAAGGATTCCGATGATCTCAACGGATATGCCCTTTGAGTTTAAACGAATTCAATTCCCGATTTCGTTTTTCTCATGGTCAATTGTACGTGGCATGCTCACGTGTCGGCAAACCATCCGCTTTATTTGTTCTTGCGCCTGACCAAAAAACAAAGAATGTCGTTTACCACAAGGTGCTTCAATGAAAATCCTATTAATGAATTAATCCGAGTTTTATTTTTTTTTCCCAATATGGACAACATAGTTTTCAATCATTTTTTTCTGACATGAGTTTGAAGTACTTAATTATTATTATTTTTTATTTTTATTCTCATTCTGTATGTATGTTTTCATCATCATTCATCATAATAAAATACTTTTTTGTTTCTATCTATATCAATATATATTATTTTGTATCATTGTTTTACGTTCATGAAAGCCTAAATAAGTTCAGCTAAAAAGTAACACGACATTCATTGACTGTTAGGCGGTACGAAGTTCGCCGGGTCAGCTAGTAATAGATAAAAACTGCAACTGGAAATGTCATGTTAATAATGTCTGTTTTAAAATTGATAGATTTATTTTCGTATTGAAAAAAATCCTACAAATTATATCATTTTCAGCTGCAAAACTTGCTTATCATGGTTATGTGTCTTCATTAATCAGATACGGACTTATATTGTGGGGTAATTCGGTAGAGGCAAATAATGTATTTATAGCACAAAAGAAATGCATAAGAGCCATCTGTGGGGCACATTTCTTAGATAGTTGTAAGCCACTTTTCCAAAAATTAAAAATTTTACCACTTCCATCACTTTACATATTTGAAATCTGTTGCTTTGTTAAAAACAATAAAAGCTTGTTTACTGATGATTATCATATGATCGGACGTCGTGGTAAAGACAAGGACAAATTGTATGTTCCTTATCAGAAACTGAGCCTTTTTAGTAATAATGTGTATTGTATGGCCATACGCATTTACAATAAACTACCATATAAGTACAAAGAGCTACCACAACATCAATTCAAAGCGGCATTATTTAATTTGTTATTGAAAAATATGTATTATTCTATAAATGCTTATTTAATTGATAAACTCCATTGACTTTTATTACTTTTTGCTATGTTTAATGTTATTTGTGTTTTTAATTGTTATTTTTAAAATTTAAAGACTTGTAATTGTATATAGTATTTTATTTTGAATTCGATTGCTCAATTAATATATGTTTTTAGCTCTGCATTTGTATTATGTATTGACTTTTTTTTCCTTTGACTTATTTATTTTCTTAAATCAAAGTTCTTAATTTTTGACCATGCTCTGTTATATTATTTTACAAATGTTTTATGATAATTTTAATATGTTGAACTGAATTATATAATTGACTAATTTTTTAGATTTGTGACTATAAATTTGCACGCTGACATGTCAGCAGTATGTGATCGGACATTTATTATTTGTAACAACATTTATAACGCATTTACTGGCAAATAAAGATTTTATTATTATGTATACTTATAACTACTCGCCTTTCGGCGGAAAAGACCCGACAATCGGACCAGTCGGTCGGGGATCAGGGCAAGAGAGACAGAAACCGGCGAACGATTCGGGCAGTCTCGAGCAACACCGCTTTTTGCATGCGTGCTGGAAGCGAACCGCCGCCGAATCCCAGCCTTTCAAGGTTTCTGACCAAAGTGGCTGGGGTCAAACCGTTTGCGGATAATACAACCGGGATGATTTCGGTGGACATAACTTCCCACATTTCGGTCACCTCGTGTGCAAGGTCCAAGTACTTGCGTTGCTTTTCGGTCTCGGCCTTCACGAGGTTCTCGTCATGTGGTATAGTTATGTCCACCAAAAACACCTTAGACGACGATCGGTCCATTAACACGATATCAGGTTTATTCGCTAGAATAGTCCTGTCCGTGATAATGGGCCGATCCCAGTAGAGCTTGGCGCTGCCGTTTTCGAGAACTGGCTCCGGCGTGTACTGGTAATAAGGCAGTTTCTGATTTATGAGACCGTATTTCAGAGCGAGCTCTTGGTGGAGAATCTTGGCTGCTTGGTTGTGTCTATGCAGATACTCAGTGTTAGCAAGAACCGAACAACCCGAAACCACATGTCTGAGGGACTCGCCTGGTTGGCGGCACGCCCGACATACGTCCACTGTGCCGTCCCTCATAATGTACTTCCGGTAGTTGTTCGTCTTGATAACCTGATCCTGTATCGCAAAGACAAACCCTTCGGTTTCCCCAAAGAGGTCCCCGAAGCGCAGCCAATGCACGGAGGCTTTACGGTCCACGTGTGGCTCGTGTAGAGCCTTGTAAAACCTTCCGTGCAGCTCTTTCTCTTTCCATACGGTCTCACGATCAGAAATGCTTAGTACCGCCGGTGTCTGCCATGTCTCGAGGCCCAGATTGAGAGGGGTGAGTCCTTTGTCACACGCTACAACCTCTCTATGCATACCCACGTCCGCCTTCGCCATAAAATAGGCTCGGAGGCTATATATCTCCCGATTGTGCAAGGTTTTGGCGCTAAGTAGGCCTCTTCCTCCACACTTCCGGGAGATATACAGCCTCATTACTGACGACCGAGGCTGATGCATTCTATGGAGGGTCATAGTAGTGCGGACCTTCCGATCCAGGGCATCTAATTCGGTCTGAGTCCATCTGAGTACGCCAAAGGTGTACGAAAGAACGGGCATAACCCATCCGTTAAACGCTCGGACTTTGTTGAGGCCTGACAGAGAACTAGTTAGTACCTTTGTCAAGCGCTCAAAAAAGACTTCGCGTGCAGACTGTTTTACGCACGCTTCTTCGACACCGATGTTCTGTGACATACCCAGATACCGGTATGTTTCATTTTCGGAGAGAGCTCTCAGGTTAACGGGACCTAGGTCAACCCTCTGAGAACGAGTAATCCTTCCCCTCTCCACATGAACAACCGCACACTTGTCCACTCCAAACTCCATTTTGATGGAGCTACTAAAATCTGTCACGATTTTTAGTAGTTCCCCCAATCGTGGAGCCGTTGGAGCTAACAGCTTGAGGTCATCCATGTAGAAAAGATGGGATAACCGTATGCCCCCTCTACGAAACTGAAAGCCTGTCTCTGATCCCTCCAGCAATGTGCTAAGAGGATTCAGAGCCAGGCAAAACTAAAGTGGGCTCAGACAATCACCCTGGAATATTCCCCTACTAATCTGGATTCGGTCTTCCGCAGCCGTCATTCGCCTGCCTTGGAGACTGAGCATTGTGCTCCATTGTCTCATACATCGCTCGAGAAATACTCGAACTGTACCGTCGATTTTGTACAGTTCAAGAACTCTCAAGAGCCATGTATGAGGCACGGAGTCAAATGCTTTTTTATAGTCAATCCAGGCTGCGGAGAAATTGCGACGGTTGCGTTTGACCAATTTGCCAACGACAGCGTCCACGAGAAGGAGTTCCTTCGATCCGCGGCTACCAGCCCTACATCCGTTCTGAGCATCAGATATAACGCGATTAGCATCTAAATGCTGGCGAATCTTGGTGCTCAGAACGGAGGTAAGTGTCTTGTAGGTGGTAGATAGACACGTTATGGGCCGGTATTTCGATGGATCCGCGGTATCGTTGGACTTAGGAACTAAATGAGTGACCCCAGTAGTGAGGAAGTTCGGGAGAGCTCCAGTGTCCAAGGCTTCCTGGAATTGACGGGCCAAAGTTGCATGGCACAGAGAAAATCCCTTGAGCCAATAGTTCTGCAATCCGTCAGGGCCCGGACTTTTCCAGTTCGGGCTCCGGCGGATTGCAGCACTTACGTCCTCCTCTGATATGAGGACTTGACTCATAGGGATCACCTCCGCACACGCTTCCTCAACCCTATCAATCCAAGGACCCTCTCCGTGCTCAACTGGGCGCTCCCACAGGTCGCGCCAGAAGTTAATAGCTTCGGCCTTATCCGGTATGCGGCCAGTTGAGCAGGGTTCGGAACTCTCCAGGGATTTATAGAACTTCCTCTGGTCACTCGAGAAGAGGCGATTTTGGTTGTATCTCTCAACCCTTTGGGAGTACCTCCGAATACGCTTCGCCCATGCAGCGATCTTTTGCTTCAGCTCGTCGATGCGCTCTGTCAGTTTTCGGGTGAAGTCCGGTTTGGTCAAGTTAGTGTCCATTCCGGAAAACTCCCTCCTGACAAAACGCACAATCCTTGGCCTGGTGTTGCCCGAGCTGAAGCAAGTTAGCTTGCCGATGAGGATCCTGGCTTGTTCGATACGACGCTCAATCCTCCTCCTCCAAGCTGGTACAGCGTTACTCCGAGGAGTAGCATGTCCAGCAGTTGGACTTGGAGCAGCCATGGCGCCAGTAAACCGACATACCGCCATAGCCGCTCCAAAAAGGATTGAGTTCGTCTCGACAAGATCAGAGCTGCTCTCCAAATGTTGGGGCAGCATCTGATTAACGGCCTCAACGACTTGCCTATTACGAAAACTGCATGGTATTCTGGGAAGCTTCGGCCTTCCTACCAGGGGAGTATTACGTACTTCCTCGATCGCCTCCTCTAGTAGTCTTCTCGTGTGCTCTAAATCCTGGGAAGCCATGTCAGTGGCGCCTCCCCCTTCCACCGGGTTATTTTGGTCTGCCTCATCTCCTGCACGCTGCTCTAAAGCAGGCTCTTGCACTGGAGAGGCGACACTCGCAGTGGTTGGGGGTGGCACCACTGAGAAGGCTTCGTGTCTCAGTTGTTCGAGCTCAGTGGGAGCGAAGATGTTGGAACGCATAATCCACCGAGCTCTATCCGCAAGGTTTTGTTCGGCGACGGTTAAATGAGGCTCCAGCAGCATGAAAGCGCGGTGCATGCGTGCTCGATACCCCGTTCTGCCCGTTTCTGTCTCTCTTGCCCCGTAATACGCTCGCATGAGGTTGGCATTTTGTTGTTGCGTCCATCTCATGCGCCGTCCTTCAGGGGCGGGCACCGATTGCGGAGGCTGTGATACCCCTGCCGGTGCCAAGCTCCCTGAAGGCGATGATGGTGGTGAGGACTGGGCTGGTGGTCGCCTCAGTCTCTGTGCGCTGGCGGCTCGCATGCTGCCGCGCCCAGCGCCAGCACCAGACGCGCCCCGGCGGCCCCCGGGTAGCGGCCCTAAACGTTTATTCCTATCTGTATCCATCATCATAAAAGATCCAGAGCCACGTTAGCCACGCCAGTAATTTCATGTTCGTGTGTCCGCCCCCCACGTGATAAGATGGTCTATCAGGACGTGTGGTTGTTTGGGAGGCTTATTATATATTATTATTATTATTATCCATTGTTCACCTGAAAAACTAAACTCCCATTCGAATCCTTCTCCGACATGAACATCCGTTGTTCACCTGAAAACATAAACTCCCACTCGAATCCTTCTCCGACATGAACATCCATTGTTCACCTGAAAACATAAACTCCCACTCGAATCCTTCTCCGACATGAACATCTATTGTTCACCTGAAAACACAAACTCCTACTCGACTGCTTCTCCAACATGAACATCCATTGTTCACCTGAAAACATAAACTCCCACTCGAATCCTTCTCCGACATGAACATCTATTGTTCACCTGAAAACACAAACTCCTACTCGAATCCTTCTCCGACATGAACATCCATTGTTCACCTGAAAACACAAACTCCCACTCGAATCCTTCTCCGACATGAACATCCATTGTTCACCTGAAAACATAAACTCCCTTCCTAGTTTCCTTTTCGGTCCGCAGTGTCTCTTTTGGCAATTTAGTGCTGCCACCTATAGTAAGTAACTGCACGTTCCATATACGGTTTTTATATAAGTAGGTAATCGATTATTTTTATGGGTACTTACATACTCAAATATTTACTTTTAAATACGTTTATTTAAGTACCTACTCTATTAAAACCCATCTCCTCCAAATAAAGATAATGGGTCTTACAATATATTCTAAATATCAGAAGTCAGAACAGACTACAGGTAGACAGAAGTGAGTAAAAAGAAATAATACGGAACGTTCATATTTTTATACCTATGCTTACGACCGCATTATTGCAAGGTTCATTCATTCATTCAATTTCAATCAATCCCGATTCCAGTGATTATTTCATTCATTGGACATTTATTGAATAAATAAACAGCACTTCGCTTAGTATCGACGCCATTATAACCAAAAATTGAATTAAATAAATTAAACTACCAACCTCGTTTCATTTCACAAAATAATTAATATACTTTCAAATTAAGTAGTAGGCAGATCGCTTCACTCGAATCACTCACAAAGTAGGCAAGCGATTCGGAGGACGACCTGTACCCTTCAAAATTACTTTCGCCCTATATAGGACATTGCCAAGCGTTACCAAGGCCCAATAATTTCCTTACTCAATAGATTGAGGCACGAAATTACAATCTTTTCAATCGAGTTATAATAATGTCATTGATAAAGCTACATGCGGGCTTTAAAGTACAACTAGTGCCATCTACATTTTAATCTTTGAAGTTTTTTTAACAAAATGTTATATTAAATGAGCATTGGGCACTGGAAAATAGATGGCGCTGTGTGAAGTATAGTCTCAGTTTATAAAAGTTACTTCGTGGTATTAGATGACGATAAATAAAACTTTTTTATATGAACCAGAAAACGGATGACTGGGAAAGTACAACAGAACTCCATTTTATTTAAATTGAGAATATTTCATAGCACATTTGTAAACCACCAAAAGTGCGAATAGCAGCAAGTCAAATTTATAATCCTAAACTTGACTTTGGTTAAAACTATTTATTAGGTAGAGTACTTAGGTATCTAATACTTTACTTTTTCTGTTTTACGTTATATTGCTAATGTAGCTCCATCTAATACTTTAGTTTTTAATTTTCATATATTGTTTACTTTCATTTCAAGCCAGGTAACGCAAAGGCATATTTGGTCAAATAATTCGTTTAGGATCTGAACCTAAGTAGAGAAAAAATCCTTTAGTTATTAAGAAGGTATAAAAATTAAACTCATTCAAAGCATGTCAATTTCATTAATAAAAACTTACTAAATGTTTTTAAATAAAACTAAATCTTAGTACTATAAAAAGTTTTTATATTTACAATTAAAGATTTTATCTTCCTGTTTCATACAATGAAACATTATTATTAACATAAAATATATGTTTGCTGATCAAAATAAAACCAATAAACATTCACAATACACAGGGTGACTGGTGGGTCACTTTCAAAATTCGAGGATGTGATAGTTTGAGATCATACAAGAAGAGAAAAAACAAAATAATAAATTAATACTTATTAATTATTCAATGAGTAAACTTAACCGAAAGTTAAAGAATTCATTTCGCAACGCATGGTTACACTACTGGTACGGACGTACGCCCTATGCTATCAACAGAGCATAGGTAGGTAGGTATAGACAGCTTCATGAGCGGTCGTCGACCTAGTAAAACTCTATATTTATTTATAGGGAATTTTGCTGAAAAATTAAGTACCAACTTTTATTACAGATATAATTATTTACAATCGATCGAATTACAATCGAGTACAGAGTACTATCTTTCAATATCTAAAATTTGTCACCAGACACCCTAAATACAAATAAATTATTTAAGTAATCATAACCAAAAATATTTCATAGCAACTCCATATTCTTACATATATTTAGAAAAGTTTCACAATCATAATAAGTCTTTACACTGTAAAATATTTTAGAATAGTATAAGTAATTGCAAAATAAATTATTAGGAAAAATAAAATAATTAGTTTCATAATCATTTTAACTTTATTCTAGTGAATCACTTAACCATGGGGGTTATAGTTAAAATTCCATATAGGAACTATATTAGAATTTTCATATCAGCGCTTATAACATTATAAATTCATTGAAAATCCTAATAATAGTATTCCAAGTTTAATTTTATACAATACAGAACTCAAGAAATAAAAGAAGTGACAAATAATACCAATTTGTGACAACTGTAGCACCCAACAATTTATTAAATAAAAATAAAGTAATTCTTTATTGAGTATTTACATATTTATAGTGAATTAAATCTCTTTGGGAAACAATGTACCTAATATTATATTTATTGTGATAAAAGTTTAAATAAAACCAAATAATTTTTTATCAAATGTAATAATTACGTAATACTACCTACTCAACTTATACAGGGTGACTGGTGACGTCACTTTTAAAAGCCAGGATGTGATAGTTTGAGAACATACTTACATAAAAAGAAAAAATATAAAAAAAAATATTATTTATTTACTGACTAATCTTAATTAGTCTAAACTTAATCATTACGCAACACATGGTTACGCTAGCGTAGGCAGCAATCCGCATGCCAGGTCACGTGCCGCGATTGACTAGGTTGTATGTAAAGTAAATACTTTACATACTAAAAGAGAAACTATTACATAGTTATACATATAACATTACATAGTAACTATTTACTTTACATAAAACTGAGTTAATGAATTCTATTGAAAAGTTAAGTACTTACCTATTTTTATTTCATAATTATGATCAGAATCGAACACAGAGTGCTCTCCTTCAGTTTCAAAAATTTGTCACCCGTCACCCTGTATATGCAAATCTGTTCTTAAAGTAATATAAATTTATTACATGACACTCTCTTATTTTAGTCTCTTATGTCAAATTAAGGTCTCATGAAAAAAATTTAGTGTTTCTTAATGCCGTGACAGAAAGAGAAAAAAGTTGTGTTTGTATGAGGCTGTCGTAAAATTTAACACTAGAGAGACTTAAAAATAAGAAAATGCACTGTTGAACACTGCCCATTAAGTACCTATACCTATAATTCCCTTTTTATTCTTGTTTATGATTGGAGTAAAGGAATTGCAGGCATTAAAATAAATAAATGTGATTGCACATATTACATCAATTAATAAGATGTGTAAATTTTTACAGTTACTTGTAATTTTACCCGCATTGGTTGAGAGGTTATGGAGCAGGTCAGAACAAACCATTTTGACAATAGAAGCACCTCTCAATGGATGCGGGTCCAATAACAATTAACCCTGTTTATTGATAAGATCCATACATATCTGATTTCAGGTTACTAATCATGATATTTTTTAAGGAAACACAAATTACTAAAGTACTTTTAGTTTTCAAGGCTCAAATCCTGAAATATTACTCAGACTCTACTTAAGTATACTCGAGTCATGATTAATGTTCATAATTTCTCAGAATGAACCTATGACAAACTATTAACAATCATTGTACGGCATACCATTTAGGGGAGGCCTATATTCAGCAGTGGATGTATCCTGGATGAAGATGGTGATGATATATGGTAAGTACAAGTGTTCTATAATTAATATTATTTATGGTCACTGGACTGTGAATTTGCATCAGGATCAACAACATTATTATACTTTTTCTTAGATGTATCAACATTATGCCTACGCTTCATATGTTTCTTGAAATTTGATCCATTTGTAAAATCTCTTTCACAGAAAATACAATGATAAGGCTTCGCTCCTGTGTGTTGACGAACATGAAGGTTTAACCTTGTTTTAAACCGGAATGTTTTATTACAATACTCACACACATATGGCATTAAGTCTGTATGAACTATTGAATGGGATTTTAAATGGCGTTTCACTCTAAAACTTTTACCGCACTGTTCACAGACAAAAGGTTTTGCACCAGAATGTAAGCTTGAGTGGGACTGCAGATTCCCACGGGCTCGGAATGTCATTGGACAAAATTCACACTTAAAAGGTTTAGTTTCATCATGTGTAAGCATGTGCGTGCTTAAAGCCCCTTTGGTAAAGAACATTTTACCACACACATGGCATGAGTAGTCTCTGCTCCGTTCCGTATGAACCAGTTTGTGCTGTTGTAGGTTACTTCTGGATTTGAACTCCTTATTACAGTGTTCACATTTCAAATCCAAGTCAAGTTTTTCACTTTTTCTTTTTTTATATGTTTTTGAGTACATCATGAGGTGATCTTGAAGTAAGTCCATATTGTCAAATACAGATCCACAATTAGCACACATTGGAGTAGATTTATGTTCAACATTCCTGTGTTGTTTAACATGAATTGGAAGTGTGAATTGTTTATCACATATTTCACAGCAGTAACGCAATAAGTTGTTGTGGACTTGCATGTGATTTATCATAGATTTGTAATTGAAAGCAATCTTACCACAGTCAGAGCATTTAAATATACAGCAGTTATTATGAAGTTGTAAGGCATGTAATCGTAGTGAAGCAATGTTCTTACACTGAGCATCACAGGTAGCACATCTACACATACAGTCTGCCCAAGAAAGGGCTAAAGGTAGTTCTAAAACAGTATTATTAGCTTTGAGCTTTTCTTTATGACTCTTTTTAAGCTTTTTCTTCTTTTTAACTGTCATAACCAAGGGCATATCACTGTCAGATGAAAATCTATCTGAATCTAACATATTGTAATCATTATCACTATGTTTTTCTTCTTTTATTGCTGAGTCCAAATTCAGTAATGTAGCCGGATCAACAGTAGTGATAACAAACTTCTCACTGTTAATTTCATCTTTAATTTCCTTCTTCATTTCTTGAAACTGTTCCCAATTTTCATTTACAGGTCTCCCAGCGTACGACATGGGTTCAATTTCTAGTGAAATCACAGCAGTTTCTTCATCAGTTTTTGTCGTGAAAATAGAGCGTAATCTTTCTTGAGCTGAACGAACATTGTGTAAAAATTGCCAAGTTCGCTCAAGTAGGTCGAAACATGAGAAACAAATTGTAGTAGGCAACTTATTAGATGAATGTATGTCAATATTTATCCATTGCATTTTGGTTGCAATCTTAGAAGAAATAGCTACATCTTCGTCGGCTGCTATTAGCTGTGTTTTTGGTGTTGGCTCAGCACATAGGCGACAGTAGTCTTCCTCTTTGTCAGACATTATATCAGTTGATATTGTTTTGTTCTAGTTAATCTTAAATCTATAACTAAACTATATTCTACAATTTCTTCCAGATTCGCTTGATAACACAAACAACCAGCTATAGAGATTGATCAGATTGATGAGATATTATCATTCAATTGATGATTGACAACTTGACAGTGAGTAATGGTCGAAGCAAGTCGCTGTTATTGTAATGTGAACGAAACTATTGATATAGTCACCAAATATTATTTTATTATTAAAAATTAAGTTGAACAGGACTTGGTTTCTATGCGATCTCAAAATTTTTTACGTAGTAGAGGGACTTGTTTCTTTACATTTAACCTCCTAACCCCTGGCGGGTTATGGATAGGACATCAACTAAAAAAAAATCTCACGCGCAAAAAAATTGTCTATTTTATTTGTTTTATTTTTTGTTACACGGTGTTTGAACGCACCTTTTAGAAAAAAAAGTTTTTGACAGTTCATATTTGACACTTTCGGTACAAAATGGAAAAACATCATAACAGGTGTAGAAATTTGCGAGAGGAACAAAGTAAGTAATCAATAAACTTTACTCTAATCCTTAATTACAAATCAATTATTACATTATTTTTCTAATGATTAGGAACTAGTTAATTGTAATTAAGAGTTATTTTTTATCTAACCTCTTTTTTTTCTTCGTGGCATAACCTTATTTTTTGATGTCCTACTCATATGACATCGGGTGTGATCTAAGTTTTTTTATGAATATTGATGTCCTACACATATGACATCCGTTGTTAATTTATGTTTTATTTTGCGTTTCAGTTTTTGACATTGTGAATGATTCCGAGTGCGATTTCTCATCTGATGACTCCGATGATGATCCCACATACCAGGGAGAATTCCAGGCAAGGCAATCTTCTGAAGAATCATGCGAAAATGGGGATGAGTCGGAATCAGAGTACACGGAAACCTCTCATATTTCAATTCCTTCTCCTTCAACCTCAACTTTGGGTCTAGGGAGAGCTTCACGAACGCGCAGAAGAGGTACTTTGCGAGGGCGAGGTAGGCAAAATAGAGGTAGGAGACCTGCTACAGGCCCCTTAAATAGGAATGTTAGAACATCTCAGAATATATTAACGGACACATGGGAAAGAGATTCGTTTGAACCAACAATTCACCCAATGAGTAGCCCTAATTATATCGAGAGAGACCTGTCTAGCATGGAATGGTATGATTTCTATGATGATTATATTGATAACGAACTTTTGGAAATGATGGTTACAGCTACTAATCAGACAAACGTGTTAAGAAAAGGAAAGTCTATGGATTTGACTTTAGAAGAGCTAAAGGTGTTTATTGGCATTTCGTTTGTAATGGCGTCTATTAATTATCCTATGATAGATCTTTATTGGAATCATAAATGGAGAATTAATTTGATTGCCGATGCAATGACGCGTGACAGATTTTATGCCATCAGAACAGGGCTGAAAGTGGTTTGCGATATCGAGGTCACCGATGAACAGAAAAAGAACAAACTATGGAAGGTCTACCCTCTCCTTCAAAGAATATTGCAAGGCTGTCTTCGCCAGAAGAGATCAGAACATGTTTCAATAGATGAGATGATAATCCCATTTACTGGGACATGTGGATTGAAACAATATTGTCCTAACAAACCCAATCCTGTAGGGTTGAAGGTTTTTGTCGCAGCGAATCCAGATGGGCTTGTATTAGATATGGTTATCTACCAAGGAGAGACAACATTTGAAGACTATGTCTCTCAAGGGTTTTCGCTCTGTGAATCAGCTATTCTCAGATTGAGTGAATCGTTGGTACCGGGTCATTATTTGTATTTTGACAGGTATTTTTCCACTGTTAAATTGTTAAATGAACTACATTTGAGAGGATTTAATTGCACAGGAACAATAATGAAAAATAGAGTACCTAAGGGATGCGTACTATCTGATGACAAAGATTTTATGAAAAAATCCAGGGGAACTACCGAAGTTAAATGCAGAGCCGATGGCAAATTAGCCATAACAAAATGGTTGGATAATAAACCTGTTCTAATGATATCCTCCTGTTTTTCGGATACTGCTTGCGACACTTGTAGACGGTGGAACAAACGATTAAAAGAATACCTGATTGTTAGAAGACCGGAGGTTATTAAAAATTATAATTCAAATATGGGCGGTGTTGACCTCACCGATAGGCTACTTGCTGTTTGTCCAGAGAGAAGTCGAACAAAAAAATGGACCATACGGTTCATATTTCATATGTTTGACCTAGCTGTCTCAAATGCATGGCTACTGTACCGCAATCGTCAACTTTCAAAGGGCGTTGTAAAACACAAAATTGAGCAGTTGAGAGAATATAAAATCAATTTAGGAGAAAAGTTGATAACAGATAACTGTCCATCCCCAAATGAAGAAATTGATAGCAGCTTAGAAAGCTATTTAGCACCTGCACATAAGAAACGCCGAACTGAAATTAAACCTGTGCCTGCGCAAAAGAATAGGAAAGCTTTGCATTTGCCAGAGTACACAGATTCTCAAATGCGTTGCAGAAAAGAGGGATGTAAAATGAAAAGCACCGTGAAATGTGTATGTTGCGAAATATATTTATGTCTTGTGAAAGGCCGAAACTGCTTTGCAGAATTTCATAATTAGTGTTTGTATTTGATATTTTTTAACTATGTTCCTAGGTGATTGATCTCATTGAAGCCTGATAATTTTGTGTTTAAATATTTTGGAAGAAGTTTACTTTTGTTTATTTTATGTTCAAATCTGAAGATGCTATTTGATAAATATAGGTTTTATAGCCAATAAATGTCTTTTATAATTAAATAAATATTGTGTTGTTTCTTTTATTTTACCCCGAAAGTACTATACAAAGGACATTAAATTAATTTAAAATAATGAATTAAAGACGAATGTCCTATGGATAGGACATCTGGAAAATCCAGTTTTCCACAAACAAGATTTTTTTATTTATTTTTTTCTTTGTTCTAATACCATTTCGAAAGAACGTACCAAATTTCAATGAATTTGGAAACATTAAATATCTCCAGGGGTTAGGAGGTTAATGATTTTGGTGGGATCTTATTTATTTTTTGTAGGTCTCTTTCTTTTCTTTTTACATACCTACATACATACATAACTTCACGATTGTATCCCTTACGGGGTAGGCAGAACACCAGAGGTTATAAAATCATCTGATAGTACGTTTAACTTTGGAGGCATTATAATGGTGGAGAGAGACTATTGCAGTGACAAGGGGTCAGCCTATCGCCCACAAAAAACCTCCAATAAAACCTCTGTCCCTTAACTGACTTTTACAGTATGCCCGGGAAGAGAAGCAGCTGGCACATTCTATGTTTCTTCTTTGCTCCCAGTCCAGCATGAAAGAGTCTTTTCTATTTAGGTGTTGTTATTATTTCTTGGGCTTCAGCTGCTGCTTTGCTTAGAGACTATTCTCTATCTCTTAGGTACTCTTTTGCCTTTTCTCTGATGTTTCGTAATTTCTAAGTTATATTAGTCTGGGCAGTAAATATTTCTGAATCGATTATATTCAACTATTGCCGACTCCTTAGCTACGATGCTTGTAAAATCGATATTTATCTAATGTAAACCACCCAGACTTGTCACTCTTGAAAGAGTCACGTATACTTGCCCACAGGTGAAAACGGAGGAACCTTTGTCCATCATCGCATGGCTTAGGCTTAGCCCCTGGCTTTAATGGATGGTTATAGCAATGAATAAGTAATAGTTGGTACAGAAGAATTACACCGCAAGAAGATCTAAATAAATTCGAGTCTTGCTACGACGCGATACGGTGGAATTCAGCTCGCACAGCATTACGTAGGTACCTGCAAATTTATATACCTAGAAGTTTTGTCTCTTTCTATCGCATGCCTCGTATCTTTTCTTACGCTGTTAGGGTTGTTGCCTAGTGAAGAATAATTAATCTCCTTATTTGTAATTAAGTATCTATCGATGTAGGTATTACTGTTATTCTATCTTTGTAAAAAATATTGTTTCAACTTACCTAAAGTACAAAATGAAAAAAAAGTTACGACGAATAATTAGTAATACTATGTACCTATGTTTTGTTTGTTAAATTGAACATAATCAAATCTAAACATAATCTAATTGAATATTTGTTTCCTTTTATGTCCATTTTTAAATACTATTTGCGACCTCGATCATAGAATTACTGTGAGTGCTATTAGGTAGGTAGGTATCTACAACGTCAAGACGGGCGCGCGCGTGACACACGATGACACTCACACGACCCATTCGAAATACGCCGGCGGAGCGCTTCGCTGTAGGTAAATAACGGATGTACCGCGCGGAGTGAGCCAGGCCTGGTTATAGCATTAGCGATGTATATAGGAAATTGTTCCCGATGAATATACGCTCTACAAATTATTTTAAATTTATTATTTACTTACTAAATTTGATTAGGGTGGGTGTGGCAACAATGAACCACTAAAAGTTTGAACAGTCATCACTCCACTTGTATAACATTCTGTAACACACTTTTTATACCAAAAGCCAGGGAATTTAATAAACTTCCAAACTGTGTGCCACATTGTGGAATATTTTATTGCATTATTTATTTATATTAACTTTTTTTAAATATGAGAAATGGCTCACTGTGTACATCTAATAGTACACAGTGAACCGGGGGGTGGCACTCAATGAACCGGGGTAGCTTACAGTGAACCATAGGCTTGATATTGAAACATAGAATTTGAATTAAAGATGTTTTTGTTATTATTTAGGCCATTTATTATAAAATCTACTTTGCAAAACTTACACATTTGAAAATCGAAACAAAATTTAACATTTTTTTTTTAATTTGAGCATGTTTTAAATATAATTAACAACAATCTTAGCCTATTATTAAAAATACGGCAGTCTTTTATAAAAGCGATCTAATCAAATGAGATCATCATCAGTTACAAAGTTACAATATCACATTGATTCATAAAAAATAGGTAACAATAAAACTATGGGACAAAACGTGAAAATCAACACTGATAAGAAAACAATATAAAAACACCTTCGGTAAAGATAAAATCAAATCAATAACGTAAATTAAGCAACGACATGTCCACAGAAAATTTAAATGTCGCCTGTCGTCGGTTTGATCCTTCTATTTTAGGAGAAGGAAGGATATATTTTATATCTTTTAAATTAACTCCAGCTGTATCAGGTTCCAGGGGCTCAGAAAATTTTTGATTAAATTTGCTTTTCAATTTCAGATAAGAAACAAAATAGTCACAATCTTAGTTTTGCAATTGTTCCAAAACTTTTGCAACAAAGTGGACGTTCGATTTTTTTGATTTAAGCACAATAATCACATAATCTTCTGGGCGTGGATTTCTTTCAAGTGGAAGAAATTTATCATCTAAAATTATTTGTTCGTCCTCTGATTCACTTCCAAAATTTTCTGCACCAGACGAAGACCCACTGGCCTGAAAATCTATTTGTTCTTCCTCGGATGAGTCAGTATCAATCTTCGATCGTTTATTAATCTTAAATAAATCAGTTTTTACATTTCTAGTAATTTTAACTTTCTTCTTTTGCTTTATTTCAGCTAACGCATTTTTTTCGGGTGTGTCAGTAGCTATCATACTCTTTCCACGTCGTCTGTGTCGATTCATTTTGCGAGGGCCAGCCTTCAATGATAGTCTAAATACTTTAGGCGATATAAATTTACTTGGGGACTGCTGCTCTACTGAACTAGTGTTTACTGCAGGCGTACTTGGCTCGCATTTTTCTATATTAGAGCTCAGTTGTGTTTTAATGTCTTTTATCACTGAAGTAACTTGTTGTGTGATATTTCGATTGTCATCTACTGTCGAGAAACTCAAAATAGAAGGAGATTCACAGTCAATACGGTTTACCATTTCATCATCAGTAATTTCTTGCATATCCGGTGCTGGTCGATTTGTAACTTCACTCGGTAAAAAGTCAATTTCGGTGAAAATGTTTTCATCTAAGGGGAATATGCCACATTTTTTAAACGCATTTACTATATTTATTGGAGTCATAGACTTCATATATGCTATTCCAACGCATTCGGCAATATCATATATGCTAAAAGTATGTCCTGGATGTCGCATTAGCCAAGAATCTACAGCTAAGTTATAGTAAGATTTAAAAGGGGCAAGTAAGCCAACATCTAACGGTTGCATTTTGGCTGTTGTGTGAGGATGAAGAGTTAATACTGTGACGCCGGAGGCTTTTGCTAGGTCCAGAGCCTCTATGGATAGATGGCTTTCATGATTGTCCATGATGAGCAATGCAGGGTTTTCTTTTGAAGCGCATGTAAATTTAATAAAATGTTGCATCACTTGTACAAAAAGATCTCCGTTCATCCAGCCACTAGGTGATGCTAGGCCAAGAGTTCCTTGAGGTGCCCCATTAAGCATGTGTTGCTTAAAATTTTTTCGTGGAAACACCATGATGGGTGGCAAAGATTGTCCAATTGCATTTATAATGCAACATGTAGTAACCAGCACACCGCGCTCACCACTTGTAACCTTACATGAACTACGTCCTTTGGGAGCCAAGACTTTTTGTGGCCGTTGTACGGTTGTAGTCGAAGTCTCATCCAGGTTATATAGTCGGCTTCCATTTCCAAAGGATGGATGACGATGCATAACTTCTTTCAGTTTTGCAAAGAATTTTTGTACATTTTCTTTATTAAAAGCTGTGGCTCTTGCCAGTGAACAAGCTTCTGGTTTTTTTATGGACAAATCTGCATGTCTATTTCTAAAACCCTTAAGCCAATCTTTGCCCGCAATACCTTCCTTGTGCCATGATTGAGGGATCTTCATATTATTTATTTTTGCCATCTGATAAGCAACGCGGCGGCATTCTTTAGAAGTTAGGCCATAAAATTTGTCAGCACATTCAATAACGTATTCTTTCAAACAAGCTTCTTGTTCTTCGCTGAAAACTTTATTGACTTCATAATGAGGGACTAATTTTGCGTTAGAGTCGTTTTGATGCTTGATTATGTATCTTCGAAGCGTAGGGTAAGCAACCTGAACTTCTTGAGCAGCTTTACGGATTGACGTGCCGAGATGGTGCAGCTCAATACCTTTTTTAATTTGTTCAGATGTATGTGAACCTTTCTGTCGCGCTTCCCTACCCAGTGTATGTCTGCCCATGCTGTAACAAAAATTATGAACTTATATTATCGTTAATTTACAAAGTTATGTGATCATACCAATTTACTGCTCATATCATGAAAAAGTAGTACACAATGAACCATGGTTCACTGAGTACACTTAGAAAGTGATTCATTGTGCACCACACAAGTGTATTTTTATTTTAGGTTATGTAAGTACAAATATAAATATCCAACAGATGAAATAAACTCACCAAGACAAGCGTCATAAACCATTGTAACCATAAAACTAACAAGCATATATATGAATGCAGTACTTATACAGTGAAAAAGAAAATAAACTCACGTGTTTTTGTTGGTTTTTCCACGCTGAAACACATTAATGTCACGTGCGCGTGCGTTTACTACGGCTCCTCACCGGCGACTAAGGTTAACTTATTGATGTGAGGGGCGCGTCCTGCCATGTCAATTGCACAACGTGGCAACGTCGCATAGCCTACCTAGACATAGTGGTTCATTGTGTCCAACTGGTTCACTGTTGCCACCCCCACCCTACTATAGATTTCATTTTTTCGAATCTTCACGATAATACTTTACATTTTGTACTATTCCGATTGAACCGTTGACTAACCCTAAACTCACGTCAATATTTCGTCTTACTTAACATCACTTTTTCCTCTATTTTGATGATTATATTTTCTTCTAGCCCTTCTGTCTGTTACACAGGCGTTTATAGCATTGCGTTGATATGAAAATTTTAGCCTTATCTATTCCATTTTAAACTAGCTGTTTTAAAAAAATATTACTTTATTTAATACAAAACAATATACCACACTACATTACACTAAAAGTATAAACTACTTTTCAACACACTTGCTCGTAAAGTGAGCGTTATTCTATTGAATTTAGAACTATAAACTGGGCTATAAGTCACGCGTGCATAATATATTATACCCTAGTGCATAATATAATGAATCCTACAAAGTTGAATTGTACCTTTGTGCAAATTACATGCGAGTAAACAGAGCATATTTTATTGGTCCGGGTTATACATTAAATATTTTCAGAAACAACAAAGAGGTTTTATACCACTTCAAACTTACAATAATTTGTTATAAAATATTAAAATATTTGCATTTACCACTCCAAATTAAACATTTTCACTTAAAATAGGCTGTATATGCTATACAGACATTGACACATTTGGCGGAAAAAAAAACCTACGCGCATGCGCGAGGTTCGGCGCCATTTTTCAATCACAATTCACAGCTTTGTTATCAAATGTGTTTGTTATTTTATGACCACGTATGTCTGTCTTTTACTCACAAGTGTGTTGAAAAACGTCGTATGTAACTCGTGAGCGTTGCTAATTACAGTAGCAACTTCGCTCACTTGTTACATAATATACTATTATTGCATTTTGTACATAAACAAAGAACAAAGTTAACAATGCAGTCAAAATTCATACACAATGTTCTTGTAAAACCGCAAATATAAATTTGTTTCCTATTATTTACTAAAGTATATAATTTAGTAACATTTTAATAATTTTTCCTTTACATGTAGCTAATAAGCTATCTTGGTGCCAAATTTGAAAGTTCTAGGTTTGCTAGAAGTACCTTAGATTTTTGAGAATCGGTTAGTGAGTGAGTGAGTCAGTGAGTGACAAAATGGTACAACTTAGATCGCTCATAACTCGTAAACTATTGGTTCAAATGTCATGTAATTTTGAGATTGAGCTTGTTCTAATAATTACTCTTGGTCAACCCCTAACTTTATCCACATCTATAATACAGGGCGGTGAAATAGCTGCGAAACGCTTCGGGAAAAGGATGGTACCTACGGCCGTGCCCGCTTTGCTCGAGACTTGGCTGGGGTACTGTCGTGCCCCCAGATATTTCGTAGCCAAGCGCAATAGTGGTATGAAATAATTATTTACTAGGATATTCCATGAATATTCTAATTACCTGTGCATATTACTGCGTGTTAGGAATCGGATTTCCGATAATTTACCCACGTATAGTTCGTAATATTTTGTCGACAAAATACTATACAAAGAAGGGTCTCACTCCGCACCCCTCCGCATGAAAGCCATTTTTAAAATATTAATTAAATATCTCGTGTTTACGAGCTCATTGAAACTCATTTTTTCAATATTTTCATGTCGCCCCCCTACATAAAAGTGATTTGCTTTGATAGATTCGTCATAGCATATCTATCGTCTATAAGTACTTATAATAAATCTGTAGAAGTAAAAATTCTGTACATTGAAAATATCAAAAATATAAATGGCAGGGGTGTTACTAGACCAACACCAAACCCAAAAATATGATAAAAAAATTTTTTGTCTGCTTGTTTGTTCAGGCATCACGCAAAAACGTAGTGACCGTAGTTTATTTTATTGTACTGTTAGATAGAATTAGTCGTTCGTATAGATATTAGTTTTTAGGGATTTTGCTTATTTATTAAGTTTAGATTGGGTTTTTTAGGATAGGTACACAAATAGGTTTTTTTTAGATAGGTAGGTATTTTATTTTCTGTTATTGAGTTTACTATTTTAAATTAGGTAGATACTTAGGTTTACTATTATAAGGCGTAGACCGTATAGATTTTATAT